>JAGPOW010001397.1:226961-248408 GCA_030014935.1 Caiman crocodilus | reverse complement strand
CTCCTCCTGTCTGCCCCCTCCTCACCCCCCCACATCAGACCTGACAATCTCTGTCCAGATCTCCTGAGTCCCCAGTCCTCACTTCAGCCCCACAAATAACCTGAGGGCTGATTCCAACAGTTCCCAGGGCACTTGGGATCCTAATTCCTCCTGACTTTCACAAACAGGGGCCTAGAGCCCTGCTGTCATTGCACAGTCACGTTTAATTCACTGGTCTAGTGCCCCTAGTGGCAAAAGCATGACACTACAATGAACAGAAGAGCAGAACCCTGGAAGAGTTGGGTTGATTTAGCTCCATGAAACGCTCCTCCATTTTCATAATCTTTACTTCTCCAGCTCCCAGAGTCAGGAGAATCCCTGCTTTCCTTTAAAAAATATATCAATATAATTGAGTTCCTAGCTCACGGGACTATAGAGGAGGAGACAACATCATCAATGTACCACATTTTGGGGCCCAAAATGTGCCACCAAATAAAAAAGGTGCCTTCTTTTTTGAGAGGTAGGATGAAGAAAAATCAAAGATTCTTGCCAGAGTTACAACTGCATGAATCTGGATGAGATCCATTGTATCCACTCTTTCCAACCCCTTAAATAAGGATCTTCCATGACCCCTGACCTCATGATTTCATCATAGTATATGGGAAGCTGGTAATTCCTAATATTGTATTTTGTCACATACCTCACCCCCCCACAATAAAACCCATGCCTTTTAATAAAGGCAGACTGAAGAGAAGGAAAAAATGGGAATTTTTCTACAGTTACAGCTGCATGCAGCAGGGATGCGGCCTCATCTTTAACTCACTCCCTTTCCTGCTTAGCTAAAGCTGAAACCTTAGCTGCTGCTGCAGCCTGGTCTCTGTGGAAGGATGCAGGATTTTGAAAAGACCTAAAAAGTGTCTCCAGAGCTGGGAAATAGGAAAAGAGAGAGCAGGAGCAGCAAGCAGACAGCAATATTGCCCTTAAAAAGTTAGCTCAATTAGTAGAACATCAAGACCATTACAAAGCAGAGGTGGGTGACCAGACTGTGGAATAAGCTCCCTCCAGAGGTGGTACAATTGCCTACCCTGGAAGTCTTCAAGAGGAGACTGGACAGTCACCTTGCTGGGGTCACCTGACCCCAATTGTCTTTCCTGCCTGGTGCAGGGGCTGGACCCAATGATCTTCTGAGGTCCCTTCCAGCCTCGCAATCTAATGAATCTATAAAACTATGGCTGTTAACACTTGTGGAGTGAAGAAGAATGAGCTGTGAAGTCAACAAACTTCCTTGGCTGCTAGATGGAGCAGGAATCAAAGCGAGGGGACAATTGTGGGCCCTATGCAGGGTAGAAATACCAGCTTCTCCACTTCAGACATGTACCCTGATGGGGGATGGGGGATGATTCCTGGGTACATTGTAGGTTAGTAAATATAGAAACCAAGTTCCCAGCTCAATGAGCTGAGGTACACCCAACCCCCTCCCCACCACCAGCAGATTCAAAAGCTGCATTCACTGGCTAGACCTTGTGATACCTTAACACCAGTCTCATGCTTTTTAAAAAGGCTTTCGTTTTAACGCACTGGGCACAGGGAGCTCTGGGGTCCTGGCTGCTGGCTAATCCTGGTCAAGCCAGCTCCAGTTTATAAACTATTTAAAAGAAGGGTATTTTTTCTTTGCCCTTTTCCAAGGAGATTGTTTGCCACCCCTGATTCAACACCTTCCTCATTTCCAGGCCTAAATCTATTCTTGGCTCCCGCCACCCCTCGTCCTTCAGCTCAAAGTCCTTCTTGCCTTCCTGCTCAAGTATTTATAGCTACTCTGTCTTACTGCCAGACATCTCCACTTCTTCCCCCCCATTGCTCCAGCAACCCAAAAGGGAGAGAGAGTTTGGGGTGTTAATCCCCACCTCTGCCCCAAGCATGGGATACAGGCAGGAATGACCTGGTTGTACTGACTGGGAGAGACTTTTCTGTGCTGGTCCAGAGCCCCTTGGAGGAGAATCGTGACACTGCAACATGTATCATGGCCTGGGATCAGGCAACAGGCAGAGGTGGGGATGGCACTTTATAGACTAACTTGGTCGGGGGGTGACCTCTTTGGCAGGGAGCCACAAAGTAATGCCATGCCCTTCCCGGAGCACTACTCTGATCCCTTCCCTTGCCCAACCAGCAGCCCCATTTCCTGTTCCCTACCACATTGGCTGATTTCCTTTCTGCTCCCTACCCTGGGCTCCTGGCCCCATAAGCTGCTCTCCTTTCTGCTCCCTGTTCCATCAGCTACTCTGCTTTCTGTTCCCTTCCCTGTACTCCCTGCTCCACTGGCTGCTCTGCTTTCTGCTATCTGACCTGTGCTCCCTGCACCATTGACTGATCTGCGTTCTGCTCCCTACCCTATCCACCACTGTTAGATCCCAGACTACCTCAGAAAATGCCAGCTCTTTGTTTCCAATCCTTTCCTGACTATAGACAAATCCCAGAGAGATTCTTCTACAGCAAAGGCTTCATCAAACCCAGAACAGGGTGAAGTGGTTTTAATCTCATAACTAAGAGATAGACCTCTCCCCCACCTCCTACTGGTGTCGTGCGGGGGAGCATGTTCCCTCCTGACTCAAGAGGCACCAGACACCCATGGTGGTCTGGCATTGGAGCAGGCTGCCCAGACATGTGGTGGACTCTCCATCCCTGACTGTGTCCAAGAGCAGGTTGGATGGACACTGGGATGCAGGTTGGATGATTTAGGATGCATCTGGTGAAGCAAGCTGATTTCATAAGTCTAGAAGGTGCACATCTACCCTGATGTCTGGGCTAGTTTAGCTAAGGGAGATCCTGCCTGAAGCAGGGGGTTGAGCTAAATGAGACCTTGTGGGGCCCCTTCCAGCCCTGCTTTCCTGATGATCTCATGATTTACCTGTTAATCTCTGGGTTGATCTAATGATCTCTGGGCTGATCTGAAGAATGAAAATTGCCCAATAAATCTCATACCAAAGGGATCACTATGGAAATTGGCTCTGAGATAATAGAAAATTAGGGTTGGAAGGGACCTCAGGAGGTCACCTTGTCCAACCCCCTGCTCAGACCAGGAACATCCTCAGCTAGATCATCCCAGCCAGGGCTTTATCTGGCCAGGTCTTGAAAACCTCCAAGGATGAAGATTCCACCACCTCTCTGGGTAACCTGCTCCAGTGGTTTACTACCTCCCCTAGTGATAACATTTTTATTAATATCTAACCTAACCTTCCCTTGCTGCAACTTTGAACTCTTGCTCCGTTCTGTCATCCACCACCACTAAGAGTCCAGCTCCGTCCTCTTTGGAGCCACCCTTCAGGTAGTTGAAGCCTTCTATCAAATCTCCTTTCGGTCTTCTCATCTGAAGACTAAATAAACCCAGTTCCCTCAGTCTTTCCTCATAAGTCCCCCAGCCCCCTCACCATTTTCTTTTCTCTCCACTGGACTCTCTCCAATTTTCTCACATCCTTTCTGTAGCTGGGGGCCCAAAACTGAACACAGTACTCCAGATGTGGCCTCACCAGTACTGAATCAAGGGAAATAAACACTTCCTTTGATCAGCTGGAAACACACCTACTAGTGCAGCCCAGGATGCTGTTAGCCTTCTTGGCAACTAGGGCACACTGTTGGTTCATATTCAAATTATTGTCCACTATAACCTTCAGGTCCTTTTCTGCAGGGCTGCTGCCAAGCCAGTCAATCCCCAGCCTGTCCTGGTGCATGGGATTGTTCCATCCCAGGGCAGGACTTTGCACTTGTCCTTGTTGACATGAGATTTCTTTTGGCTCAATCCTCCAATTTGTCTAGGTCACTCTGAATCCTAGCCCTAGCTTTCAGCATATCTGCAACTCCCCCCAGCTTTGTGTCATCTGCCATCTTGCTGAGAGTGCACTCTACGCCATCTTCCAAGTCGTTGATGAAGACACTGAACAAAATTAGCCCCAGGACCAACCTCTGGGGCACTCCACTTGATACCAGCTGCCAACTACAAATCAAGCCACTGATTACTACCCTCTGAGCCAAATGTTTGAGCCAGTTTCCTATCCACCTTACAGTCAATTCATCCAGCCTGTACTTCCTCAGCTTGCCTGCAAGAACATCATGAGGAACTGTATCAAAAGCCTTGCTAAAGCCAAAGTATACCACTTCCACTGGTCTCCCTGCATCCACCTGATCATAGAAGGCAATCAGTTTGGTTAGGCATGACTTGCTGTTGGTGAATCCCTGCTGACTGTCCCTAATCACTTTCATCTCCTCCAAGTGCTTAGAAATGGATTCCTGGAGGATCTGCTCCATGGTTTTTCCAGGGTGCTCAGTAAGTGGCCAAAACAGCTCTTACCATATTTCTTGCATACAAATAAGCACTCTGGTACTCAGCAGCTGGGCACCCAGGGGAAATCTCACACCGAAAGTATTACCAAGGGGCTGAAACTGCTCTTCCCATATTTCTCATGTATAATGAGCATTCTGATTTACAGCCGCTGTTTTTTTGGGTTTTTTTCAGGCCGGGCTGAATAAGCTGAAAGGAGATACTGAGGGAAAGAAACTTGGCCATAGACTTTGGCGTAGGATGGAGGGTGATGTGTCCTTGCCGATGACTCAACTTTCAGGCTGAAGGGGCCCTGGCAAGGCAGCTCCAGGGAGGGGGTGGAAGGGAGAAGCGCCAAGTCTGGACGGTCAGCAGAGCTCCCTGCTATTTGCACGCTGCTGTAGTGAATTATTCACCTCCAGGTCTCCTGAGGCCTCTGGCAGCTGAGATCTCCCCCCTGCCAAGAGCAGCATGTTCTTTGCTGAGGTCTGTGTGCCTGAGGGGTTTGTGCGCCTGGCGCCAGAGAGGCCCGATAGGAGCAGAACCCAGGCATCTGGACTCCCAGCCTCCCCCAACGGAAACTAAAACGCAGGCATCCAGGCTCGCAGCCTCTCTCCCCGCTGCCCCAACTGGAAATGGTGTCTGAGCCCCCTTCCCCCCGCAGCAGAGAAGACAACCCAGGCAGCGGAGGTCCCAGCCCCTCCCACAAACACAGCAAAAACCAGGAGTCCAGGCTTGAACCTCTCACCGCCCCAACCGGACAGACCCCAAGCACCCACACTCCCAACGCAGACCTGCCCCTCCCAGAGCAGAAACCCTGAGTCTTGGCCCCAGGCCCCACTTTAACTAGGTCAGGGATTCTATGACCACCAATGGGTGCGCAGCCTCCTTGCCCCTCCCCCCAGAAGTAGCTGCACCCAAGGGCCCCAGAGCATGCTGGGAGCTATAGTTCCCACCTAAGCCCCTAGCACACAGCATGCTGGGAAATGTAGTTCCTGCCCGTCTCACATAAAAGACCATGTCTCGCTTCAGCCTTCTGTATTGACATGAACCCCTACCCCTACAGCCCCCATTGACACCTGCCCTACTGTGCTCCAATATGGCTACCTTTCAAGGGCGGGCTCACACACAGGGCTCCACACTGATTGGTGGAAGGGCAGGGCTGAGTGCAGGGATTGGTGGAGCTGCAGGTACTTGGCTGTGTAGGTCAAAGGCAGGTGAGAGATGCACCTTATGGACTAACTAAAGATGTACAGAGAACAGAAAAACCCAGACGTCTGGACCCCAAGCCTCCTGTCCCCGTGGTTCCACCCAGAAGCAGTCGCATTTCAATTCCAAGATTGACCTCTGCCCACCCCCCCAAAACGTGCATTCTGGCCCCAAAATGCTTCACAGAAACATAAAAGTTACCTCCCCCAAGAGCTAACTTCAACCAAGGCCACTTAACTCTCATTTGGGTCTCCCATGCCTGCCCTAACCCAGCCAGACCCTGCTTAGCTTTGCAAACTCAAACAACAGCCCAGTGGGGAAGAGGGGGGATGTAGAGTCTGGAGTACTCCCCCAAGTTGACTTCAGATCCATTCCAGCACCTCCCAGAATGTAAAGGGAGGATGAGATAGGGCCGCAGGTGCCAGGTGGGGGTGCAATTCTCATTGTTGCATAGGTCTAGTCAGGTCATTGTGCCTCAGTTTCCCCTCCCAGTGCAGGAGGGAGTGAACCTGGGGACAGCAACGCCTCCTCAAACTTGCTTCCTGGATAACCTTAATGTTCCTAAGATAAGGCACCCCCATATGGGCCACACGTTGGGTATTGCTATGCCAAGAAATATGGTAGTTGCTGGGCTCTCTTACCAGCATCTTCTAGCAGGTCCTGCTCTGTACCAGGGTTGGAATAAGTTGTGGGGTGCAGCTGGGAGCTGGAGTTCTCTCACCAGCTCTAGGAATGGAGGTAGATGCCTGGGTTCTGCCCTTGGCTCCAGGGAGTTGGGGCAGGGGAGTGGTTAGAGCAGGGGCCTAGGAACCAGACACCTGGGTTCTCTCTCAGCCCTGGGAGCGGGGTGAGGTCTGGGGAGTCAAGGCAGGGACGGGCTGGGGGCCTGGATGCCTAGGTTCTCATCCAACTCTGGGAGTGGGGTCTGGGTGTCATGGGGGAGCTGGGAGCCTGGGCACCTGAGTTCCACCATCTGTAGCCCAAGAGGACGCCTCTCCTCTGCCTTTCACCATGCAGGTCTTCCTGCTGCTTTAATCCACAGTACAAAATGAACCTCTGAGTGGGGTCAGCCCCCAGGGGCAACTCACAGCCCCACCCAGATCCCTACTCCGCACCCTTGCCCCATTCCCGCCCCACAACAAAGCCAGCACCTCATGCCCTCCTGAAGATCCTAGAAGGGAGGTGGCTATATGGGTGGGGGGAAGGCTGGGGCTCAAGGGGTCTTGATGTGGTCCATGTCCCGGCGCTTGCGCCACTGCAGCAGCTTGAGCAGGCTGAGGCTGGCCTTGAAGAGCCGGTCATGCTGGAAGATGAGGCGCTGGAAGGCAGCAAGGGGCAAGTGCCCACTAGTGTCTGCGTGCTTCAGTGTAGCCAGCGGTGCATACAGGCTGTTGGTCTGGGACCGGAACGGCGGCGACTCTGACGTGATCACCCGAGCTGTGTGCTGGAGAGGGGAAGGAGGAGGGACCGGGGCCTGAAACCGACTGGGGCTCCGGGAACACAGATCTTCCCCAAGTGCTGGGGAAAGGGATCAGTGGGTCGCTGCTCTAACCCTGAGCATGCCCCCCCCTCCCCAGGCCAGATCCTGAACCTCCAAAGTACAATGGAGGGCGTGGAGTCAGTGGGTCTGAGACTGAGCAAGACCCTGGACAGATGCTTCCACGGCTGGATCCTGAACCCCTGAAATGCCATGGTGGGGGTAGGGTCTGGATCTGAAGTCTATGGCTGGATCTTGAACCCCAAAAAGGCCAAGGAAGAGGGGTAGAGACTGACCAGGCCTGAGGACACACAGACCCATGCTCCAGCCAGACCCTGAACCCCCGGGGATCCAGTGGGTCTGAAACTGACTAGAGCTGCAGATATATCTCCAAGTCTGGATCCAGTTCCCACCCCACCCCCAACCTTGACCCCCCAAAGCATTGTGTTGGGGCAGGATCCGAGACTGACCAGGGCTGAGGACACACAGGCCTCTCCCCTGCCCTGGTCCTAAATCCTCAACATGCTAGGGAGGTGGGGGGAGTCTGGGTCTGAAACCAACTAGGGCTGCAGACATGCCCTCCCACCCTGAACCCCCAAAAATTGCTGAGGGAGGAGCAAATTCAGTGGATCTCAAATTGACCAGAGTCCCCGATACTCCCAATGGCCAGACCCCGCCTCCTGCCAGACCCTGAACCCCCAAAGTGCTGGGGGAGGGGGGGGGAAAGTCTGTGAAACTCTCTCCACCCACCACAGACAGGCACCCACAGCTGGACCCACCCCCTGAACTCCCAAACTTCAGGGGAAGCAGGTCAGCAGGTTTGAACATAACAAGGACCCTGGACCCCCCAGTCTGCCCTTGAACCCCCAAAACACTGGGAAGGGGGGCAGCATCCAAGTGATACTAACAAGGGCCCTGGACATGCCCCCCACAACAAAAATCTTACAGCAGGACATGTTCCAGAAAGCTGCTGCAAGAAACCCCAGCTCTGGGCACCCTGGGGGTAGATTTAGGGCCTATCCTGGTTGGGGAGACCTAAGTGATGGTCCTGCCCTCTCCCCCCATGGCTTGGAGGTGTCACAGCAGAGACATACCCGTCCCCCCGGCCTCCTCCCCATCTTTTAGGGTGGAGGGTGCTGAGTCATTCCCAGTCTGGGTGGGCAGCCAGCACCCCAAAAAATGGAGGATTTGTGGGCAAGGGGATTTCCTACCTCGGCCACCTCTGCCGGTGACTGGGCCAGGGCGGCAAAAACCTCCCGGGAGTAGGGCAGGTAGAAGCCCTGGAAGAGCTCCCGCGTCTCAGGGTCCAGGCCGGACAAGTCCAGGGTGGCCGCTTCCTCATACAACTTCCGCTCAAACTCTGTGGCTACTGGCCCTGGCTCAATCAGGCTGATGCTGGAGGGTGAGCAGGAGGGCAGATGTGGGTTAGATGTGGGGCAGCCAGGAATTTCCCCAGAGCCTCCACCCTGTGGGCTATGACCTGGGAACCCCCTGATCTCCTTGAGTCATTGTGTGGCCCTCTAGCCCCCCTCACATGGTCAATGACATGATCCTTCACCTTGCAGCCTGTTATACAAGACCCCCCCAGCTCATGGTGTGGTCCTCAACAATACTAAAGCAGGATCCTTCCAAACCCCCAGTATGGGCCCCAGACCCCTACCCCCTGGCCCCCCAGGCACACCCCATGTGGCCTCCCCCCGAAGTAGACTTCCTTGCACCACACAGACAGGGCCATACTGACACCTCAGTCCACCCCCACTACTGGTCCCAGTTGCAGCCACCTCTGGAGATCTCACACCCAAACTGACCACCTGCCCCCTTCCTACTCCCACCATGCCCAGGTTGGGGAACCCCCCACTCCCCGCAGCTACTCACTGCACCCCAAATTTCAGGGCTTGCAAGGCCAGGCTCTCACAGAAGCCCTCAACCGCAAACTTGGAGGCACAGTAGAGGTCATTGAAGAGGAGGCCTGGGGGGAAAGATGGGGGGGAAAATCAGCGGGGGGGCAGAGGGGACGTGCCCACATGCCCCCCAACCCCATTGCTCCCAGAACCCAGGCATCTGGCCCCCAGGCACCATGGCTCCATCCCAGAAGCAGTCTCCCCCCTCCTCTCAGGGGAACCCCCCACCACCTGGACATCACTTGATTACATAACTCCACTCCAGCCTCCCCCACCCCATAGGACATGCCTGGCCCCACAGTGCTCCCTAGCCCATGACACGGGGCCCCTGACACTCCCCTCTGTGACCCATTATGATCCCACCCAGCCCCCATCCAGGGCCTATTATGTGGCTCCTAGCCTCACCCTGGGGCCATTCCACAGGACCCCCACAGCCCACTCTGTGGCACCCCCCATACACCCCTTTAGCCCCCTCCATGATGCATTCTGTCCCCCCAGCCCCTCCCAGCACCCCCCTGCCCTTTTGACCCTTCAGTCTTCCCTATGACCCCTCTCAGCCCCCATGACCCTTCCAGCTGCCCCTATGGCCCACCCCATAGGTTCTCCCTTGCCCCGCCCCATGAAGCCCCTACCCTCCGTAACCCACCTGTCCCCCCCAGCCTATTGTGTGTCCTCGTGACCCACCCTGCAGCCCTCCCATAGCCCCCCCTGCATGCTCCCCAACCTATCCTGTGTCCCTATGGGCCCCAGTGCCCCTGACACCCCCACCTTGCAGGCCCAGGACACTGCTCATGACGACGACGTGGCCACTACGCCGGCGCTTCATGTCGGGCAGCACCTGGCGCACGAGTCGCAGCAGACCCAACACATTGGTGTCCAGCAGGTGCCTCGCAGCCTCCACGCTCTGCAGCTCCAGAGGCCCCACCAGCCCCCGCCCCGCATTGCTCACTGCAGGGGGAGGGGGGTGTGAGCTGCAAAGACCCCCCCACACCTCTTGGGGCACCTGCATCTCCCAGCCTCTCCCACCATGGACGTCCTGACCACTGGGTCCAGGGGGGAGCCAATGAGAGTATGGGTAAAGCCTAAGTGGGTGGGATCCAGATGGGTGGAGTCTAAATGGCTGGGTGTGAGGGGAAGGTCTAAGTGGGTGGGTGGACCCTACTTGAGTGGGATCTAGATGGGCGGAGTCTATGTGGGTGGGTTGGGAAGGTGGAGTCTAAATGGGGATTATGGGTGGGTGGAGCCTGAGTGGTGGGCTCTAGATGAGATGGAGCCTAAGTGAGTAGGGTCTGGGGGGGCGGAGCCTAAGCATGTGGGACTTAGTGGAGTCTGAGTGGGTGAGACAAGAGAATGCAGGGACTGAGGGGGTGGAGCCCAAAGTGAGTTAATCTGGGTGGGCGGAGCCTATAGTGGGTTTGATTGAAGTAGGTGGAGCCTAAATGGCTGGGTCTGGGTGAGCAGGGCCAAATGGCCAGAGTCTAGGAAAGTGGGACATGCCTGTCCCCTTTGACAGATCCCTGGCCCCTGCCCACTGGGGAGGGCAGCCCCTCACCCCTCACCCAGCACATCCACGCGCTGCTGGGGGATGGCCTCCACACAGCGCCGCACCGACTCCTCACAGTCCACATCCAGCTGCCGGATCTCCAACGTGTGGCCCAGAGCCGTCCCTGCCCGTGTCTCCAGCTCCCCACGCCGGCCCAGGTCCCGCATAGTGGCGACAACTGGGGGAGAGATGGGTGGGGATCTCTGGGTTAGTGGGGACCGCATGTGGCAGTGCACTTCAGGTGTCTGCCACTATAAGGAGTCAGGCAAACTGCAGCGCCGCCGACAGGTGGGGTCAGGCTGATCAGGACCACGTGACTGCAGGGAGACCACCTGCCTGGAGGAGGGCTGGGCTGAGACGGCATAAACAGACCGTGTGCGCTTGTACATGTGACAAAACTGCCCTTTTTAGTGGTTTAATTACCCTTTTATAGCAGTTTAATTGCATCACATGTTACATGCATGGCAACACACTGTGATGTAGATGACTTTGTTATAAAGACCAGGCCCCCCCCACAGTTCACAGCCCTCTGGCAGGTTGCCCCCCAGCTGCAGGCAGGCTCTGCCAAGGAAAAAAAGGATTGTTCCCTTTGCCATAACAGTGACAGAAGCCCTTAAACAGAAACGCTAAGTTTTTAATAGTCACAATCAAAAATCCACTGTTTCAATTTAGGGGCAGTAAACCCCCATCACATGTACAAGCAGCCTGTGAGAGCAAGATGGCAGTAACACCTGGGGAGCAGAAAGAACAGCATTGCCCAGCCTGAAGACTGCAGCTCCTGCAGGCCATCCAAAACAACTGGAGGAACTATGGGGATGGAGAAGGGTCCTAGGTACCCAGTGTAGGGGTCTACCGCCCTGATAGGGGCTGAGGGAGCATCTGGTGAGAGACCAGCATAGCCCCCAGAGAAAGAGGGCTGACTATGTCAAGGCCTGAAGAAGCCAGACTGCCTAGGGGTAAGAGGGCGGAGTATAAAGAGGGCTGAGAGGGAAGCCAGGCCAGACCTGGGAGAAAGAGGCCGAGTGCCCAGAGGCCTAGGAGGAGGCCAGGCCAGATCTGGGAGAGTAAGGGTCAAGATGGGAATAGGACTG
This sequence comes from Caiman crocodilus, assembly GCA_030014935.1. Lineage (NCBI taxonomy): Eukaryota > Metazoa > Chordata > Crocodylia > Alligatoridae > Caiman > Caiman crocodilus. The sequence goes on along the minus strand of JAGPOW010001397.1, from coordinate 236,896 downwards.
AAAGACTGAGTTGCAGAGGCCAGATCTGCCCAGAGGAAGGTGTGGAGCATGCAAGAGACCTAGGTAGAGCACCAAGCAATCCAGAGCAAGGGGCAGCGTGCACCAGAGGTGTAGTGAGAAGCCAGACCAGTCATGCGGAGAAGGACTGAGGCTCATCAAACCAGAGTGACCAGGTGGGCCTGGAGAGATGGCCTGAGCAGCTGAGATCAAGCTCCAGACCAAGAGGAAGACTGAGAGAGGGGCTGGCATGATCTTGGGAAGGGTTTGAACTCTGTAGTGAGAAGGCAAGATGCATGAGGGTGGGCGCATGGAAGGGCTTAACCGCCAGCACACTGACTCCAGGGACCTCAACTGGCCCATGCTGGGGCCAGGGCCCAGGAGGGGCCGAAAGGTAAACCTCAAGAGGTGGCCAGAGCTGCAGAGAGCCTGGCACCTCACCTGGCCTGATAGCAAGGCCAGGGCCTTGGAGAGGCCAAAAGTGTCTGTGGGTGGAGACCACAACTGAGAGGTAGGGGTCAGGGTGAGCACAGCTCAGATGATGATGGATGACGGTACCACCTGAGGAGGAAGGCTCAAGGATGAGGGGTCCACATGTGAGTAGGGCCAGAGGTAGAGATGCGAGACAGGGCCAGAAGGCCTAACAGCCACCAACCCAGGGGAGGTTCAGAACCTCTAAGGGGAGCCCAGGGAAGAAGATGGGGAGATCAGGTAGGCCAAAGGTCTCTGCAGAGAGAAACCACAGCTAAGAGTTACGAATCAGGGTGAGTACAGCTCAGCTGACAATGACTGATTAGCCATCTGAGGGGTTGAGAGGCCTGAGAGTGGGGTTGAGAGGCTGAGTAAATAGACTGTAACCAGACACAAGTAGGATGCCATCTATGAGGTATGGGACGGTATAGGGTAGGCATGGAGCCATGTGATTGGCCCTGAAGGCCAGGGCCACAAGTCAAGGGTCATCCCAATAAAATCAGGGCAGCCTCCCACAACCTATATATCAGTTAACATCAAGGCATGGTGGGAGAGTGTGGGATGGACTGTCCCCTAGAACCGGGTGGCATAGAATTTTTGTTGTGGGTGCCCTGTTACACTGGGTTCCGCCCCAGAGGTGGTTGCATCTCAGGGCTGGATGAGGGATCTCTGGGTTAACAGCAGCTGGCTTGCACACCAGAAGTGGTCACATCTCAGTGCAGGGAGAAGCATTCCCACCCTCTCACCTCGGAATCTCCTCAGCTCATCTCTGGCCAGGTGGACGGCCAGGGCCAGCCCAATCCCTGAGGAGCAGCCGGTGATCAGCACGTTCCTGCAGGACATCCTTCCTTCCCTGTCTGAGTGAGCAAGAGCAGAGGTCAGAGGTCAGGCAGTGAAACCAAGGGAGAGGAACTGACCAGGCTGATCAACCCACAGGCTTCAGGGCACTGGCTGGGAGGGGTCAGGAAGAAAAGTCCTCATTTTTTCTGAGGGGTTGGAGAGAAGGGGGTTATAGAGAGGATGGGGATAATATCAGGTCCCCCAGTCACAGACTGGGAGCCAGGTGTGCCAAGGGTTGCACATAGATGGGGCCCAATACAGGCTCTGGATCTGCTGCTCTGTTTTCTGCTACCTCCCCCCTATCCATGCTCTTTCTACTCCCTTCCCTGTGCTCCCTGCCCCATCAGCTGCTCTGCTTTCTGCCCTCAGCCCTGAGATCCAAGCCCCAACTGCTGCTCTGCTTTCTGCCCCCTCCCCTTATGCCATGGTGCAGCCATTCCCACTCTACTCACCACTGACTGCAGCCTCTGGAAGGGATGTGCAGTTGGGGTTCAACCCAGCTGGGCTGAGATGCAGCAGCTGTGTTCCAGGACCTAAAAAATGGGCCAATCGGGGGTGATCCCCCCCAAAGCAAGGTGAGGGACAAGAAAAAGGAATCACTGCCCCCACCATCCAGTTGGGGGCGGGGGTCAGGAGACAGAGGCCATATGGGCTCTGAACCATCTAATCCCTCCCCCAGCTGCTCCTTGTCGGATCCCATCAGCTGATCTGTTTGACAAGCCACCAGCAGGAACTGGAGTGGGGGAAGGGGGCGGTTTGGGTTACATGGTAATTAATGACCTCCCAGGTCTTCTTCATTAACAAATCCTTCCCCTCCCTGCTTCTGAACCTAAACCCCATGCCGAGACTCCCAGCAAATGCCCCCTAGCGCCCTTGACCCTGAAGGTTTTCCTCAGGCCAAAGCAGAGGAGAGAGAATTTTAATTGCACCCATTTTATGGATGGACAAACTGAGGCCCAGAGCAAAGCAGCACCCCAATTGCAGGACTCCTAGGTTCTAATTCTGAGCTATGGGTGAGGATGGAAAGAAGCTATGACTCCTGGGTTCTTTACTGAGCCTTATCACTTGGAAGGAATATCTCTTGCTGACAGGAATTGGGTATGAGGGAGAATCTGGATCCCAGGTAGAGTCCCAATCTGCCCCCAGTCTTTGTCAGGTCTCTGTGCAGTCCCTTTCCACCAGAACACCCCTCTCAGTACCTCCTACAGGGCAGTTTATTCCCTGCTGCCTCCTGCATACTCAGGAAACACTTCTTTCCTGTTAGAGCAGGGAGGCAGGGGCATCAACACCCAGGGTAGCTGTGGACTCTCCAGCACCGGAGGGATTCAAGGAGAGGTTGGACAGACACTGGTCAGGGATGATCTAGGTGTAGCAGTGCCTGTGTTCTACTATAGGGATTTTCCAGGCTTCTGGGCTTTGCTGGTTGCCCCCTTCCCTCACTTTCTGCTTCGGGGGGGGCATGGGGTGTTGTTGGCAGCCCAGGCTGGGGATGGTGACAAGGCTGTGCCAATGTTCCTACTGGGACTCAACCCTGGAGGGTCCTGGCTAGAAGGTCTTGCCCCTCACTCTGGCTGAGACCAATGCCATATTGGGGTCAGAAAAGAATCTCTGCCCGGATCAGACTGGTCCAGACTAGTTGGGGGGAGTGGGGGGGTTCCTTCCTCTGTAGCAGGGGCATGGCCTCTGCCTGAGACCTCTCAAACATGTCTTCATACCCTTTACAGAAGCAGGATGTTGGCCACTGTGGTCCCCCTGCCTTTTGTGGCAGGTTTGGGTGTGATGTCTGGCCCCGTGTCAGAGCTGAGGGTAGTTTTATGAGGAGGTTAGACAATGGATTAGTTTGAGATGGTTTAGATAGAGCTGATCCTGCCTCAGACAGGGGGTTGGGCTCAGTGTGACCTCTCAAGGTCGTATTCAGCCTGTCTCTATGACTCTATGATCTTTTTATCCCTTTTGGGGTCCTTTTCGCATAGAATCTTATGTATCCCTTTAGAATCCTTTGATTCCTTGACGGATCTTTTTATCTGAAGGTCTTACAGGCCTCTTTAGGATCCCTGTATCCCTTCTGAGATCCTTTTAGCCTGGGATCCTATAGACCCATATGGGACCCTTGTAATCTTCTGGGATCATTTTATCCTGGAACCCTACACACCCCTTCAGAATCATTTGAACCCTTTTGGGATTCTTTTATCCTACAGACCCCTTTAAGATCCTTGCATCCCTTTTGGAATCCTTTTTAGCCTGAGGTCCTACAGATCCTTTTAGAATCCTTTGATCCCTTTTGGGATCCTTTTAGCCTGGGATCCTACAAACTCACTATCCCACTGAAGACTCTGAATTAACACTTTGCCCCACAGACAATCAAGGTGAGTTTGAATGAATTTTAAGTGAGAGCTGATGAACAATGCCTTGCCTTGGAAAGCTTGTCTACCTCTATCCCAGTGACTAGATTATTGCCAACAAAGGGAACCTCCTAAGAAATCCCATCCCTCTCCAATTAATTGCCACTCAGGCGGCCCTCCAGCCTGTAAATCAAAACCCAGAACCATTAGATGAAGCTGGTTGTCTGGTTCTTAAACAGTCACCTCCTGGGTTTAACCAAGCATCATGGGGGCTTCATGGAGAATCTGATCTGGGATTTGGGAGGAATGAGTGAAAGCAAAGGGCTGGGATTATTCAGAAGGAGGCAGAGCCTAAGAAATGGTGAGAATCACAGAATCCTAGAGAAATCAGACTAGAAGGGACGTCCAGAGGTCATCTAGTGACTTACCCCCTGCCTCAGGAAGGATCAGCCCTATCCAAACCATCTCAAATGAATCATAAAATCGTGGAAATTAGGGCTGGAAGGGACCTCTGGAGGTCATCCAATACAAACCCCTGTTCCAAGCAGGACCATCCTCAGCTGTCTCATCCCAGCCAAGGCTTGGTTTACCTGAGTTCACTACCCTCCTAGGGAGAGAGTTTTTTCTGATATTTCACCTAAACTTCCCTGACTGCAACTGGAGCCCATTGCTCCTCATTCTCTTATCCACCACCACTGAGAACAGTCTAGCTCCATCCTCTTGGTGCCCACCCTTCAGGAAATTGAAGGCTGCTATTAAAACCCGTTCAGTCTACTCTTCTCCAGAAAAAGCAAACCCAGTTCTCTCAGCCTCTCCTCAACAGTCCTGCTCCTTTCAAACCAGTCTTGTTGCCCTCCCCTGGGCTCTCTTCAATTTGGCCACATCCTTTCCGGAGAGAAGGGCCCAGCACTGGACACAGTACTCCAGATGCAGCCTCACCAGTGCTGAATAAGGGAGAAGAATCACTTGCCTTAGAAAAAAAAAGCTGTGATCTAAACTTTACATAAAAGGACCATCAGCCCTGGCATGACACCAAGCATCACGCTGGAACCTGCCACACAGAAAGCAGGGGAGCTGTGGCAGGCAACATCCTGGTGCTGTAAAAGCGTGTTAATATATGCTCAAGAGATCCCAGGCAGAGGCTGTGCCCCCGCTGGAGTGGAGGCAACCCCCCACAATCCATACTGATCTGACCAGGGGAGAACACTCCTTCCTGACCCACAGTGCGGCTTCTGTCTGAGTCAGAGCAGAGGGGCAAGACCCTCCAGCCAGGACCCCCTGACCCCCCCCGGTTGAGTCCCAGCAGGAGCATTGGCGTGACCCAGTCACCATCCCCAGCTGCAGCTGCAGTCACCACGCAAAGCCTCTGAATGAGGCTTAAAAACCCCTAACACATTGTAGTAGAAGAGCTCAGTATAATATCACTGGGAAGGGGTCCAAGGTTCTGCATGCACACTCACAGAGAAGCAGGGCTGGCAAGGACCGCCAGAGGTCACATCTAGTCCAACCGCCTGCCTGAGACAGGATCAGCCTCATCCAAACCAGCCCAGACAAATCCATTGTCCAACCTCTCAGCTAAACTACCCTCGGCCCTTGCATAGCATCAGACACGCACTTGAATCTGCCACAGATAAAGCAGGGGGACCTCAGCAGCTAATGCCCTGCTTCTGCAAAACGTTGTTAATATATAGTCCAGAGATCCCAGGGGGAGAGCCCCTCCCCACCGCATCCATACCAATCTGACCTGGGGGGGGAAATTCCTTTGTGACCCCAAATCTGGCATCCATCTGAGCATGAGCAGAGAGGTGGAACCCTCTAGCCAGGACCCTCCCAGGTTGAGTCCCAGCACTGACACAATCCAGTTACCATCTCCACCCTGGGTTGCAGACAGCCCACACCTCATGCCAATAAGAGAGGCTTAAAACGCCCCCTACCCCCCAAGCAACCCAGAAGCCTGGGACATCCTCATAGTAGACTCAGGGGGCTAAGAAGCAAGGAAGCAACAGGCAATGGGAAAGACACATAAGGAGGAAAGAAGTATCCAGTTGGATCTGGAGGCCGGAGGGGATGCTTTGTCTGTGAAGGTAGGGTTGCCAACTCTGAATCTATTCTGGGAGGTTTTATCACACGATGTAATAACATTAATGACCTTACATCAGGAAAGCAAACACACATTACTACTACAATTTAACAACCCTGTAAAAACCTGACAACTGTATAAATCAGATTCAACATTTCATATTTAATGGACGCCCTATCATTTTTCTCTGAGTGACTCCCAGCATTTCCTGGGGATTGATCTCTAACCCCTGGAGACTCCTGGAGGATTGGCAACCCTATCTGAAGGGGTGATGGGATCCATGGAGGGGGAAATGGGGGTGTGGGGGGAGGGCAGGGAGCCAGCTGGGGTGGGATGAGATGCTTCTACCCCCCAGATGCATCAGCCCCGGGCTTGCTCCCAGGACCCCCGGGTCCTGTCTCGCCCCGCCCCCAGCAGCCAAGGAAAAGACTGATGGCCGAGCCCCACCGCACCCAGCGCCAGGCTCGCGGCCCGAGTGTGCGCCCTGCCCTGCCCTACCTGCCGGCTGGCTGGCTGGCTGGAGGGAGCCCGGCCCCACCCGGCCCCGCTTTGCAGCGCCGGCTCCGCCACCAACCCGGGGCAGGCCGGGGCTCGTAGTTCCCGCACCACCGCCTCCTCTGGGCTGGAGCCGCCCCGGGGAGGAGCTTGGGGCTGTTGTAGGGTCGCCGAGCCGCGTCTTGCTGCTGGGTTTGTTCCTGCCCTGGATTCTGCTCTCTTCATTAGCATACTGTGCATAATATAGTCAGATGTAGCCGCGTAATTTTGCATATCTAGGCCGATACCCGGGTGTTTGCATAATATATTCAAGTAGATCTATTCAAATGAGCTCATCCCTCCCAAGCTCGCAGGAGCTGCCTCTAACAAGCCATAGGGAAGTTGCTACTGGCTTTGCTCCTACTTCTATTCCCTCCTCTACCTATTTTTACATAATATATTCAACTATGCCCATGTATTTGCATAATACAGTGGAGTAGATCTATGGAAATGAGCTCATCTTTCCACCCACCCCAGCTCATAAGGCCACAGGGGTGTTGCCACTGGGTTTGCCCCTGCTTCCATTCCCTCTTCCCTTTGTATATAGGGGCATAATGAATTGAAGTCTTAATCTATTTGCATAATATATTTGAGCAGATTTATTCAAATGAGAGATCTCTTCACCTGCCCCAGCCGGTAACAGTTTTCTGCAGCAGGTCACAGGGGAACCTGCCCCTGGGGGGAAAAGACTGGCGCATTCTGAACTAAAAATGCCTCTCCAGCCCATCAAGCCCCTCTTTAAGAGTCACATCCCATTGGCCTAGCTGGAACCAGCCTGGGGCCCTGTCCTCAGCCTGGTGCCAATGCAGCCCAAAGGCAGAGCTAATGATGGGGCCAGACCCCAGCTGGATGAGAGCACCATGTAGAACAGCCTGAAGGTGGATCTGAGTTGTGCTCAGCTCCACACTGCCCCCGAGAAGACCTGGATTGATGCCTGTGGGAAACAAATCCACTACTCTTCTTCAGCTGGAGTTTAAGAGCTCTCAGGGCACAAGTCTCCTTGCAAGAGGATCTGGGGGCTGGACGGCTCAGGACACCTGGGTTCCCAGCTTCAGGGGGTGGGGAGAGCAGCATCTAGTGGCCAGAGAGGGACACTCCCGGATTGTAACAATGAGATCTGCAGCCCCCCCATGCCTGGGTTCTTTTGGCTGCCTCTTCACTGTAGAGAAGCAGGGCCTGGGCTTGAGGGCTGGTTCCAGCAGCTGTTTTCTATAGCACCTGCCCTTGGAGGGGATTGGAGACATCCAGGCAGGACATGGACTAGGGAAGGGAGCAGGGCCAGGATTGTTATCGTCTGGTACTAGGGGTGATCTCAGGGGAGCACTGAAGTAGTCACACCCCACTTTGCTTTCTGCTCGCCCCAGATTTTAAACCCTATTGCCCAGGACTGACAGCAGCATTTATAATCAGTGTTGCCTGAGTCCATAGACTTCACAGCTCTTTATCATCTGGCAGATTCCTGTTACGCTCTCCACTCCCCGGGTGTTGACAATCCTCTCTCCTTTTTAACGATCTTGACATTAATGGAGTAACCCTTTCTTCTGCAAAGATGCTGTCTGTTACCAGTCTTGGCCATGTCTCTCTTCTGTTTCCCAGACCTACAAACTGTTTTCAGTTCTAGCTTAAAGACTTCACACTTTGCTGTGACAAGGTGTGGTTGTGTAAACTCAGGTGAACCTTAACTCACATGTGGAAATGACTGGCAGCAAGTATTAGAGGCACTGCCAAGACACTCAAGAAGGTGATATTTTTGTTCATGAATTTGAATAAGAGGCATACACTGAACTCCAATGGCCACAGGACTAATCAAACACTATCTTTGTACTATTATTACCTAGTTCCTGCTTATCTTTTTTATTAAGTATATAAGATGGCAAATCAGCTCATATTCCAGTGCGATTATATTTGGTTTGGTTTGATCTCAACTGAATGATCTGTATTTTGACGCATGTCTCTCATTCAGATTTGGACAACAAACTCTATCCACTAAACACTATATTTGAACTAGTTTTGCCCAATTCCTTGTGTCTTTTTAAACTGAATATATAAACTAGAAAATCAGCACACATTTCAATAGAGTTATATTTGATCTGGTTTGATCTCAGTTGAATAATTTAGATTTTGTATTCCAAATCTGAATGAGAGACATACACTGAACTCTAATGGCTTTGGGGCTAACAACATGTTATATTTGCACTTATAGGCAGATTAACACATGGACCAGCTGGGCTTGGGCCCAGGGACCCCTGCCTCAGCATGAACAAAACCGGTGGCCAAACCAGGCTGGGCATACACAATGCAGGCCCTGGCTGCCAGGCATTTTTTGCCAAGTGCTACTGCAGCTGGACTGAGCTATGGTCAAGCAAACGGTCACCTCCCAAGCTCGGTCTGCACTGTGTGCACCCAGTGAGCAGCAGCTCTGTACCCTCAGAGTCGACTCCAGCACAGACCTATGGATAGAGCCCATGGCTGCGGGGCAAGGCACAGGTTGTGGGGAGGACCTTGGGCCATGTGGGGGAGGGGATCAGGCCCAGAGCCCCAGTGAATCTTAATCCACCCGTTTGAGCTATTTTTGCCTAGTTTCTGGTTGTCTTTCTAAATTGAATATATAAGATGGCAAATCAGAGCACATTTCAATGCAGTTGTATTTGGTAGGGTTTGATTTTAAATAGAATAATCTAGCTCTAGGCTCCTAGCCTATGAGTAAAACAGCTAGCTTCTCAAACTGAAGAAAAATGGGTAGTGTTTATATGGGATGATGCACTGTGCCACCTGCCTGTGTACCCTTTCAAAATCCTAGATCAGCCCATGGCTGGTTCTACCTAAAATATGCCCCCAAAAAGGCTCATATTTTGAATTCAGATCTGGGGACAGGGAAGATAATCCAAATCCTCCCAGACAGAGAAATCTGAGAGCTGATTTCCCATCTGCTGCAGGTAAACAATGAAGCAATTGCAGGGCCCTTCCAACTGGCATGAGATTAGATGGGGGGGGGGGGCTTCTCTATGTACTTTCCACATACGTCAGCAATGAACTGGAATTTCCCTCCCTGCTCCATGGAGGTGAGGTGGGGGAGCTGCCCGCACAGAAAGCCCCGGGGAGAGAGAACACTGAACACTGAGAGTTGCCAGGCAGAGAGACCAAACAAAAGGCCTCTTCTGTGCTCAGAAAGGAGGAGGTAGAGGCTGAAGGAAAGGGGCCAGCTGCCAGGACTCCTGGTTCTCTTTCCAGCAGGGAGGGTTGGGTGTGGGGGCAGTGAGGAGGGAGGACTTCTGGATTGGTGTTGGAAATGAGTCAGGAATCCAGAATTTTTTTTCCTGCCCTCTGCTCTCAGCTGTGTTACTTGTTTTCCCTGGACAGCACTTGGGATATGCATTAAATCCAGTGGCTCCCCCCTGGGGATGAAGCAGGTGGCCCAGTGTGACTGCTCCTCACACTGGGCCACTGGGAGGGGGCAAACACTGGCTGTGACACATCCAAAGACTTCCTAGATCCCAGCATGCTCCTCAGTCCTTTCCACTTCTCCAGTAAGACATCATTTATTCACTCACATGCTACACCTGCCTTCTGGGGGGGGGGGGGGCGCGGGCGGGCGGGGGGGGGCCCGGCGGGGGGGCAGGTGGGGGGCTGGGGGGGAGGGCGGGGGGGGGGGTCGTCGTTGAGAAAGGCGG
>JAGPOW010001397.1:209281-226861 GCA_030014935.1 Caiman crocodilus | reverse complement strand
CACATGCTACACCTGCCTTCTCCCCTCCCCCCCGCCCCACAAAAAAAAATAGCTGTCAATAATTAGGGGCATGAAAAGCAATGCTGAACAGCTCAAATAAGAGTTTCTTCATTTTGCCTTCCCTAAACCAGGCATGTGTTGAGGGGAGGGTATGTTATGTGGGTAAATATGGTAATTAACGGGTAAAGTAAGCACATTCATGTCACCTCCTAGTGTCCAATTATCTGGATTGCAACAGCATGCTCAATTTGGAGTGTTGCGGCTTTAAACCATGATGAGTAAACACACAATGAGCTCTGTGCCACATGACCCTCACCTGCTGAGCAAGTATAAAGCTTGTATAAACCTAGCATGGATACCACACTTTCTTGCATACCATACACCCCCAAAATAAGACACACCTTGAATGTAAAACAAACAATAGGATTTTCCCAGAGTTAGGGCCACATTCAGTAAGGATACAGGGCCTTATCCTCAGCTTACTCCCTCCCCCTTTCCAGTGTGAGCAAAAGTTGTAGTTTTTAACCCTTTTTACAGCTGAATTTTCAGCAGCTCAGCCAAAAGCTGAAACCTTACCTGCTGCTGAAGTCTGGACTCCGTGGGTAGCTCTAGGGATAAATTCCGTCTATGAGGCTGTGAAATAGGAAGAGGGAAACCAGATGCAGATAGCAGCATTGCTGAAGAAAAGTTTGTTGGATTAGTAGAGCATGAACACCATTAAAAGAGGAGAGAAGGTGGTTCACACCTATGGAGTAAAGAACAATGAGCAGAAATCCAACAGAATCTAATGATGCATGAAGTCCCTTGACAACCTCAGTGTTGTTTGAATAGAAATGCCACTGCTGTTCTGGCCAGAAAATCTTTCCCCCTCTTAAGACATGGAGTCCAATTCTGGAATGCTAATTGTTTGGGGAAAAGGTGCATGTGGTATGCTAATAAATATGGTACAGCTGTCTTCAATGCAGAAACATCCACAGGAAGGTGAGCCAAAAAGCAGTGTATTACCATATCTTCTTGATACAACATGTCCCAGAATATACTATACACATTTTTTTTTGAAAGGCCAAATGAAGAAGTAAAGATTTCTCCAGAGTTATGGCAACATAAAGCAAGGACAGAATCTCATCTTCAGCATACTACCTGCCCCCCCCCATCCTGCTTAACTAAAACTGAAACCCTAACTGCTGCTGTAGCTTGGCCTCCATGGGTGGATCAGGAAATTACAAAAAGACCCACCAAGGGTCCCCAGAGCTGTGAAATAGGAAGAGAGAGACGGGAGCAGCTAACAAACAGCAGCATTGCTGACAGAAAGTTAGTTCTATTACTTAGACACAAAGACTGTTAAAAAGAAAAGACAATGGTTAACACCTCTGGAGTAAAGAACAATGAGCCCTGAAGACAACTGACTCCCTCAGCTGCCTGAATAGCCATGCAGTAGCTGCTACCCAGGAATCAAAGCAGAAGGCAGAGAAATCAGCTTTGCCACTTCATACATGCATCCTGATAGGGGGTAGCTGATATTGGGGGAGGAAGGCTTGTGTTGTATGCAAAGAAATATGGCATCACACAACCTAAGGAATCTAGCAACTGCCACTCCACTTGCTCCACCAGGTCTGAAAAAAACCTGGTGTGGCATTAAGCAAGCAGACATGCAAATGACCGGCACGCAAATAAACCTAGCAGAGAAGCTACTTGGTATTTTCTTATTGGCTTTGACCTTGGTTCCTTGGGCACTATGGCTCTGAGGCAAGGGGAAGGGGGTGGAGGGCTGCATTTCATGGAGAAGGGGGCTTCCCCTAGCTTGTCCCTGATATGTTGTGGATGCAGCCTGTGAGCTCCTTATCAGGCCGAGGTTGCTACCTGGCGGTGCATGACCTGGGCTGTCTCTTTCGAGGCCAAGCTAATCCAGGTCCAGCTTCATAGTAATTCCTGTGCCACTGACAGGAAGGTCCCTTGGGGAGGAGAGAAGTGAAGTTAACTCTTTAATTCCTGTGATGTCAGGCCTGCTCCGGTGCCAGGAAGTGGCTTGCGGGGCTGGGCTGGCCCTCTTGTGCCTGGAAGATTGAGGTGGTGAACTGTGTCGTGGATGTACAACACCGAACATAGCCTGGCTGTAAGGCTAGGGTGGGCAAGGAGTGTAAGGGCTAAGTTGTACCTAGGACAGAGCATTAGGCTTTGCTGTGGCAAGAACAGGCTCTTATTGTACATGTGTGTGTGTTTGTGGGAGTGGGTACATGTGTCTATGGGAGTGTAAGTGTGTGTGTGTGTGTGTGTGTGTGTGTGTGTGTGTGCATGCCTGCATGGTGGGCGTCAAAATGGAAAATTGTCAGGGTGGGTGACTGTACCACCTCTGGGGGGGGAGCCTGTTCCAGACCCTTGGCTTGTATGGAAGTTTTTCCTTATATCTACCCTGAAGTGATCCTCAGTCAGCTTCTGCCCATTATGTCTTATCCTCCCCTGGGGGCTTTGATGAACAGATGCTCTCTAAGGTCCTGTTGTATGCCCTTGATATATTTGGGTTGGTCTAATAAAAGATATCCAATTCACCCAAGGAACCTTGTCAGTCTTAATATACTTTTATACATGGCCACCAAGAATAATTTCATGTGCTTCATTTCCAGCCTGACTCCCAGGGCCCACTACCTAGGCTTAAACTTACAGCCTTCCCAGAGCAAGTGCAGTACTCAAGGGTCTGAGTCACAAAGCAAATCCAGCTCCTCCTGCCCCTTGAAATTCCTCCCAGCCACCAGAAACCCTCTTTCCAGGGCTGGAATCCAGGCCCAGCCTTGAACTCACAACATTTTGACTACAAGCTCAGCCATGCAAACCCCTAAGGGACAGGCCAACATACACAGCTAAAGTAATCAGTAATATCAAGATATGCTGACCTAGTCTGCAATCTTTTCATTAGAAAGTCTGTTTTGTTTTGTTTTGTTTTGTTGAAAGTCAAGCAATAAATGAGCATTTTTGTAAAGAGATATACACAGTGCTCATGCTGGAGCACCTGCATTGGCTGGGAATTGAACCCACATCTCTTATATTGCACGAAGGAACACTACCATTGAACCACCAATGCTTACCAAAGCTTCTATGCACATGAGTATGTGTATGCGTATGTATATACGTATATATGCATAGAGATGTGTGTACATGTGTGTCTGCACATGTACCCAACTCTCCATTAGCTGAGCTGCAACATCAATTTGCCTCCTGCTCCTAATGAATATTCATTTGCTGGTGTGCAGAATTTGGTCTACCCTTTCTGTTGAATATTCATCAGCCTGGGTGCAAAAGTCTGATAATAGTGGAATTTCTACTAATAAAAACTAACTGATCTGCAAATAACAGAGGAGACATCCATGTATGTATAAGCCTGTTCCCCCCAGCAGGACTAGAACCTGTACTTCTATAAAGTGCACCTAATCCCCAAACTATAGTATCTCACCCAGAGCACTCTCCCACCCAGAAGGAATGCTGTAAGAGTGGACAAAAGTCCCAGTGATACAATAGGTCCTTCTATTTTCACCTAGTCCCCCCACAAGAAACCTCACTCCCTCATCAGCCCACCTCTATGGACATCACCCCACAATGAAGGTGAGGCCCTTGCTGTGCCAGTTACTGAATAAACGCTTCGAGACTCAGAGGTTGGGGCCATGGAGTCACTAGCCCAGAAGCAGACAGCAGGAAAGCAGCTTGGCAGTGTTATAGGGTAGCCACTAGCCAACCCTCTAGGATTGCCCTGGAGTATCCTGGAATTAGATATAACTCTCCAGGAGATGTTGAAAGTCACCTACAAGAGAAATAAGATTAAAATAAAAATTGAATACAATTTACACTATAGTCCAGTGTTTTTTTAAAATGTAATAGCAATGTGCATTTGATGTCATGATGTAAAGTCTACATACCATACTCTGTAACATATTCACACTGTGCATCACCAGCATGTTGCCATTCTGGAAACCTCTAGGAATAGATCCAAAGAGTCAGCAACTCTAGTGTTAACAGGGTGATCTGGCCCTTTAAGAAGGGGCAGCTGGGCCTGGTAAGGGAGCCCAGCTGCCGGGCATTTAATTTGGAGGGAATGTCTTTTAATTAGCTCCCAGAAGAGCAAGCCAGTGAGGGAGGAAATAGCTTGTTGTCAGGAGAAGAAGCAGAAGGATAAGGCAACATGGGATCTTGGCTTTTTTTAATTGCTTTGTTAGTTGCTGAAGCTTATTGGGTAGAAAATGACCTGCCTGAGAAACTACCATGCTTCCTGGTCTACCACCCACTCCCCAAATGAAACAGGTACCTTGTTTTTTGCATAGTAGAACATAAGGGAAAAAAGACTTATTCAAGAATTGTGGCTAGTGGTGGGACATGGAGTAAGTCCTCCTGGGAACACAGAGCATCCAGAAAGTGTGGCATCAGGGGGTTCCTCGTGCCAGCAGCCTTGCCCAGATTGCCTCCTGGGATGCCGTGCTTCCAAGAAGACTCATTGACCTTTCCAAGGGCAGTAGCAAAACAGTTCTTTCCTGCAAACAAAGTTCCTGTAAATAAAGTGTTTCCACATGACAAGCCCCACAAAGATCCCACCAGTAGCCATACGTGCAGAGTACATGGGGGGCCTGAGGGCCCCGGTCCCCTTCAGAAAGAGGGCAGGGGGAGCACTCATCCCTAATAGGATAGGACCAGGACAATTCCTAAATGGGACTTCCAAGTCCTGGCCCCAGGCTGCCTCTGACCCAGCATCTGTCCTGGATTCCCAGTATCATGTACAGATCCAGGTTTTCTGTTCACCTCAGAAAAATGGGGGAAATGGTGTGTTTCCCCTTGGAGGCTGGCGGAGTTTGAGCCTGCAGGGCTCACCTCTTGCACGTGTGTGCATGCACATAGCCAGGAATACACCCCAGGCAGCAGCAGAAAACAGCTCCCCCAGCTGCCTGCAGGTAAGTCTGTGGGGGCAGAGCAGACTGAGGCCCCTACAATGAGGGAGGGAGTGGGCCAGGAGGTGCTTCAAAGCCAAGGCAGTGCATGGGATCTGGGGCCAGGCCAGGGCAGGGAGTGAGACAGCCATGGGTGGCTCATCCAGTGCAGTAGACAGGAGGGTAAGGGGGGGTCCTGCCACTGCAGACACTCCCAAGGAGGAAGGCATGGGGGGCACGTGCCCCCCAGATTTGTGCATGGAGTGGAGATGGATGTGGGTTGCCTGTTGCAGCCTCAGGGCTCCCTGCCCTACTATGCTCCCCACAGGAGCCCTGTACCAGCCGCACTGTCATGGTGAGGCGCCTCCTGCCCACCAAGCGGCAGTGAGAGTGGCAACAGTGATAGCAGAGGTGCAGAATCGTGCCCCCTGCTCATGCCAAGTCAGCAAGAGGCATCTTATTATGGCGCATGGCTGGCGTGGGGCTCCTGGGGGGAGGGAAGCAAGGCAGGGAGCCCCAGGCCCACAGCGAGCAGCCCCCACCCAGCCCATGGGCTCTGCTCATCTCTGCTCCAGAGCGGGAGCAAGAAGGAATCATCTTAGCCCCGCCACAGCAAAAATAAAAGTTGCCGCCTATACCAGTAGCTCATTGGCTGATTCAGGCACAAGCTGCAGTGCTGAGCTAATGGCTATGGCTGTGGCTGTGAGAGGGTTAACACAGGACTCTGCCATCTTGGCAGCTGTGTGGCATGTACCATGTTTCCCAGTTTTTGTTTGGTTTTTTCCCTGTGAAGAAAACAGCTCCGCCATTTAAAATTCACACCCCAATTTTTTTAAGGGAAAGATATGTTATATGCAAGGAAATATGGTAACAGCAGAGCTAACCAGCCTGCAAAAGCCAGCAGGATGAAAGACCCAGTTATACCAAAGCTACTGTAAAGCCCATTGGCAGAGCCTAGAATAGGACCCCATCTCCCAACAGCAATTCAGTGCCCTTACCTGCTGCCCCTGCCCCACAACTGAGATTTGGCAAAAGCTGCTCTCCCTATATTTCTTGCATAGAATGTGCATTCTAATTTCCAGCAGCATTTTTGGAGGGAATCGTATGTATTTACAAGAAAATACAGTGTGTGTGGGGGGGGGGTGCATCTACACATGCAATTAAGGTGCAGCAATAAACTCTGGAGCACTTTGAGATGAAATAAACAGCTCCCAGGGGTAGCATCTACACATGCACCTGGGACAGCAGCAATTTGAGCAGGGACAGGGTGAGCCCGGGCTGGCAGAGGGTGGGGGGGGTTAGCCCTGGGCTTCGCATGGCAGTGTTGGGTAGCAGAGAGCTGGAGGGAGCCAGGGGGTCTTGCCTCTAGCTGGCTGGGCTGACTGGGTGCAATTTACACCCATGGTCACTGCATCCATGTGCATTTCATTGTCTTTATTTACTCCACTGTAAGACAGTACTGTCCCCAACAGTACTATCTTATGGTGGAGTTAATAAATTTACTGCCCTCTAATACTGGCACACATGTATATGGTGACACTTTACTGTGGAGCTTATTAGTCTACTCAGTAGTAAAATACATGTGTAGATGCACCGTCTGTGTGTACACATGAAAATGCAGAATCTAGATGCTTTTACCCAGCTTTAGTAAATAGCTTAGTGGTAGAGCCCAGAATAGGGTCCCGACTGCTTTTAATGCATTTCTTGCTGTAAATGTGCATTCCAATTTCCAGGAGTTGTTGTGGCGGGGAGCACATTGTATATGAGAAAATACAGTACCAGGGTGTTGTTACCTGCAGAGCCTAGAAGAGGACCCCATCTCCTGGTGCCAGCTCAGTGCCCTTGCCCACTGCACCTCCTGGGCCTGGCTCTCACTGCTCCCCTCCTGCCAGGCCTGGTGAAATAAATGCCATCTGGAGATTGATGGCCCCTGCTATGACAGAGCTCAGTTTTAAGCAAACATGTTGCAACTGGATGCCTTTGGTTATTGTCCAGACTCCCCTCCCATATAAATACCAATGCTTGGAACACACACCGCTTACGGGAAGCCAACTGATAACCTGCTTTCCCCCATTAACCATCTCCTGGCTACGAGCTCCTGCCACCCTGTGAAGCCTCCTTGATAGACTTTTACCTGCAGGCATCTGACCCAGATGGTCAGCTTGAATTGGTTCACCCTGAAAGTGCATGGAAGGGAGCAGAAAGCAGAGCAGAAGATGGGGCAGGGAACAGAAAGCAGAGCAGCATGTGGGGCAGGAAGCACAGGGCAGGGAATAAAAAGCAGAGTACCACATAGGGCAGGGAAAATAGGGCAGGGAGCAGAAAGCACCATGCTTTCTGCCCTCAACCCTGAGCTTCCTTGCCCCATGATTTCTGCTCCCTTCCCCATCTGCTGCTCTGCTTTCTGCTCCAAGACAAAGGAGCAATGGTAGGCATGGATACTGGGATAACTGGGATCCATGTGATTGCAAAGGATCCTTGCTTCATCTCAAACCCACCAAGGGAATCTGGGCCAGTGCCTGCCAGGGGAATAGATGTCTGTGTCACAAGTGACTTCAAAGACATCCATCATTAGGTGCTTAATTACCAGACTCTGCTTTACCCCATCCAGTATTTCTACCAGGAGGTATGGAACCCACACCCCACCTAGAGCGGAAGATAGGAGCCAAGAGCAATGAATTTCCACTCCCTACCCTACTCTAACCAACTTGCTCTCCTGCAGAAAAGCACACAGTAGGAGTCCTGGATCTGGAACCAACTGACTTGACATGTGGGATCCATCAGATCCCAGCCCCTCTGACTGGCTGGCTAATACTGGAAGGAATACAGACCACAGCCAGAGCCCCAGGCCTGACATTCACCCCTCTCCTCCCCCACGGAAAAGACAAAGTGATTGTTGTATTCTGCAAAAAAACCACCCTAGTTCCTTCCAGATGAAGGATCTGATCCACACCCATTACTGATTAACTAATCAGCTGATTGCACAAAAGTTTAGTTTGCAAGGAGCCCATAGTATAAATAGCCCAAGCAAAGCCAGCCTCCCTGGACCCTCCAAGCAGTCGCTATGGAGGGATCGCTTTGCTACCTGGCAGCTCTCCTGCTATTCTGCTTCCCTGCAGTTGTACACAGCCAGCTGTAAGTATCCCTGCACCTCTGACTGGGCAGGATATCTCCTCCCACCCCCTACAAATGCTTTGGATCAGAAGCTGTGGCTGATTTTGTTTCCACATTTCTCTGTAGTAAAGAGGCCACAGACTTCTGTCTGGTATCTCTGGCATGGATATTAAACTTGTAGCAGTAGGAGATAAACAGGGGCAAGCCGGAGGACGTTTCATGTGTCAGGCTGTGGGCTGTGAGTGAGTCTCACCCCTGGACAGATGAGATCAGCACTCGTCTGGGATGGTTAGATGGGGCTGATCCTGCCTTGAGCCAGGGCATAGAATACCTATGACCTCTAGCAGATCCTACCAGTCCAGTTTTGCCATGATTCTCTGTCGGTGATTTTCAGCTGGGGGAGCCTGGGGCACTGTGAGATCTTTTTAAGGGCTCTATAATATTAGCACGGTTAGCTGTGCAAATGCCTGAAGGTGATTCACAAGATCAACCCTGAGATCTTCAAGAAGAATCCAAAGCATCTCAAACCCTCCTGCCTTGCTGTGTTGGACTTTTGTCTGCAGTCAAGCCATGAGGGAAAGTGGAGACCTAGGAGATTCTGAAGGGGCTTTTGTGTAACCAGGGATGCCTCGAGTCTAAAATGGTTAAGAACTGCTGGTCTGGACTCTGCGTGGAGGGGCACCAGCTCCGGGAACTCTCTTCTTTGTAGAAGGCAGGGGAGATTTGCACCTTGTAGCCTAACCAAAGTGTGTAGGTATAGGTATAGCACAACCTGTCATGGACTGAAGGTCATTTCATTAGAAGTGAATTCAAGAAACTTTGATCCAGGAAATCTTGTGTTCATATATCTATAGCTGTAGCTATATCATCTATAACTACAGCTACCTACTTTGGTTAGTCTATAAGGTAGAAAGCAGGGTAGATTTGCACTTTATAAACTAGCTAAAGTTTGTGTGTGTGTGTGTGCGCGCGCACGCGTGCGCGTGTGCCACCTAAGCTGAAGCTCACTTCATCAGATGTCCACAAAAGCTTGTGGTGTATATGTGTGCATGTCTTGCTCTGTCACTTATTTATACATAGATAGTTCTATCTATAGGTAGATCTGGGGGGTGTGTGTGTGTGTGTGTGTGTGTGTGTGTATAAAAATAAATATGCATGCATGCATGTGTATCTAAATAAATATAGTGTGTGCATGTATGCATGCATACATGCACACAAACACGTGCACGCACACACACACACTTTAGTTAGTTCATAAAGTGCAAATTTATCTCACCTTCCACTTGACTTCACACAAACATGGCAAGCTACATCTCTTTAGTCTCTGCTTTGTCCAATTCTGGGACTAACTTCAGGTTTGTAATTGATTTCAAAGCCAGGTTTTAAACGCACAACTTCTTGCCAGGGGGAGCAGGTGAGTGGTGGTGATATTTCCCCCTGTGGTTTTCAGCATCTAAGGAGCTAATGCCACCACTAGCCCCTATCCTGAAGATGAGTTGTCTACCCTGTGAGAAGCCCTTTGGTCTAGATCCAGCCTCCAAAGGAATCCAACACCCTTTATTTAATAAATAAGAGGGACTTTGAGCCAGGAGAGGGGCATGTCTCCACCCCTCCCCACTGCAGCCCCAAAGCAGATTTAACCTAGCTGCTCTGCGTCCTGTTTGTAGTAAAGTCCTAGCAGTCTGGACATGGCATGGGCTGACTGCTAAGACAGCACTGAGGAAATCTGGGTGGGTTTATGTAGTTTCCATTGAAAACCCAGCTGCTTCCACTTCACTCCTATTCGCACCCAAGAAAGATGGTGTCAAAGTTACTTGGGCCTGGGCCTGGATATAGTTATTATTTTCTATGTATACTAGCCGATCGCCCATCAAGAATGGCAGGGGGGAGAGGCCTGGGATGTAGTGCCTCCACCTAACACCCCATACTGCTGCTGTTCTGCCTCTTGCAGGGAGCAGAGCACGGGAGCTGAGGCCAGCAGTTCTGTCCAGTCCTCAGTGCAGTGCTGCCCATGCTTGGAGCACTCTGACTGGCTGTTTCCATCAGCCAATCGGAGTGCGAATAAAGCGTTACAGCCAGATAGACAGACTTAGGATTTTATAACATTAGACTATATCTGATGTAGTTAGTCTCCAAGGCGCAAATCTATCCTGCTTTGGGCTGGCATATCCATTAAGACCTGACTGAAATGCAAACATACCACATTTTCTAATGCACCACGTGCCCTCAACGTTCCCTTCCTGCAGTCTCTGTCCCGAACAGCGCAACTGTCCTGGCACTGGCCTTGACATTGAAACACTTCCATCACACAGTGGACTGTGCCCTGACTTTTTTACCTGTGCATACAACTTTTGACCTTTTAGCTGTGCATACAACTTTTGACCTTTATATGTTACAAAACTTCACTGGAACTTCTCCATTTGTTCTTCACATCAGAGTGAGGCAAAGCAAACTTGGCTGCTAGTTTGCATAAGCCTTCTACTTCCCTGTACCCCTTTGCAATTTCTCAAGGCTTGCCTTCCTTTGTCAACTCACACCTCATTATTGTCCAAGTCAATCAACCCGATCCTCTCTCGAGGCAGCGAGATGAGAGTCATGTAGCTAGAACGCAGCATTTCTGCTTTGGGGAAAAATTGCAACATGCTGAGATTCCCTTTTGCTCTCAAGAGGAGCTAAGACCTGAGATTTGTCCCAATGTTAAATTAAAACTAACGTAAATTAAAATGAAAATAAATTGCATGGGAAATGTTTAGATAATTCTCTTGAACTGCTTCCTTTGAACATTCAGTTTTCGTGTCTCATGTAGATGATACCATCTTGATATGGAGAAGCCATTACTGTAGCCGTAGGTGGATCTAGGATTTTGAAAAGGGGAATGCAGACGATGTGACACATCATCACATATAGCACAACACACATTTTTCTCCAGTTAAACAGAATCTAGAAGATTTGCTAATATGTATTACAGGCCTAGTGCTACATTATTTGGTTTAAGATCAAAACAAAACCCAAATATAACATTATAATCTAGCAAAGGAGTTTACCTTCCAATAAATTTAAGTTTAAAATAGATGCAAAGTAGGCAAAAAATTGTCAAAAGATAGTGCAGTTAAATTGTCAAAAGATAATGATTTATGCTTAACTATATCTTTTGTTCAGATTTGTAAAACAAAATCTACTCTTCTTGGGTATCTTAGCAATGCTTCCAATACTTCACTGTCAGTCATTTCTACACCTGAGTTAATCTAACCACGCCTCGATTCAGGGTTTTAGCTAGAGATAAAAACAGCCTGAGGGGATGTGAACTAGAAGAAAGGCATTACCACAAATGGCTAAGACACAGCAACATTGCAGAGGGAAGGACAATTTGGACAGTGGAACATAAAGACCATTAACACCTGTGGAATGAAGAGATTAGTTGGAATAAGAGGATGACAATGAGCCATGAAGTCAATGGACTCTTCCAGCATTACCTGAATGGAAAACAGTTGGCTTTAAAGTATGGGTGGAACAGGAATCAAAAGGTTGTTGGGAGAACTGCATTGCTGCCCCCACGCCCTGGATCCAACCCTGGCTGTAACAAAGCACTTTGAGCCTATTAATGTGACACGTTTTAATTATTTCCTATTGGTCACTTCTGTGAAGTGGATGTGTCAGGGCAAAACATTTCAATTTCAGCCAATCAGTCATTTCTAATACATTTTAGGTAGAATAGTTATTTATTTGTTCATTCAGTTATTCAAACGTATATGCTTCAATTCCCAGCAGAGGCTCAGGGCTGCTTAAAACAAGAGACAAGGAAACCTAATACTATAGGGGAATGATAGAAGGAACCAAAAACTGAAAAGGGAACTAAAAAAAGAAAAGAAAGAGATTCTGAGCAGGTGATTCTCCAAATTTTAGAATCCAGCCTCTGCTCTGTTGTTTTGATACCTTCGGCTCCAGACTTCCACAAGGACCCCAACCACGTCTCTGACCTGCTTTTCAGACCATGCCCACCCTTAGATTGGGCTCTGAGGGCATCCTGCAATGAAGAAAGCCGCTTACCCACTTAACACGTGCACTGCAATTTCAAGAGGCTGATTTAGTGTGGGGAAGGTGCATGTTGTATATGAAAAAATACAGTTGATGGCCATTGCTTTGAAAGCCACAGAGGGAAGGTGGAAAAGGTCCTTGGAGTGAAATGTGTGATAATGATTGAGTTTAAATCCCATGAACTGTTTTCCATTCACAGCTATTCCCTGATCACACCCAATATTTTGCGGGTAGAGAGTGAAGAGAAGGTGGTGGTGGAAGCCAATGGTCTTAGCGCTGTCACCGAGGTCACCATCACTGTCCATGACTTCCCCTTCAAGCGACAAGTCTTATACCTGATCAAGGCGAACCTAAACCCTGATGAAGGGATGCTAACCACCGCCACAATAAAGGTGGGTACAGCTTCTGTTCATTGGATGACAGGAATATTTTCAGGTTATGTTCATTATGTTATTAGTGCTGTATTTTCTTGCATGCCATATGCATCCAAAGAAGGCATGCCTTATTTTGGGAATGCAGAGTGTGGATGAATTCAAACATCAGGGCCTAGCACTGGACTTTTCGTGGAGAGACCACGATGCGATAAAGCTGATAGTTTCTTTGTGGGACAGCAAGCAGACTCTACATTAGTTATTGCCACACAGAAAAGAGATCTGAGAGTCACTGTGGACAGTTCACTAAAAAACAAATTAGCTCAGTGCTCAGCAGCCATCAAAAAGACAAAGTGTTAGAAATTATTAAGAAAGCAACTATGAACAAAACTGAAAGTATCATCACTCCCCTTTCTATTAGGCCTGTGCGAAGCGGCTAGTATTTGCTTTGGATTCGGCCGATTCGGGGGACAGTGACTTGATTCAGTGATTTGAATTGCTGTCCTGATTTGATTAGGCCAAATGTGATTCAGAGATTCATCAGCAGCTGATGTCTGAATCAGACAGGCCAGGCCCATCCCCGGCCCCATTCCCAGCCAGGCAATGGCTGCCCCGCCTGCCCTAGCTCCCAGCACTTGGGGTAAAAAAATGCCCCAGCTCAGCAGGTGCTGTTGGGCAGGGGGAGAGCCCTGCTGTGTAGGGCTCTGCATGAGCCCCTGAGCGCACCCCCTACCCCGCAGGTGCCCCACCCGGGCCAGCTCTGGCCCTTGAAGAAAAAAAAAAACCTGAAGAAAGCCTAGGACTCCTGGCCCTTGCCAACACCAGCAATCCCTGCTGCTCCCTGCCATGTGGGGGCTCTGCACAAGCTCCCAAAGCCCCAAGGATGCACCAGGAGTGGTCAGTCTGGGACTCTGGCCCTTTAAGAAAAAAAAAGCCAAGGAAAGCCAAGGTTCTTTAGTCTGTCCTGAAAGGGAATTACCTCCATACATACCACTGATCATCCCTGCTGCCCTTCAAGGGCTTTCTTTGGCTTTATTATTTTTTTCTTAAGGGCCAGAGCCCTGGCAGGGCAACCATGGGGGGAGCGGGGGGTGGGGTTGAGGGAGCTCATGCAGAGCCTCCCATGCAGTGGGGGCAGTGGGGATCACCCCAAACCCAACAGCACCGGGTGAGCACTGGATATTTTTTTAAAAGCACTGGGAGCTGGGGCAGGTGGGGCAGCCATGGGCGGGGCTAGGGGACCAGCCTGGGGTCAGGGATTGAGGGAGCAGGGGTAGTAAGGGGGCCTGGCAGGGGTCCCCCCATGGTCCCCTCCCCCATCTTTCAGCTCCCCCTCCCCTGCCCCTAGTACTTACCAGCTTGGAGTGGCTGTAGTTCCCCAAATCATCAAAGCTCTCTGAATCTTTGCCAAAGATTTGGAGAGCTTTGTATTGATTTGGACCTTTACATTGGTCCCCTGATTTGATTTGGATTTGGAGATTTGGCCACCGAATTGGACTGAATCTCCTCCGAATCGAATCGTCACCCAAAGCTTCACACAGCCCTACTTGATATATCCATGGAGTATCCACAACTTGAATCCTGTGTTTGGTTCTGATCCCCACACCTTAAAAAGAAGATGGAACTACAGCAGGTCTAGAGAAGGGCAACAGGGATGATCAGTGATATAGAGGTACTTCCCTTTGAGGACAGACTAAAGAACCTAGGCTTGTTCAGTTTAGAAAAGAGATGTTTGAGGTGAGAAAGGAGAAGGGTTTTCAAAATACTAAATGGTGAAAAGGAAGTCAATAGGGATTTATTAGCGACTAGCTCTCACCAGATAAAAATGAGAAACTAGCAGGTAGTCAGTTTTAAACTAACACAAGGCAGATCTTTTTCACCCAGCATATCATTAAAGTGGGGAACTCATTGCTACCAGATGTAGTGCAAGCTGAGAGGTCAGCCAAATTCTCAAATAGACTAGGCACATTCTAGGAGGAAGGGGGCATCAGTAGCTATTGAGCAGGGGAGTGAGGGGCACGGCCTCTGTCCTAGACCCAAAATGCTGGAGGTTGCAAATGAGACAGAAACAGTGGGGAAAAACGCTAGCCAGACCCAGTTCACTCTCCTTTTCAGCATCTGCTCTTTGTTGCTGTTTGACACAGGAGACTGGGCAAGATGGACTTATGTTCTGACTCGGTACATGGCAGTTCTTATGTTCTTACTATATTTTTTTGCATACCAAATGCACCCAAAGACATGCCTTTCTTTTGGAATGCAGAGTGTAAAAGTGTTCCAGCATCATGGCCTAGGACTGGACTTTTCATGGAGAGGCCAAGATGCAAGACGACTGATAACTTCTTTCTGGGACAGCAATCGGAAGTCAAGGGGTAGAATCTAGTGATAACCGTTTCATGGCCATTTTCAAAACTGACAGTGTTTTTTTGGCTACTCAGCCCAAAACTCACCCAGCCATGATCTTCTCTTTCAGATTTCCTCTAATCAAGTCAAGAAAGATTCCAGGGAAAACCAGTACGTCGTCATCCAGGCCAAGATCAAAGACATTACTCTGGAAAAGGTGGTTCTGTTGTCCTTCCACAGTGGCTACATCTTCGTCCAGACAGATAAAACTATCTACACACCTGGGTCAACAGGTACTTACCTTCTGGTGACTGCTTTTTGTGGCAAAGCATGAGAGAGACGGCCTTTATTTCTAATCTGAAAGGGATTTCCTTGTCCATAGTGCAGTTCTTGTCTTGTGTGGCATAAGAGAGAAGGTAGAATAAAGCTAGAGGTGAGATCATAGACAAGTAGGACTGTAAGGGACCCCCAGAGATCATCTAGTCCAATCCCCTGTCTGAAGCAGAATCATCTCTATCCAAATTATCCCATATAAATCCTTCATCTAACCTCTTAATAAAATTACCATCAACCCTCATACAACACAAGACATCACACCCAAACCTGACATTGGCTGTCATGGTCCCCCTGCTTTACCTATGTCCTGCAGCTGTAGAAGGTTGTTTAAATAAACACTCAAGAGATCCCAGGCAAAGGCTGTGTCCCTGCTGCAGAAGATGGTACCCCAACCCCAATCCATCCCAATCTGGCCAGGGAGTAAAATTCCTTCCTGCCCCAAACATGGCATTGATGTGACCCTGAGTAGAGGGTCAAGGCCTCAAGCCAAGAATCTGAGTTAAAACCCAGCTGGAGCATTGGCATGGTCCAGTCAAAATCCTCAGCTTTGGCTACAACTAGCACCAAGTGCCCCTGGGGAAGGCTTAAAAAGAACATGACACATGTAGCACACAGTTTTGGGGGTGAAATTCCCTCCAAGCCCCATGCAGCAACCAGATTGCCCTTACTGTCCTGAGCTAGTTGCTTTTGTGCCATTATTTCCTACCTTATATACTAACCAAAGTAGGTGTCTGTAGTTATACATTATATAGCTGTAGCTATAAATTATATAGCTATAGATATATGCCTGGGCACTCTGGGGTCCCATGTGACCCTTGCAAGGGTCCTGCATGGTGCAACATTAGCATAGCTAGTATACTGATCAATAAATACCTATATACGTGAATGAGAACAACTAAACACATTTTAATTGTGGAGCAGTAGGCAACCTTTGCAGAACCTTTGTCTCTTTGCAACTGGAGGACCATCTTCCAATTCCTAGCTTTTGTAGTCTTTAAAGGGAACATCTCTAAATTATAACCTCTCACCTACAAGTAGGTGTGCAAACACCTACACGGGATACACAGGATCAACTCAGAGGTTTCCAAAAGGACTTTAGGGTGTCCAAACTGTTCTGACTTGTTGTGGGTTTACTGGGTTCTTTGCAAGGGAAGAATTGCTCTAGGATTTCTCAGTAGTCAAGAAACAAATGAAAGTGAATAGTTGGCATTGGCCAATGTGGGGTGGGACCTGCATCCCAACAGGTCAGGAATTATTGCCTTATCCTCATAATCCTCACTGAGATGTCTGATTTTGCTTCATGTACCAAGAAACTGGGTACTGTGGATCTTCATCTCAATTATGGATTCATCATCCAATTGAATGGAGGAAGTACCACACCCAACCACCATCTCAAGGCCCATGCAAAAATTATGGTTGAGGTGTGGTTCTACAAAGGGAGGTGGTTGTGAGAGAGCTCCTTGCCCTGTCATACCTGAAGCTTCAGGATGTGGGGAGAAAAGCAAGACAACATAATAGTCTTCAGATGCCCAAAGGGTAATAATGAAGAACATGGAGGTGGGCTTTTCTCTGGCTATAAGGGACAGAACTAGGAGCAATGGCCTCAAGCTGTAGCAGGGAAAAATTGAGGTTGGAAATGAGAAACTTCCTGCCTCTGAGGGTGGTCAAACATTGGGACAGGCTTTCCAGAGAAGTGGTAAGGTCTCCATCCCTGGCAATTTCCAAGAGCAGATTGGACAGACACTGAGCTGGGGTGGGTTAGTCAAGGATAATCTTGTCTGGAGTAGGGGGCTGAAGTAGATGACCTTGTGACGTTCCCTCAATCCTACTTTTCTAAGATCCCATGATCTCCTAAATCGACTATAGTCATGTAACTACCATTGATGGTCCATCCCCATTTATTGCCATCCACCGTGGAGGATATACTCCAGCAAAGGAGCCTGGCCTTGATGGGAGAATGATAGGCCATAACGTACCCATCAATGCATATGATCCTATGAACTCCAGGAGAAAAAAGCTAGAGATAACTTAAGATGATAGCAAGAGGTTATTGAAAAACCAGGCATGTTTAAGGTTGCTGTATCCATTGGTTAATGCTTTCTGTCTTTTATTTTCTCAGTTCTCTGCCGGATTTTTGCCCTGGGTCACAAAATGGAGCCATTATTCAAGACTGTGATTGTGGAGTTTGAGGTGGGTGCTCTGGTCTGAGTGAGCTTGTGATCTTGGTTCATCCATCATTTTGGGTAATGTCCAGCCCCTTTTGGGACTGAAAAGGCTGTAGAGAACCCCTCAGTGGCTGTTGTCATGTGACACATCCAGGAGGAAAGCCCATGTTTTCCCAATACTTTTTGCAAATCTCCTTCACACAAATCACTTCACTTCGCACTTCAAGAGGGACGTGGACGGCCTCGAGAGGGTGCAGAGGAGGGCTACTAAAATGATATGTGGGCAGCAAGATAGGCCTTATGAGGAGCATCTGA
>JAGPOW010001397.1:172336-209181 GCA_030014935.1 Caiman crocodilus | reverse complement strand
CCTGTGACCCCAGCACTTGTTTCCTGCCATTGGCAGGGGGTCAGACTAGATGGCTTGCTCTAGGCCCCTTCTGACCCTAGTTACTATGAAACTATGAAATTATCCTCCCTTTGTTAGCTGTCCAGTTTCCATATTTTGAGGGATGGATAATGCATGTTAGCCATCATGCAAAGTAGCATGCTTCTTTGGGAAGAACTAGGTAGTTCTCTGGGAAGATCTTGTGGTTGAAGACACAGTAGATGCCTGTTTAAAGCAACATCTGGTAGGAGCAAAAATCTCTGACCAGTAAAGTTTTCCTTGGAATAGATTGTATGCCTGTTATAAGCTGTTTCCAGCATCTCCACTTCCATAAGAAATATGAATCAGTTAAGTCCAGGAACAATGGACAGCTCAATGCAATTGTTAAACGAGTCTCCTACCCTAGAGTTAACCAACCTGTGGCATGGGCAACCTTTGTGTATGGTATGGGGCAGATTAGAGAGGGGCAGGGAACACAGTGGTAGGCAGGGCAGGGAGAAGAAAACAGCAACAGATTGGGCAGGGAGCAGAAAGCAGAGGATCTGATGGGACAGGGAGGCAGGGAAGGAAGCAGAAAGCAGAGAAACAGAAGCCCAAGGCTGTGAGCAGAAAGCAAAGTAGCCAATGGGGCAGGGGAAGAGGATCAGGGTGGCACTTACAGAATGTGCAAGGCTATCTTGTGGCCTTCCTGCTTAAAAGATTGGCCCCACTGTTTTAGACATAAAGAAATTGGACTCAAATTAGAGTTACCATATTTCCAGTTACAGAAAATAGGACATCTGTCAGGGGGTGGGGAGTATATATTCTGTGGGGGTGGGGCAGTTTCTCCATAGTCCCTCTCTCACCTCCCTGCTGCTTCTCCTTCCCAGACCCCTGAGGGTATCATTGTCAAGCAGTCTCCTGTCTTCTCACCCATGAAAACTGGCATCTACTCCCTTAACTACAACTTGCCTGAGATTGTCAAGTAAGTGGTCTTCGTTTCCAGCCCATGAAGTCAGGCACAGATTAGGGCTCGTGGCATGAAACTCATTAATCTAGGCAGGGCCAATTAGCTAGCTCATTTTCTATGGGCATTCCCTAGTGACCTAGAGCGAACATGGTCCTTGGGTTGATTCTGTCATGAGTACCAGAGTAGAGCAAGACAGACTTCACTGCTGTAGTAAGAGGCGTCAAACATAAGGTGCGTGGAGGCAGACCCGTCCCTTGGGGTTGGGGGGTGAGTCAGGGCAGCCACCTCAGGTCCCATGCTTTTGGGGGGCCTTGCAGACCGCGCCATTGGCATGTACTGAGATTGGCATTGCTCCACACAACCACTGTACACCACCAGCTTCATGCTCTGGCCATTTGCCACACCCCCAGGTTCAGCTCTGCATGGAGGAATAGAAGCATGGAGACAGTGTGCTGGAATGGCTGGGCCAGCAAATAGTAGTGGTCAAGGCCAGCATTAACCCCTTCACAGCTGCCAGTGAACTGGTTGAGGAAGAATTATCTGTTACATGCAGTCAGCCATGACAAGAAAAATCTTTTTTCTACCTCCAGCCTTTGACAAATAAATCATGTGTTTTTGTGGGTATGTGGTATGTGAGAAGGCTTGGGTATGCCAAGTGACCCTGGCTTAAAAAAAAAAAAAAAAAGGATGTTCTGTTTATTAAATTCTTCCTTATTACTTTCCCCTCCAGCTTGGGAATATGGAAGGTGGTGGCCAAGTTTCAAGACTCCCCACTACAGAATTTCAGCACACAATTTGAGGTCAAAGAATATGGTAAGAAACGTCTTCATTGAAGGATCCAGCTTTGCTTTGCTGGTCACCTATACCTTGCCCTACATGTTCCATGTTCTCTTCCCGTCTCCTTTCTCCAGTGCTGCCCAGTTTTGAAGTCATCCTGGAGCCAAGCGAGAAATTTCTGTACATAGATGACAACAAAGACTTCAGGGTTTCTATCACTGCCAGGTAGGTCTGTAAGCAGGAAGAGGGGATCAGTTGGTAACCACTGGGTATAGATATCTAGAGAGCCTATACACAAGCACAGATGCTGCTCCAACATGCTGGAATTCCAGCATATCAGAATGTGGCAATTGCGGTGCTCCAGCAACTTCCTGTGTCTTATGTATTGTCGAACAAGTTTTAGTTCAAGTGCCCCCACCACTGTTTTTAAGTGCAGGGATGTGGTGTGTGCAGGAGACGTGGCAGTGCTTTAATTGGAGCACTCTGTTTAAAGCGGCACCCTCCCACCCCCAGGAACGCATGTAGAAGTGCCCCTAATGGCTTTCTCTAGATGGGATGATTGCAATGTTGAGGATCGATACTCAAATTGAAGTCACACTACAGGGTTGGGTTAAATGTTTGCTTTCAAAACTATGTTGGGATGGGAAAAATGAGGTCTTACAAAACTACATTTTTCACAGAAAGCACCAGTTTTTCACTGAAATCCACAAGGCTTGAAAGGAAAACCAAAAAGATTCCATTCTTAACTGTTTGAGTGCCTCATAGCCGCATTCTCATAGAGGCACTGAGGTTAGATTTTCCCTCTCTGGAGGACTGCGTGCAGCTTTGAGCCCTGCACTTGAAGGATGTGGCCAGATTAGAAAAAGGGTTGAAGATGATCTTTTCTTTGTGGCCACAGTGGACAGGACTATGAGCAACAGCCTCAAGCAGGGGAAACTGAGGTTGGAGATGAGGAGGAACATTCTGACTCTGGAGGTGGTTGAGCATTGGAACAGGCTGCCCAGAGAAGTGATAGAGTCTCAATCCTTGGAAGTATCCCAGACCAGGCTGGCCAGATCCTGGTTGAGCTGGCTTACTCGTGGATGATCCTACCTGGAGCAGGTGTTTGGATTAGACCTTGTGAGGTCCCTTCCAATCCTGCTTTTCTATGATCTAAGTTGACCTTGTCCATGTGCCTACCACTGATGGTCCATCTCTCTTTATTGTGATCCACCATGGAGTACTTCAGTAATGGACCCTGGTCTTGAAGGGAGGTTGGAAGGCCATCATATGACAGCCACTCTTACCTGTACTGTTCTCTTCCAGATACCTGTACGGAAAAAAACTTGAGGGCACTGCCTTTGTTCTCTTTGGGGTGAAGATGGAAAATGAGAAGAGAAGCATCCCACAGTCTCTCAAGAGAATCCAGGTAAATCCCAACCCTTTCCTTGTGGCACCCATGGGACTGGCTGGATGAGGTGGTGACACCTTCCCTCTCCTGTGTCAGATCCAAGATGGGGATGGCGAAGCCGTGCTGACCAGAGAAATGCTCCAGGCCCGGTTTCCAAACCTCCAGGAACTTGTTGGCCACACGCTCTACATCTCTGTGACAGTCTTGACGGAATCTGGTGAGTGACAGTGATGAAGGGAAAACCCAAGATCTAGTCAGAGTGTTCCTCCTTGAATGGTTTGCTCCATCAGTGGGTGCTCTGTTCAGCTAAGATCTGAGATTTTTGTGATTCCATCAGCAGGGTTTTTCAGAGGTGCCCTGAAAATATCATATTTATTCTCCTTCCACACACCTCCCAAATCAGGTCTACACATCATTTTGGGAAGTTTGAATGAAGAAAAAAAAGTGGTTCCTTTTAATCATACTGTTCAGAATCAGGTTTCTCCATTTAAGACATGTCCCCCTGACTTCTGGAAGCTGATTTTTAGGAAAAAGTTATGCAGGGGCATATTCAGGTGGTGGTGCAGTGGTAGAGTTGCACCCCACTTTGAATCTTGTTCAATGTAAACATTAAAACCAACTGCCTGGCAATGGCATTGGCACTTCTATTCAGGCATCAGGGAGGGAGTTACTTAACTTCATAACCACATAAGAACTGCCCTTTCCTGGGTCAGACCCTCAGTCCATCTTGCCCAGTCTCCTGTCTCTCACAGTGGCAGAGAGTGGAAGCTGAAAAGAAGAATGAACTCAGTCTGACCAGAGTTTTTCCCATTGTTCCTCTTTCCCTCGCAGCCTCCAGCGTTTTAGGTCTAGGAAGTTCTGATTCAGAAGCCATATCCATCACTTCCATGCTCTATAGCAACTGATGTCCTTTTCCTTTAAGAAAAGTCTAATCCCTTTTTGGATCTGGTTAAACTATCAGCTTCCACCACATCTGGTGACAGCAAGTTTCACTCTTTACATGCTGGCTATAAAACAAACAAACAAACAAACAAAAAAACCCCCTGCCTTTTGTTATTTTTAAATGGACTACCTATGAGTTTCCTGTTGTGATCCCTAGTTCTTATCTGGTGAGAACTAGCCAGTAATAAATCCCTATTGATTATCTCTTCGCCATTTAGTTTTATGAACCCTTATCATGTTCCCCCTGAAAAGCATCTCTTGGCTACACTGAATCAGCCTAAACTAAATGGCTCGTTAGCATCTACCAGATTCCTGCTAATCTCTCTTGCCCCTGCAAGTGTCAACAACCCTCTCTCTTTTGTAATGGTCTTGATTTTCCACTATTCAAACTATCCTTTCTTCTGCAATTCTGCTGTCTATTAATCCTTTCTAGTAATGTCTGTCATCTATTTCACAGCCCTGCAGACTGTTTTGAGCTCTAGCCAGAATGTTTAGCTTGAGTGTGGTAATATTAACTTAGATGTAGACATGAGTGACAGTGAAGTACTGGAGGTACTACCAAGAGGGTCAAAAAGTACAGATTTTGTTTCACAAATCCGAGTGAGATGTTCATTTGACTATATAAATGATTACAGGGCTAATGAAACAATAACTTTTCACTATTTTTTGCCTAGTTTATCAGGTTTTTTTATACTGTATATATAATCTAGCATATTAGTGTAATATATTTGTATACATTTCAGTTAATTTAGACTTGTTTTTGCTTTGATCTCAAATGGAATAATATAGTGTGCAGTCCCTAGCATATAAGTAAAGCTTGTAGTTTCTGTTGAACTGGATAAAAATATGTGATGTACTACATGATCTACACCCCACTATTCAAAATCCTAGACCTATCCATGAAAGAATATGTGGTACATGAATAAAAAAGAACAAGAGATTCATGATAAAATCCCAAAACTGACCGCAAAGAGGCTGTGATCCAAAATTTTCACTGCTCCATTCCTTGCTTCTTTCTACAGGCAGTGACATGGTAGAAACAGAGAGAACTGGAATTCACATTGTGACTTCCCCCTATCAAATCCACTTCACCAAAACCCCCAAGTACTTCAAGCCGGGGATGCCCTTCGAACTCATGGTAATGACCCTCCTACCTGGAGAGAGTGAATGGGAGAGAACTCCGG
The DNA here is from genome assembly GCA_030014935.1 of Caiman crocodilus. Classification (NCBI taxonomy): domain Eukaryota; kingdom Metazoa; phylum Chordata; order Crocodylia; family Alligatoridae; genus Caiman; species Caiman crocodilus. The sequence goes on along the minus strand of JAGPOW010001397.1, from coordinate 203,921 downwards.
ATGCTATAATGATAAGAGTTGTAACAACTTGAGTAGGGACCAAGACTCTGTTCTAATCCATTCTGCCCTTGTAAATCTGAAGTGAGTCTACTAACAACACTCTGGATTGGCCATGTCATTAACCAACCAGTGTCTGAGCTGAGAAAACAAGATGTAATAGGGCATGTACGTGTTAGCTTGGTGTCAAATATGTCTGAAGATCCTGATTCCCCTTACTGTGTCACTGGTTTCTTGGGCTTTGATGTTTGCAGAGAGGTGATGCTTAAAAGGAATTCAGTGAGAAAGGAAAGTGCACTGAGGGGCAAAAACAGGAAGCAGTATAGTAGTTCACTGTTCTCCTTATTATTGTCATTATAGTTACTGTTGTTATTACTGGCATCATTGCCATCATCATTATTACTATTGTTATTATCGTTATTGTTATTAATACTACTACTAAAGCAAATATGCAAAGAAACCTCCAACCCTGGAGAAACCCACAGAAATTGCATGAGGTTGGAGTTATTCACACAAGAAATCATAGACAACAATATTTCTAATGTATCATTGGTGCTATCAAGAGACGTGTTATATGTGTAAATATAACATTCATTAATATTCAAACAATCTGGCCAGAGACACTGGCTAGTATACGTATGTGTGTACACCCTCTACCCCCTAATATATAGATATATATCATTCATATGTGTGTGTGCATGTGTATAGAATAATAGAAAATGAGGGTTGGAAGAGACCTCAGGAGGTCATCTAGTCCAACCTCCTGCTCAAATCAGGACCATCCCCAACTAGGTCATTCTAGCCAAAGCTTTGTTGAGCCAGGCCTTAAAAACCTCCAAGGATGGAGATTCCACCACCTCTCTATGTAACCTGTTCCAGTGCTTCACTACCTTCCTAGTGAGAGAGTCTTTCCTAATATTCAACCTAAATCTCCTTACTATAACTTGAAACTATTGTTCCTTGTTCTGTCATCTGCTACACTGAGTCTAGCTCCATCCTCTTTCTAACCCTCCTTCAGGTAGTTGAAGACTGCTATCAAATCCTCTCTCTGCTTCTCTTCTGCAGACTAAATAAGTTCAGTCTCTCCTCATAAGTCATGTCCCCCAGCCCCCTAACCATTTTTGTTTGCCCTGTGCTGGACCATCTCCAATTTGTCCACATCATTTCTATAATGGGGGACCAAAAACAGGACACAGTACTCCGCGCGTGTGTGTATGAGAGAAAGAGATTCAAAACCAGTAAGCAGTTCAAATATTAATGAATGTTTATTCATTAAGTGTTCCAAATAATATATAGAATAGATATAAATGATCCTTCTTTTAATGCCCTTTAGCCCCGCTCCCTCCAGTAGAGTGTTTAGAGGGGAGCATGAGCATGGAAAGGAATTCCTCAGTTGGGCATGGGTAAGGACCTGAGGGATTCATTCTTTCCCATCACTCCACCCAGTTGTTGTTTCAGGCTGTCACAAAATCTCTCCTCATTTTTTTGTCTGTCTTTCCAACTGTATGCCTCAGGTCTATGTCACAAACCCTGATGGCTCCCCAGCACCCCGTGTTCCTGTGAAGGCCGACAATTTCCAGGGGACAGTGTCAACCCAGGGCAATGGAATGGCCAAGCTGATTTTGAACATGCCTGGGGATAAGGAACAAGTCAAAGTCACTGTGAGTAGCCTTCTGGTCCCATCTGCACCTAGTGGGCATTGCCTTAAGGGTGGTGTTTTCTGCCTACCACACACACATACCTCATGCAAGTAGGAGGCTGCATCTTGCATCTCTACAGCCACTCTATGTCCCCGGTGCTCCATCATGAGGCCAGAAAAGACCTCCCAAAACACTGAAGTGGCCTCAGACTACCTACCTTACCCCCAGTTTCGACACCATAATTTCATGCATACAACACACTTTTTTTAAAAACTGGAAATTACAGTATGTATTATGTAAGAAACATGAAGAGAACCATGTCTGCCCTACTGAGTAAAAACAAAAATAAAATGGGCAGCAATCCACAGGATGAAGACCGGTGAGCAAGGTCTGGATCCCCTACTTCTGCTACTCCCTTACTATAAAGAAAGATCTTTTTCTGGTTTTTCATGCTTTCCAAAAGTGCATCTTTTATTCTGGGCCATATTGCATGCTGGAAAATGAGGTATTTGCTATACAACAAAGCTGGCTTTTCCCCCATAGTCTATGATGGTATTACCAAGATCTGGTCAAACAATGCTAGCCCAGGGATTCACAAACATGATGTCACAGAACACTGGAGTGCCTTGAGGTCCTTTCAAGGGTGCCATGGGGCACCACTCAATATTAGCACTGTTAAATGTGCACACGTGATTCATAAGATAAACCCAGAAATTTAACATAGAACTCCAACAAGTTAAAACTTTGCTGACCTGTTGGGGCCTTTCTGAGTTCTTTGCAACACAAGAGTTACTCTAGCATATTTTCTGTAGACAAACAATGCATGGAAAGAAATGGCTAACATTTTCCAAGGAGGGGGCCTGAGTCTAAAAAGGTTGAGAATCACTGGATGAAACCAGAAGCTACAAAACCTTGGAGAACCAGATGACTGCACTGCATCACTCAGCAGCACCTAGTAGATTTCTAAGGCTAGAAACAGACATTGTCAAATGAAGCTTGCCATTGGGTAAAACCGCATCGAGTTGAGTCTGTGGGACAATGGGCAACTTGTTCCATGCCATGGGTGAAATATAGGATTTTGAAAAGGGGCATGCACATGATGAGGTGCATCATCCCATATAACACATCACACATTTTTCTCCAGGTAAAAAGAAACTAGAAGTTTTAGTAATGCACTAGGAGCTCAGGGAAGGATTCCTCAAACTAAGATTGAAGCAAAAGCAATATAACTTTACTGGAATGAGTTAAAAAGAAGCTGAAGGGCTGTGAAATAGGAGCTTCATGACCAGGAGCAGCAAACAGGAAGCAAAACCGCAAAACAAAGGCTAGCTTGATTGGTGGAACATTGAGACCATTAAAAAGGAGAAAGAGAGTCATTAATACCTACAGAATAAAGAGTTTAAAAGTGATAGGGTAGATGATAATGAGCCATGAAGTCAAGTGCCTGACTAGAAATTCTGCTGCCACTGCCAGGCAGTTGGTTAGGCTTTGGGTGGAGTAAGAATCCAACGAGGGATTGCAAGTGCACCAGTGTACCCCCTGGATTCACCCCTGTTCTATGCTTACAGAGACAGGCCTCCATAGTAAGTAGTAGGGAAAGCTGGTGCTGATGAGGTCCCAGGGCTGAGATTGCCGATCAGTTGATTTGGCGATCCAAGCTCTGGGACTGCATCAGTGCATCAAACCAGCATGTCTCTAAAGTGGGGAAAGCCAGGCAACATCTTTTTCCACCCTGAGCTCTCAGTGCAGGGGGATGTAGGTCCTAAGCTTGTTCTCAGGTTCAACAACGTCTTTATCCTTCTGCTCCCATAGGTAAGAACAGTCCATGAAAACCTCAAGCCAGAGAATCGTCAGGCCTCCCAGTCCATGGTAGCAGAAGCCTACAAGACCCAAAAAGGGACCAAAAATTACCTCCACCTGGCAGTCACAGCATCCGAGCTCAAACCAGGTGACAACTTGCCAGTGAATTTCCACCTGAAGAGTGATGATATAAACATCTTGAATGGCCTCAAATATTTCTCCTACCTGGTAAGTCCTGTGTCCCTTGGGCACTAGGAGTGCCTCAAATGTAGGCACAATCCAAGAAGAAATTGGACAGGCACTGGTCAGGTGTAGGCATAGTAAGCCTATGCTCACAATGGGTATCTCCTAGGCTTCTGGGTTTTGCTGATTGCCACTCGGGGCTAAGAAGGGAATTTTTCCCCACTTGTTGCTACAGGAGATAGGGGTTTTGTCCCTGCCATCCCCAGAGGCATTGAGTGTTGGCTGTAGACTAGGCCAAGGGTTCTGACTGAGTTGTGCCAATGCTTGGACTCCAAGCCAGAGGTTCCTGTCTAGAGAGTCTTACCCCTCCACTTGAGGGTCAGAGCAACACTGCATTGGGGTCAGAAAGGAATTTTACACCCTGGTTGGATTGAGATGGACTGGTGTGTGTGTATGTGTGGCCGGTGGGGGGGCAGGGTTACCTTCTTCTGTAGCTGGGGGCATGGCCTCTACCTGGGATCTCCTGAGCATACCTTTACAATCTTGCAGCAGCAGAACATTGGCCACCATGGGCCCCCTGCTTTTCCTGTGGCAGGTTTGGGTTTGATGCCTTGTAAAACTACCATCAACCCTAACACAACACAAAGAGGTTAGATGATGGATTTGTATAGGATGTTTTGGACAAGGCTGATCCTGTCTCAGGCAGGGGATTGGACTAGATGTGACTTTTGCGGGTCCCTTCCAGCCCTACTTCTCTGATTTCTATGATCTGAATTTCCTCAATCTACCCTCAGTATTTGCACTGAATCTCTGGAGAACCTGTAGCAGGTAACTTGTCCCAGTCTGGCAATATGTGATTAGGTCCAGAGGCACAAAGTCTGGCTTAAGCAGAAAAGGGTGGATGACTGAGCTGAAGTTTAACTCGAAACTGAAACCCTAGATGCTGCTGAAGCCTTGTCTTCATGGGAGGATCTAGGATTTTGAAAAGAACCAAAACCAGGCTGCAGGGTTTGTGAAATCAGAAATAGACTAGAGGCAGCCAACAGGCAGCCACATTGCCCGTAGATGGTTAGCTTGATTAGAGGAACATCAGGACCTTGAAAAAGGAGAGGCTATTGATAACACCTGTGGAATGAAGAACAAGGAGCCATTAAATCGATCAACTCTGATAGCTGCCTGAACAGAAAGACCACTGCTGCTGCTTGGTGAGGCAGGGATCATAGGGGTGCTTCTGTCCCAGAAAAATCACATTTCCCACCTCAGTCATGCACCCTAACTTTGGAGGGGTTGAGCTTTTGGGGAAAAGACATGTATGATATGAAAGTATTTATGGCAGATTGGTGGTGCTCAACCTTTTGGCCTGCTGGGTGAGATGAGTGGTGTGGGGCCTGTCTGTGGACCGGATTGGGCCCTAGGGCCTGGCACCACCTTCTCCCTGCTCCACATGCTGGGACTGGACCCTGGGAGCTAGGAACCACCCCTTCCCACCCCTTGCATAACATTAGGTCCCAGAAGCCTGGCATTGCCCCTCATACCCCCTGCAGTTGGGATTCAGTCCTAGGAGTCCAGCATTGCCCCCTTGCACTTCCTACGTGCCAGGATTGGCTCCCAGGGCTTTGGTATCACCCCCTTCTGCCCCCTGTATGCCAAGGGGTCACAGACTCAACACTGCCCCTTCCTGGTCACCCACACTGGGATTGGGCTCTGGGGAGCCCCACGGGCTGAACGACACAGCACCATGGGCCAAATCTGACCTTCAGGCTGAAGCTTGAGGCCACTGCGGTAGGTTGATATGCAGATTCACAGCCCCTGTTTCCCTGTTAGATCTTGAACAAAGGAAAAATAGTCCAGGCTGGAAAACAACTGAGGCAGGCAGGACAGAACCTGGTGAGCATGCCCCTGCCCATCACACCGGACTTCGTTCCTTCCTTTCGTATAGTGGCCTACTATCAGGTTGGCAGTTCAGAGATCGTGGCGGACTCAGTCTGGGTGGATGTCAAGGACACCTGCATGGGGACGGTAAGTTGGCTTCCAATGTGGAGCCCTAGAAATATGAAAACCCATAAAGGCATCAGCACTGAGGGATTTCCTCTAGCCTTAAAAGGCTAATCCAGCAGGGCCCTGGCCTGTTTACAAGGTGTGCAGGGAGTAAAGCCCCATGCCCTCCCCACATGTCACTCCCATCCCCCTCCCCTGCCTGGTCTAATTCTCAGCTTTCTGCTCCATTCCCTGTGCTCTTGACCCCATTGGCCACTTCGGTTTTTTGCTCCCTGTTCTGTGCTCCCGGCCCCATCTGCTACTCGGCTTTCCGCTCCATGTCCAATCTGCCACTATGCTGCCTCCCCTCTCCCGAATTATGCTCTCAAAGACATTTAACTATGTAGTACCAATAATGACAACTATAGTTCAGAGAAGAAATGACTGAGAGGAGATTTGATCATAGTCTTCAAAACCTTGAGGGGCAATCCCAGAGAGGATAGAGATGGGCTTTTCTCTCAGGAGAAAGAACTAGAAACAATGGCCTCAAGCTACAGCAGGGAAAACTGAGGCTGGAGATGAGGAGGAATGGTTTGACTCTGAGGGTGTCAAACAGGCAGCCCAGAAAAGTGGCAGTCTCAATCTGTGGAAATGTCCAAGAGCAAGTTGGATGGACACTGGGCTGGGCTGGTTTAATCGGGGATGATCCGGTCTTGAGCAGTGGGCAGGACTAGATGTGACCTCCTGAGGTCCTGTCCAACCCAACTATTCTATGATCTTATGACATCAGTGAAATAGTCCCAGATCCATAGAGCTGCAACTGAAATGAGAATCTGAGTTTCTAATCCTCAAACAACAGGATGGCATACCTCTTTTCCTGCTGCATGCTGTGAAAAGACATTAGCTACTGCTTCTACTCTAAAGCAAATCTCTCCCTTCCACGTCTTTCCTACAGTTGGTGGTAAAAGGAGCCACAGAGGCAGACAACAGAATCCATGAGCCAGGAACGCCAATGAAGATCAAGGTGGAAGGAGACTACAAAGCTCATGTTGGGCTGGTGGCTGTGGACAAAGGTGTCTATGTCCTGAACAATAAATTCAAGCTCACACAGTCTAAGGTGAGTTATTAATACCTAGGGTGTATTTAGCCTGTAGGAGACTAGCCTGAGGAGGGATTTGATCAGTCTTCAAATCCCTCAAGAGTGATGACACAGAAGATGGATATGGGTTTTTCTCTGTGGCTCTAGGCAACAGGACTAGGCCTCAAGCTGTAGCAGGTGAAACTGCAGTTAAAGATAAGGAGAAACTTCCTAATTCTAAGGCAGGTCAAGCATTGGAACATGCTGCCCAGAGAAGTGGTAGAGTCTCCATCCCTGGAAAGTCCAAGAGCAAGTTGGATAGACACTAGGCTGGGCGGTTTAGTCGGGGATGATCCTGCCTTAGGCAGGAGGCTGGACTAGAAGTTACCTCACGTGGTCAGTTCCAGCCTGACTTGCCTATGATCCCACGATCTCCTAAGTTGACCATAGCCATCAGACTGCCAGTGATGGTCCAGCTCCATTTATTGCAGTCCACCATGGGACACACACTCCAGCCATGGAGACGGGCTTCAAAAGGGAAATGCAATGCCATAATGGGCATCTTTTACATGTGATCCAAGGTTGTTGCTGTGGAGGAAGGGAGCTACTCTAATTAAAGTGCCCAGACCACTCATGTATTCAGTGTTCCTTGCTTCAAATTGGTGGCAGGGGCACTTTAACTAAAGCGTTCCCACCACCATTTTGAAGTGTGGAGACCCTGAATACACGTGACACTGAGGCTACTGGAACATGCTAATCAGCAGACTCGATTAGTCGAGTTGTCTCCAGTGTTTTCTAATAAAAGTCCAGGCATCAGGCACATGTATAGGTGCTCAATGTGACAGCCAGTTCTGATTCTGCCTTGAGTTGGGGGCCCGACTGGATATGGCCCGGTGAAGTTCCTTCCAGCCCAACTTTCCTATGATCTTATACGATGGCCAGGGTTGATGGTAGTTTTATGAGGAGTTTAGAGTATGGATTTGTATATCATGATTTGGATAGGAATGATCCTGCCTCAGGCAGGGGCTTGGAATAGATATGACCTTTGGAGGTCACTTCCAGCCTGATTTATTTTATGATTCTATTAAAGACTTTGACTGTAGCTACAGAACCGCCTGCATGGAAGTTCAGCTCATAGCACTGGTAGACCTGCCAGGAAAGACGATGAGAACCTTTTATTCACACACCTTCCACTCAAGCTAAGCAGGGTATGGGGAAATCAACACTGGTGAGAAATCACTGTGTGAAATCAATGATTTATTTTCTTGATTCTGCATTCAGCACTCTGGTGAATACAGTCTACATCCCTATGCTCATGTGGGTGATGTGGTAGAACAGACTCTCCGTGTTCTCAGTAGAATAGTTGGTCCCCAACTTGGTGACTGGGGGCACTGTGCTGCAGGGACAGACTGAAGGCTCAGTACAGGCTCCTTGGTGAACCTAGTGTGGTGGATGGGCATGGGAGTAGGGTAACTCACTCATGAGTCACTGCTGCCCCCCATAGCCTATGCTGCTGGAAAGGCTTCAGCTCTCCCAGAAGTCCTGGCCACTATATATCCCCTGAATTTTCCCAGAATCAGGATGTTTTTGCTGAATTCCAAGCACGGGGTTTACTATATTTTCTTATATATCACACACATCCCAAAGAATTCATGTACCTTGTCAACATGTAATAAAAAAGGATGTTTCCAGACTGCACACAACAGCTCAATCCTTCCCAGCCAGTCCACTGGGTGCTTCAGGTGAAAGCTACAGTGTTAAACCGCTCACTGCCACTGCCAAATTAGCAGCAGCTTTTGGCTGCCAGACTGCTGCAGCTACTTGCTTCCCCAGAGAAAAGCAGCAGCCATGCTGCTACAGCATTGTCAAACTTCTGTTCCTTCATGCTTTTATTCCAATGACGAAAATCAACTTCTCCACTTAAGATGCACGCTGCAACTTTGGAGGACTGATTTTGGGAAATGGTGTGGTAAATGTGTAAATATGATATATTTTCTCTGTCTGCATTTAGCTGCCTATGTCATTTTTTTTCTCCTTTCCCTGCTGTACAAACAGTTGCACTACTGGAATGTAGCAACTGTTTTGCTCCACTTTATAGGTGGACACATTTCAATGGGGACTAAGCTTCCCTAAAGCCTTTTTGCACAGAACTTCCATTCATTTACCTTGTTGCAAATCCAGTTCAATGGAGTTAAACCAGATTAGCCAAAGTGGAAATGGGACCAGAATGCGGCTCCGTACCAGTAAGAGGCACTGAGACCATTCTGGATGGAAAGCACAATAGAAAGTTAATGAGCTGTTGCTAACAATAACTCTTCAACCATTGCATCCTGCAGATCTGGGACACTGTGGAAAAGAGCGACATTGGCTGCACAGCTGGTGGTGGTAGGGACAATCTGGGTGTCTTTGCAGATGCTGGCCTGGCTCTACAGACTAACACAATCTCAACCCCCCAGAGAACAGGTATGAAGTTGAATGCTAGCCAACAAAAAGGGAGCAGGGCAGGGGAGAAAGTCAGGGAAAGTTGCTGGGATTCAGACCCAGAGAATCCTTCCAAGAGGGTGTTGCTCTTCTGCTCAAGGTCAGTGCAGTGTTGCATTTGGGAACAAAAGGGTATTTTACCCCATGGTCAGATCAACACAGACTGAGAAGGTTTTGACTTCCTCTGTAGCAGGAGATACAGACTTTGTCTTGGATCTCCTGAGTGTACTTCAGCAACCTTTAAGGCAGCAGGTCATTGATAACTCTCATCCTCTGGCTTTACCTTAGAGATAGCTTAAGTTATTGCTAGTGTCTCAGGGAAACGGCCCTGATAGTTTTGTGACAGATTGTTTGTGTAGGAATATGTTAAACGAGGACTTGTCTAGGATGGTTGGTTAGGGCTGATCCTACCTTGAGAAGGAGTTTGGAGTAGATGGCTTCCTGATGTCCCTTTGAGCCCTACTTTTTTATAAGTCTGAGCTACTTGAGTCCCAGCAAGGCAGATCCCACTGGAAATGCCTAGGAACAGAAAGTTTGAGGGTGAGGCAGAAGCCATCATTTCCTCTTGGTCACCTACTTAAAGGATTCATTTTAAAGGATCTTGGGGGTGGGCTTCAAAGCTTTTTCTTTGCTAGGTCAAGGGTTTCATTTGGTTGCTTGTCAATAGAAGCCATCAGCATTTAAGAGATATCTAGTGACTTATTTGAAACTAGCTGATGGCTTCAGCACACTTCCCAAAGAAAAGAAGGGAGGCAACGTCCTCTAGAGATTTACAGCAGGGACTGGGGATCAGGACCCAACCCTGGGTTCTGCTCTGACTCTGTGAGGGGAGGCCTAATGTTTCGAATGGAGGCAGGAAAGTGGGACTCATGGGGTCCATCCCAGACATCATTGATTTGAGTGATTTGTAAACAAGTTCCAGGGCTTGAGGTTCTCTGTTGATAGGATCATAGGAAAGTCAGGCTGGAAGAGACCTCCAGATTCTGATTTATTTAATACATTTCCAACATCACCCTCTTTTGTCCTTCTGGAAGCATCCCCAGGCTCTTCTGCCTAATCAGCCCTTCTTGGGTTATACCAGGCACAATTCATGGCAGTGACACATGAAGAGCCAGGGGTTTCTTGGTGGCCTTCTCCTGTATGCACAGACAGTTCTCTGGCATCTGCACCATTTAGATCAAAGAACATAGGAACTTAAGAAAGTGTGGCTAAAAGGGACCTCAGGGAGGTCGCATCTAGTCCAGTCCCCTGCTCAGGGCAGGATCATCCCTGACTAAACCACCCCAGCCCAGTATCTGTCCAATCTGCTCTTGGACATTTCCAGGGATGGAGACACCACCACTTTTGCTGGGCAGCCTGTTCCAATGTTTGACCCCGTTCAGGGTCAAAACGTTCCTCCTCATCTCCAACCTCAGTTTCCCTTGCTGCAGCCCTGCTCCCTGTGGCCACAGAGAAAAGCCCATCTCCATCTTTCCCTGTCATCAGCTTTTAGGGATTTAAAGACTATGATACATTTCCTTTTTAGTCTTCCCTTTTCCACAACAGATGACCCTAATTTTGTCAGCCTGTCCTCATCAGTCCTGCTTCTCAGGCCTCTAGTCAGTCATTTTTGTCACTCTCTGATGGACTTGTTCCAATCTATATATCTGAGCTTTGGTCCCTGGGCAGGGAGACATTATTAACAGAATTAGTCTGAAGTCAAGTAGAAAGGCTGCTTCCCAGACCTCTGATCATTTGTGGCTCTCTGCTGGACTCTTTCCAATCTGTCCACATCCGTTTTGACATTGAAAGGGACTAATGAACAGAAGCAGGTAATCGCCACATTTCATCAGGGCTGGTCCTGCCTTGAGCAGGAGCCTCGACTAGCTGGCATCATGAGATCAATTCCAGCCTAAATTTTCCATGATCCTGTCACAGACTTCCCAGCCATTTTGGAAATCTCTCCAGTGCAATTTTTGAAAGTTATCACTTTACCAACCAACTGAAAGAGGAATGACCTTAAACTGAGGGCAGGGCCTCACTTGGCTCAACCGAAAAACAAAGGGTGGTTTTTTTATGTTTATCCCCTTCCTTTGCAGAATTTGATTGTCCTCAGCCAGCCAGTCGTAAGCGTCGCTCCGTTCAGCTCATTGAACATAAGGCCAGCAAAGGTAGGTCTGAGTTAGATACCCTATTCCAGGCTGTCATCCCCAGTCAAAGCAGGAATCCTGCTTCTCAAGTAGAACCCACTGGCCACTCCTTACCCCCTTTTGCCAATTGTGGGGTGATTTGGGGTCATGGGTGGATCTAGGTTTTGAAAAGATGGGTGTACGTGGTGAGGTACATCATCCCATGTACAGGCGGTCCCCGGTTAACGAACGAGTTATGTTCCTGAGACCGTCTTTAAGTTGATTTTGTATGTAAGTCGGAACACATACCTTTTTAATGACCGAGGAGGCGAGGGGAGAAACTAGGCTTCACCTTAGGACAGCATCAGCAGAAAGTGTGTGTGTGGGAGGGTGGGAAAGAGGAATGGGCAGTCAAGCGTAGAGCACGAACACGGTCCTGGCGCTGCCACATGGGTGCAGCGCCCAGCGGGACCCCGCACCCCTCCCGGCCCACGCTGTTCGTAAGTATGGGACGTCCATAACTCGGACGTTTGTTAACCGGGGACCGCCTGTAATGCAACACATTTTTCTCCAGTTGGAGAAACTAGAAGCTTTACTAATAGGCTAGGAGCCTAGGGCTAGATTATTCAGTTTAAGCGCAAACTAAAACAATATAACTGCATTAGAATGTATGCTAATTCGCTAGCTTGTATATTAAGTTTGAAAAGTACAAACTAAGCCAAAACAATTTAGAGATAGTTTTTGATTAGTCCTGGAGCCATCAGAGTTCAATGTATGTCTCTTATTCAGATTTGTAAAATGAAGTCTAGCTTCCTCGGCAGTGCTTTCAACACTTCACCGTCAGTCATTTCCACATCTGAGTTCATCTGACCACACCTGAGTTAATTCTTCTAGCTAGAGCTAAAAACAGATTGTAGGACTGTGAAATAGAGAGATATTACCAAAACTGGCTAACAGATATCAAAGTTGCAGAAGAAAGAATAGTCTGAATAGGGGAATGTTGAGACCATTACAAAGGACAGAATCATATACACCCGTGGAGTGAAGTGGTTAGCAGGAATCTATTAGATCCAGTGACTCCCTTACTGGTGCGTGGATAGAAATGCAACTCTCCCCCTCCCCCCACCCCAGGCAGTTTGTTTTAAAGTATGGGTAGAACAGAAATGAAAGGGAAGGGGAGGTTTCACTGCACCACTGCCCCCCCAACCTGCACCTAATGGGGGTGAGTTCCATATAAGGAGGGATAGGAAAGCCTGTGTTGGAGGGAGATGATATAGGTATTGAGTGGTTGAACCTTTTTGGAGCTCCCTCTATGTTTTGTGTTTGTACAGCACTTGGCACAATGAGCTTCTGGCCCCCAACTCCAGCTGCTAAGTGTGCCCCACAATTCAAATAGTATTAATAATAACAGGAAAACTGATAATTTAGCTACTTTCATAACATAAGAATAAGGGACACTCAAAGAAATGGAAAAGCCGGTAACTGAGAGCTAAGGAAAGAACTGATTACCGCATTTGCTAACATACAACACTCAGCTCATTGTTCAGCTCAGTGATCACTGGAGATTTTACTCTAGGCCAGTAACTAGAAGAAAGAGCTCTTATCTTAGTTCTCACATAAAACACACTCCAAAGTGCTTCTTTGGGGAAATAGAGGTGTACTGTATATGGGAATGTTGTATCCATTTAGTGCAAAATTTAATCATGGAACTCACTGTCTCAGGAATGTCTTGAGGCTTAACAGGGTTCAAGAAAAGATTATATATTTAGCTAAGAAACAAGAACATTTGTGATCACACTAGGGTTTTGTTTTTAAGAGGGTTGTAAACATTCATGCTTCAGTGCACTATCCAAACTCTAACAGGTCAGGAAGAAACTTCTCCTGGGGAGGTTATGCCATTATGTGGTTTCTCTGAAGCAAAGGGGGCTGATCATTGTTAGGGATGAAATATTAAACTAGATCAGGGTGTCAAACCTAAAGTTTATGGGTCAGATCCAGCCCATGGGGCCATGTCCCCTGGCTCGGGTAAGGACAGGGCCCAGCACTGAAATCCAGAGCATTAAGCTCTGTTAGGGATAAACATCCATGACAGAAGCAAGTGGCAGCTTCTTTTAACCCCCTGATGCTATTTGACTTGCCACTGGGTCTGGATCCAGCCCACAAGAAGCCCCACCTTCTGGACCTAACCCTACCTTCTTCCTTTGCCCATGTCCAGTAGTAGGTCAGTGGAAGCTGGGTTGCAAAGACCTTGTGGCTTGTACCTTTCAGTGGCAAATTACCATGACCAGAAGCTGAAGAAGTGCTGTGAAGATGGGATGTATGAGAATCCCATGGGCCACAGCTGTGACAAGCGGGCAGTGTACATCCAGGACACCAAGGAGTGTGTGGCTGCCTTCCTTGACTGCTGCAAATACATCAAGACTATCCGAGATGAGAAGCAAAGAGAACTCATCCTGGAACTGGCAAGAAGCAAGTACTGGGCCTTTAAGAGGGGCTGGAGAGGGACGACTGGGCAAAGACATCAAGGAAAGCACCGTAATGGCTTGCAGACCACACACCTCTGCTCCAGAGCTGGTCAGACTTAGAAATGGCTAGCCTACCCTGATAAGCCTGTGTTTTGACTCCCCAGGTGAGGTTGATGAAGGGTTCTTGTCAGATGATGATATTACCTCGAGGAGCCTGTTCCCAGAGAGCTGGTTATGGCAAGTGGAGCAGCTGACAGAACAACCAAACCACATGGGGTAAGCTCTTGTAGTAATACCATTATTATTACCATATTTTTTCCCTTGTACAATATGCCCCCAAATAAGACACACCCTCTGTTTCTAAAAGGCAGGCTGAGGAAGATACAATCTTTCCTTGATAATGCTGATAAGTAGCCATACGGAACTGAGTAGCAGCACCTGGGGACCCAGTATTGCCATATTTCTTTGCCTATAGTAAGCACTGCAACTTTCAGGTGTTGATTTGGGGAGGGGATGGGATGCATTTAATGCAAGAAAACATGGTAATCAAAGCACTTAGTGGAAGCAAGTGCATTGTGATTAGACTCAGTGTTTCTCCTTCAGCAAGATTCTCAGAGCAAGCTGCAGCATTTGATGTGAGTGAAGGCCAAAGGTAGGTATCTGATCCATATTTGTACGTTCATTTGCTGCAGGTGTGCCTCTGTCACCCTGTATAACATAGGCTAGTATTTCACCCTGTGATCCTGTTATTTCATCATTGGCTTCACTTCAAAAGGCACACAGTAGCCATCTACCTCCAACAGCTTCAGTGCTGATTTAAAAAAAAAAAAAAATCAGGCTGCTGACTGAATTGCCTGAATATGAATGTAGACATCTGAGTCTTCAATCTCTGCCCCAAAAGACATTTATTTTATTCAAGAACTTCTCATGAGTGTTTATTGTTCATGGTGTGCTGTTGGTTCCGTAAGTCATGTCTTCCAGCTGATAGGGGAATAACCAAAGATAGGCAAGTCTTTGGGCCATGCCTTTTTCCCCTGTGATAGAATATAAGTACTCCAAATGGAAGTAGGCCTGGACATCAGAGTTAATCCTGAGACCTTTAAAAGAGGTTGTATCCCATTGCTGGTCATAGGAAAGTCGGACTGGAAGGGACCTAACCAGGTTATCTAGTCCAGCCCCAATCCTCAAGGCAGAATCCTATGTAACTGAACCATCCCAGCTCAGTGTCTGTCCCACCTGCTCTTGATCATTTCCAGGGATGAAGACTCCATCATTCTCCCACTTTCTCTGGGCAGCTTGTTCCAATGCTTGACCACCCTTAGAGGAAGAATGTTCCTCCCCATCTCCAACCTCAATTTCTCTTGTTCCAGCTTAAGGCCATTGCTCATAATCTTGTCCCCTGTGGTCAAGTCCATTCTCTTTGTCATTACCCTTCAGGGATTTGAAGACTGGTGCCATATTCCCCTCAGTCCTCTCTTCTTTAGACCAGAATAACTCTAGTTCTTTCAGCCTGTCCTCATCAGTCCTGCTTCCCAGGTCTCTAATCTTTTTTGTTGCTTTGGGCCAGATTTGCCAATCTATCTCCTTCCAGTCTGGTGTGGAGTTCCTCCCTGAGCTGTAGATCCAGGGCTAAATAAGTTTCCATCAGGGTTTACCCCCAGATTTCAGCTGTATGGCTCAACATGAAGATGGACACATTTCTTGACTGGGGAATGTTCATCTCCGTCCTTCCACCAAGCCCTCTGCCTTTCTCTTTTTATGCAGAATTTCTACCAAGACAATACCTGTTTTCCTGAAGGACTCTATCACAACCTGGGAGGTCCTGGCTGTGAGCCTCTCTGAAAACAAAGGTATGTGGCATATGGCAAGCTCTCCAAAGAGCAGGTAGAGATGGTAATGGGAGAGACTCTAGGCCAGGGGTATGTGTACCCCCGGGGTACTTAGATAGGAAGTAGGGGGTATGCACAAACAGGCAGGCAGGCGGGGCCGGAGCACACCCCAGGGCACGGTGGCAGCGTCTCCCTGGGCACCTTCCCATACTTTGCTTCTTACCCGGGGGAGAGGGAGGAGGAGGAACATGCTAGGTGCCACTGTGCTACTGGGTGCCACTGATCCCACATGGCACACTGCAGTGCCTCCCCGCCCCCACCTCAACTCGCTCTATGTGCCCACTCTCAGGAGCAGGAGCAGGGCCAGGGGAGCGAGGGCAGTGCTGCCTCTCTGTGGACTGCACGAGTGCTGCCTAGCTGGACACGGGTGCAGCAGGGCTCACACATGGCGGCCACCACTGCCCTGCACCACTGCCACACCCCGCACTGCTTTCCTGTTGCCAGTCACATATGTGGCTCCACAGGCTACTGACAGGCAGCATGTGAGATGCGAGGTATAACAGAGCTGCACATGCAACCAGCCACAGGAAAGCAGTGCAGGGCATGGCAATGGCGATGCCCGGTGGTGGTGGCTGCTATGTGCAAGCTCCCTGCCCACCCCCATCCAGCTAGGTGGCCACAGAGGGGCACTGCTATCCATGCCTGCACCCCACCCCCCCACCCCGCTCCTGGAAGCGGCCAGAGAGACGCACTTCCCCCTACCTTCTCAGTCTGGCCCTGCCCTTCCCCCCACACTTACCTGTTGGGGGTGTGTATGTCTGCATCTCCGTGTGTCTGTCTTTGTCTGTCCCCTGCCCCCCTTGCCTCAGCAGGCACATGGCATCACACGGCTCTTGGGGCAGCAAGGTGCAGAGTCTAGCCTGCAGCAGCAGCTGCCTCTGCCTCGTGCACAGATCTGGGTGGCACGTGCCCTCGGACCTCCACTGGGGTGCTCACAGCAGCAGAAATTGCCCCCCCCGATAAACCATTCTTGTGGCTCTGTCCCACACTGTGCCCCTGCTCCTGCCCCAGCCCCACTCCCTCCCTCACCACAGGGGCCTTGATCTGCACCCCTGCCCCTTAAAACAAAGAAAAAAATATAAAGGGGTACATAAACTGAAGTTTTGATGCAGAAGGGGTACACTTGTTAAAAAAGATTGAAAACCCCTGCTCTAGGCTGTAATGGGCCTTGGAAACAGCATTGTTCCAGCTGGCTGAGAAAGTAGATGCTTTTCAGTAGGAATGAATAAACCCCACCCCTCCATCGATGACCTCAAGTCCTTCTCTGTTGGCCGGTGCAGGAATCTGTGTGGCCGACCCCTATGAGATCACGGTGATGAAGGACTTCTTCATTGACCTTCGCTTGCCCTACTCTGTGGTGAGGAATGAGCAGGTGGAGATCCGGGCAATTCTCTACAATTACTGGGATAAGAATATCAAGGTGAGCTTGCTGTTTCTTGTGTCTCTAGGGATGTGTGATGAAATGGGGGCCCTAAATTGAAGCAGTGGGTCTTTAAAAACACCACTTCAATTTAGAGCCAATTAAACCCCTGTGTTGTGCACAAACCCAACTTACCTGCCTCTCCAGCAGAGGGGAGGAGAGGGTGAGCTGCCAGCAGGCAGAGTGGTCCCTTGGCTGTGGGGGGCATCTGGGTGCTTCCCCCCACGGCAGCAGCAGGCCACCCCCCAGGCGGCATCCGCCTGCAGGCACCTGGCTTGGGTGGTCCCAGGAGGAACCAGGTCCCCACGCAGCTCATGCAGACAGGCAGGCTCTCAGGCTCTGGTAGGGGTGTGGGGGAGGAGGAAGATTTGGCTCACTGCTTTTTTCCTCTTTTGGGCAGAACTGTCCTTCCTGGGCTGCTGCCAAGCCGCCTGCTTCATGGCTGGTAAGGCAGCAAACTAAAACTCCTCAGAGGAGTCTTAGTTTGCTGTGCCCCAAGTCATTTAAGGCTCATTACACTGCTAAATTTGCTACAGCAGCTGTAATTAATGCACAGTATGCCACCAAGGCATGAAAACACTGACACCATTAAAGCGGTACAAAAGCATTTAGCCCACTTTAAAGTGTCATGCACACATGCCTCTCATTTCATCTACACACAGCCTGAGTCTTCAGTGTGAATGTAGATAGGAAATGAGGTGACTCGATTCTAGGGCCCCATCTCTCAGAGGTCCCTATCTCTTAGCACACCTTAGGAGATGTGCTCTACAACTTTTAGAATCAGGACCAGAGAATGCATTCAGCACCAGGACAGAGCAAGGTGGAAATAGTAAAACTTCTTCTCTGGCTCGGCATCAAATCTCACTAGGTACTGGTCTTTAGAATGGCAGTTTCCTTATACTCTCCCTGGCCATTAGACCAGATAGTTCTTCTTCCTTCTGAGGACCAAAGGTCCCTCTGAGGTGGGGGAAAAAAGAGATGTAGGGTGAACGTGATCCTGAAGGGAAGCTCAGGAAAGATAGTCTCATGCATGAACACCGCATGCCCCCAGAGACTGCGGGGGGAGGCACAGCAATCGCCCACAGATGGCAGCAGTGGTGTCCTGTGGCAGGGCATGGTGGCGGTGAGTGGGGAGCTCCCACAAGCATCTGCAGCAGTGTCAGCAGCAGAGGGGAGGAGGGAGGTGGCGAATGCTGGCCAGCGGTCGGTGACCACCAGCGGACACCATTGGTGGTGTCAGTGGCAAGGGTGGGGGGTGGCAAATGGCAGCTGCCCCCAGGCACCACCGGCACCGCCAAGCTCAGGGGGTGCACGTACGCCTGCATGCACGCCCTACATGTCAGCAATGCTCTCATGCTTTAGAACATCGGTGTCCAACCTTTTTTGCTCCATTGGCTGGATGGCTGGTGCAGGGTGGGTCTATGAGCAGAATCCACTCCATGGGCCCTATCCAGGTGCACATGGGTCCAGTGCATGTTGGATCAGTCCTGCATGCCATATGGGAGTTGCAGCCCCACAGGGCATCAGGCCTGTCACCCCTGCACACTGGATCAGACCCAGTCCCCACAGTGCCACATGGTCTGGTTTGGGCCCCACTGCCTATCCCCAGCTGTGTGGGCATGAGATTGTATTTCTGAAACAGGGGTGCTGAACCCCTGGTCCAGACTCAACTTGGTTAACCATCCTTAGTTATCAGGTTGAAAGACAAACTCTAATCAGAGGGTGCATTTTTGGGTAGCAACATATTGCATGTAGGGATAGAGCAAGGAAGTAAGTAAAGACTCTGCCTAGATCAGTGATTCTCAACCAGTGGTACCTGGAGATCCTTCTAGGGTACCCCACCATTTTAGCATGGTTAGGCATGCCAGTAGGATTCACAAGACAAACCCAGAGATTTCAAATAGGAAGGCAGAGTGTTTAAAAGCATCCTGCCCTATTGTGGGCTTTCTGAGTTTTTTTGCAGCGGAAGAATTGTTCTGTTTTGTGTAGTCACAGCAGCAAAAATTTAAGAGCTGGCATTTTCCAAGCAGGACCTGGAATCTAACAACAACGGAGTCTAGGGCGTAATGAAAGGGCCTTGGGTCTAACAAGATTGAGAACTGCCAGCCTAGAACCTCCACCTCTGTTCTTTCTTCAGGTCCGAGTAGAATTGATACACAACCCGGCTTTCTGCAGCGCATCGACTTCTAAGCAGAGGTACCGCCAGATATATGATCTCCCACGCTTGTCCTCCCTGGCAGTGCCATTAGTCATTGTCCCCTTGGAGCTGGGGCTCCATGATGTTGAGGTCAAAGCTGCTGTGTGGGGCCAATTCGTGGCTGATGGTGTAAAGAAGAAGCTGAAAGTTGTGGTAGGTATCAGGAGATATCTCCTGTTGGGGCAGATTGGCTGGTATTGGGAATTTGTGCTTTGTCCAGTCACTTGGTGACTGGACAAAGGTGAACACCTGCATCTCTGTCCTCATAGAATCGTATGGTGACTGTACACAAGCATGGAGGCTGATGTAATTGCAGCATGTTGGAGCAGACTCAGTTAACCAAGTCTTCCGGAAATGTGGCAGTTACTGTGCTCTGGCAGCCTCCCATGTCTTGTGTATTAGTGTCCCTGCACTTCAAAATGGCAGCAGGGGCACTTGAACTAAAACGTCCCTTTCCCCCGCCCCCCCCCCTCCCCCCAAGAGCATGTGTAAATGTGCTAATAGAGAAGTGGGGCTGAAGGGACCTTTAGAGGTCACCTCTAGTCCAAACCCCTGCCTGAGACAGGATCAGCCCTGTCCAAACCATCCTAGACAAATCCATTGTCTAACCTTTTAGCAAAACTATACAATCAACCCTGACATAACACAAGGAATCACACCCAAACGTGCCACAGGTAAAGCAGGGGACCCACAGCTGCCAAAATCTTGCTTCTGTAAAAGCTTGTTTATATATGCTCAAGAAATCCCAGGTAGAGGCCCTGCCCCCTGCTACAGAGAAAAGCAAACTCTCCCCACAAGTCCATACTAATCTGGCCATGGGTAGAACTCCTTCCTGACCCCACATCTGACATTGGTCTGACCCTGAGCAGAGGAGTGAGACCCTCAAGCCAAGAACCTCCAGGTTTGTGTCCCAACAGAAGCATTAGCACAGTCCGGTAGCCATCCCCAGCTTGGGCTGCAGTCAACACCCAATGCCCTGATACATGAAGCAGAAAAAGGGGAGGCCTTCCTACTTCCTTTCTACTGCTGTGGCAATGATGACCAAGCTGGGAGTGTCCTTTATACCCTCAACTTTTGGCTGTTACTGGAGGGACCCTGAGCTCAGAATCTGGCCCCTTAAACCAGCCAGTGGTGGAATCCATGCAGACTCGGGGTACCTGGGAGTTACTGCTGACCAGTCTGCAGTGTCCCTTGGGAGCCAACCAATGCAGCATCCCTGGGGGGATTCTAACAGGTGCTCCATCCCCCACGTTCCAGAGGATCACCACAACACTAGATGAAAGTCTTCACTGAAGGTCAAAAGGAACAGAGAAGTCCCTCAAGGAGGTCCTAGAGCAATGGCCAATTTGGATTCTTTGTTTTCATGCCCTGTTCAATTCTTTGGGTTCCTTTCCCCAAGAATATCTGGGATACCATCTTTGCCCACGTACTACATGTACCTTTCCCCAAAAAACAAGCCCTCTGAAATTAGGAGGGCATGTCTGAAGTAAGTGCTGATTTTTTTTTTTTTTTCTTCCCTGCAATAGAAGCATGGAGGAACAGACGCATAGAGATGATGTGTTGTAATGGCTATCAAAATGGCTGGTGCTTCTCTTATGCGGGGGGGACCCCAAAACCTTGTGTTAACCCTTTCATTGCTGCCACTGAATTACCAGTATCTTCTGGCTAAGCAGCCTTCCAAACCCGAGTTGCATGCCTTATTTGGAGGCATGTACACTAGAAAATATATAGTAAGTGTGGACTACAAACCCTCCTAAGCAGGGTCAAAAAGGAAGGGAGAAGCTGCTTGATGCTAGGGTGCGGGAGCAGATCTGAGACTCAGTCAGCCTTATTCTGATGTCAGTTATAGCAGTGTCATGTGCCCAGTGAGTAGCACAGCAATTGGTCCTGCCTTAGGCTGAGATCATTAGCATCATGGTTGGGCCTAAGAAAGTATGTCTTTTGCCTTTCTTATTGGCTCTTCACTGTCTCCAGATGCCCCTGGTTGTCATGATGTAATGATTTGTGTCCTTGTGGTTCCTTTCCAGCCTGAAGGGATGAGGATGACAAAAACGGTCAAGTCCGTCACCCTGGAGCCCTCTGTGAAGGGGCTGGGTAAGTTACTGGCATGCTTTACTTTCAGACCACGTCTTTCTTCCTGTAGGATCACCCACAGTTGCTGGGGGTCAAATTCACTTTGTGCCCTAGGCTGGAGCCAGACTGTGAGGATCCTTGGAGGACTGGATCCTGC
This sequence comes from Caiman crocodilus, assembly GCA_030014935.1. Taxonomy (NCBI): domain Eukaryota; kingdom Metazoa; phylum Chordata; order Crocodylia; family Alligatoridae; genus Caiman; species Caiman crocodilus. The sequence goes on along the minus strand of JAGPOW010001397.1, from coordinate 182,456 downwards.
CTAGGGCATGCAGCGGCAGTGGCTGGAGGGCAACTGGGGCTCTATCAGCCCTTGCCCTTCTTGTCACCAGTTACTATGTCCACAGGGGCCAAAGGGTCCCAGATTCTGCCCTATATCCTCCAATGTCCAGTGGCCTGCTGGTATCCCAGCAGTCTGGATAGAGCAACTCTCTGAACTAGATCTAGCACACGTGGATCTAGTCCAGTAAGCAACAGTCCAGTAGGGCAATGGTTTCAGGAGATGCTGCAGGGAACATGTGATGGGATGCCTATACATGAACCGGGAGGCTACTCCAGCACTCTGTAATTACAGTGCTCCTACCAGCCTCCATGCCTCATGTATCAGTGTCCCCATGCTTCAAAATGGTGGTAGGGACACTTTAACTAAAGCTTGTTCAAGCTTTAGATAAAGCACCCCCACTGCCATTTTGAAGCGCGGAGATGCTGCTACACAAGACACTCCAGGAGCTTTAATTGGAGCATTTCTTGGAGCCACTCTAATTAAAGCACTCTCTCCATCCCCCCCTTCTCTCCAGAGCATGTGTAAAAATGCACATGCAGTTGCATAGGTTTTGGGCTGCATCAATAGAAGCATTAGATGCAAGACATGGGAAGTGACAGCGCCTCTATTCAGTGCTGGTTTGTTTGAAACCCTTGATCTAAAGCAATGACCCTTCTGTGTTTTAAGCCTTTGTAGGTATTCCAACCCCTTTGTTGATTGATTGTCACAGAATCCTAGAAAATTAGGATTGGAAGGGACCCCAGGTAGTCACCTAGTCCAACCCCCTGCTCAAAGCAGGACTATCCCCAACTGTATCATCCCAGCCAAGGCTTTGTCTAGCTATATTTTAAAAACCTTCAAGGATGCAGATTGCACCTTACAAATGGAATCAGGTGTTCTCCACCTTAATGTGTCCCAGTCTGTTATCCAATTGTGCCTTGCTTAGTTTTGGCCAAGCTGGAAGCCAGTATGAAGCTGTTCATCTCTGCACCTAATGACTAGCTTGCTAATTCCCAGCTCAGCAGCCCCCATCTCTTCTTTTCTCCTAGCAGCTGGGTTGATTTTGCACAGTTCGCTGTCAGTGTTGCAAGAGTTCTAGTCAAAGCTGAAGGGGTTGTTGCAGTCATTTGCACTGATAACATGTTGCTTCCTTTCATATCTTCCTTCTTAGGCGGAGTCCAAGTTGAGCAAGTTACAGCTGCAGATATAGAGGACATTGTTCCTAACACAGAGTCGGAGACCAGAGTCAGCGTTCAAGGTGAGAGCTAGGGACTTTCAAGGGCTTTGGAGGCCACAATAAGGGGGAAAAGAACTTCTTTTCTTGTCACTCACACCTACAGCTGACTAATTTACTGTATGACACTGTTGACATCTCCTTGTTATCCAGAGGTGCTATAGAGCATTCCTGCCTGAGGTACAGGAAGCTCACCGTAGGTTTATGGTTAAAGGTGTTTAGAGGAGAAGGGGTTTCTTCAGGTATAGATAAGATTATAGGAGAGTGGGGTTGGAAAAGACCACAGCAGGTCGTCTAGTCCAAACCCCTGCTCAAGGCAGGAACAGCCCTAACTAAATAATCCCAGCCACATGTGTGTCCAAACTGCTCTTGAACATTGCCAGGGATGGAGATTCCAACGCTTCTCTGGGCAACCTATTCCAATATTACAAGCTGGAGCACCCTCAGAAGCAGGAAGCTTCTCCTCATCTTCAACCTCAACTTACTCTCTTTCAGCTTGAAGTGGTTGCTTTTAGTCCTTTCTTGTATAGCAACAGAAAAAAGCTCATTTCCATCCTATCTGATAAAATCCGCCCTCAGTCTTCTCATCTCTAGACTCAGTCACCCTGCTTCTTTCAGCCTTTTCTCATCAATCCTGCTTCCCAGGCCTCTAGCCATTTTTTGTCATTCTTTGCTGAACTCCTTCCAACCTAATATATCTGAGCTTAGGTCCCTGTGCAGAGAGATGTAGTTATCCATGTTAGTCTGAAGTCAGGTAGAAGGCAGGATAATTTTGCATCTTTAAACTAAAAGCAGCATGTGTGTATATCCTTTCTTTTTCATACCCTTGTGACAAAGTATTTAGCAGAATTCACAGATTCATTGCAACCTGACTGACCAGACTGCAAGCACTTCTACTATGGCCTCAAACTTGCGACCCTCTGGTCTGTCAGCCGTGCGCTTTAGCCAGCCCTACCCCCATATATGTGTGTGTGTCTATGTAGATATGCATAAGTGTATATAAATGTACCAGCCATACACGCATGCACACATTTGTAGGCTTATGCTCACTTCATTAGATTCTGATGAAATGAAATGTATCCATCCACAAATGTGTGTATGCGTACACACACGTTTGTGGACCAATAATGACATAATCAGATTCTGATGGAATACACACACAGACACTTTCTCTTTGGTTAGTCTGTAAGGTGCAATTTTACCCTGCCTTCTCCTTAGGTCCCTATATCAATTTCTTGCTTCTTTAGCTCAGCTGATAAAAGGGGTGGGGGGAGGAGAATTTTGGCTTTCCCAAATCCATCCTGAGCATCATACTGGAGACCCTCAAACCCTTTGCATCTCCATGGGACTATCAGCATGTTTCTATGACCATGCAACCATTTTAAGAAACCAGCAGAGGCAAGGGGGTGAAGTGAAAGATGTGTTAAACTGGTTACATGGCCCACAGCAATAAACTGTTTCTATTGCAAGGGACATTTCTAATAGATAAAGTCTTAGGGTGTGTCCAGATGAGCATGCATGTGCATTTTGCGGCACCTCAGAGGAGTTTGAGATGCTGTAAGATGCAAGCCGGGAACCAAAAAACCTTCCCTGCACTGTATATTTTCAGCCCAGGCTCAAAATTTGGTACCTGGAAATCCTGGTACCAAAATAAAACTTGACTGAGAAAAGCGGGGCAGGATTTCAGAGCATTTTCAGAAGTGGATTTGGGATGCTGCTTCAGCAGTCCAGCCAACACAAGGGGCTAGATAGTAATTGGCCTGGCCCCAGAAGCTCCTGAGAGCAAGTAACCCTGAGCTGCTTGGCAGGCCAGGTTTTTAGACTGCTGGGGACAGCACAAGTGCTGGCCCTAGGCTCTAGCTCCCCGTGGCTGCAGATCTGGGAGGGGATGGGCACAGTTATTTTGCCCCAAGTGGCACAACTAGCCCCACACCCAAGTGCTTGTCCTGGCACGTGCTGAAGCAAACATTCCCAGCTCAAATTTGTGCCACTCTTATTTGAGCTGCTGCAAGCGCATATGCCTGCATGTGTGGATGTGACCTTAGGATCTAATCATGCATGGAGTTGAGGTTGGGTCTTCACTCAGTAGCTTGCAGGATTTAACTCTAAATCTACCCCTGGATTATCTCTCCCTCTTGCCCCACCCTTGACAGCTGCTGCCTCCCCGGACTGAATTGGCTTTGTGTTCTTCTCTTGGCCAGGAAACCCAGTGACCACAATTATAGAAAAATCCATTGATGGAGCCAACGTTAAACATCTCATTGTGACGCCTTCAGGCTGTGGAGAGCAGAACATGATTGGCATGACACCGACGGTCATTGCCACCCACTACCTGGACAGCACCAGTCAGTGGCACAAGGTCGGAGTGGACCGGAGGAATGAAGCTATCAGGCTGATTAACCAAGGTAAAGATCTCTCAGGTGACAGCTGGCCCCTCTCTGGTGCTGGGAGGTGCCACAGTGGACCAAGCTGAAGGTCCATAGAGTCCAGTAGGCAATGATTTTAGGAGATGGTGCAGGAAATGTGTGATGGAGCGCCTATACACGAGCCAGGAGGCTGCTCCAACATTCTGTAATGACAGTGCTCCTACCAGCCTCCGCACCTCATGTATCAGTGTCCCCATGCTTTAAAATGCTGGTAGGGGTACATTAACTAAAGCTTGTTCGAGCTTTAGATAAAGCACCCCCACTGCCACTTTGAAGTACAAAGATGCTGATATACGAGACACTCCGGGAGCTTTAATTAGAGCATCTCTTAGAGCCACTCCTAATTAAAGCACCCTCCTCTCCCACTTCTCTCCAAAGCATGTGTAAAAACACCCATGCAGTTACACAGGTTTGGGGCTGCATCAATAGAAGCGTTAGGTGCAAGACATGGGAGGTGACAGTGCCTCTCTACTCCGTGCCGGTTAGGCTTCATCTAGAGCACTGTGGAGTTTGAGGCTCCATATTTTAAAAAGGACACAGAGAGGTCCAGAGACAAGCAACAAAGATGACTTGGGGCTTGGAAAGCAAGTGATATGAAGAGAGGCTGAAGGAGCTGGGCATGTTTATTTGCAGAAAAGGCACTTAAAAGCAGACATGATAGTAGTCCTCAAATACTTGAAGGGCTGCCATAAAGAAAAGGGAGAACATCTTTTCTCTTTTGCTGCAAAGAATAGGATGCAGATCCATGGCTTGAAGTTGCAGCCATGTAAGTTTACATTGGCTATCAGGAAGCACTTCTTCACCGTTAGAGCAATGAAGCAGGGAATGTGTGGACTCTCCATTACTAGAGGGTTCAAGAAGAGACTGGACAGGCACTGGCCAGGGATGATACAATGGGTCTACTATGGGGATTCCCCAGGGTTCTGGGCTTTGCTGGTTGCTGCCTTGCAGTGGGAGGAAATCCTCCCTACCACCTCCTTTCTGCTGCACATGTCAGGATGTTTTTAAGCCTCTCTCAGACACTTGGTGTTGGCTGTAGCCAATGTTGAACATAGTGACTGAACTCTGCCAGTGCTCCTGCTGGGACATAAAGCCAGTGGTTCCTCTCTAGAGAGATTGTTCCTCCACTCACAGTCCAACTAATATCACATTTGGGGTCAGGAAGTAATTTTATTCCATGGTCAGATTGGGATAGACAGGGTGAGGGTTTTGCCTTCCTGTGTAGCAGGGGACATGGCCTCTGACTGGGATCTCTTAAGCATATATTTATTATAGAAGCAGGATGTTGGCTGCCATGGTTGGGGAACCATGCTCCACTGCTTTACCTGTGGTGGAGTTGGTTATGATGCCATGCCTTTTGTTATCAAGGTTGATGGTAGTTTTGCAAAGAGGTTAGAAGATGGGTCTGAGATAAATGGATGGGATTGATCCTACCTCAGGCAGGGGGTTGAATTAGATGTGACCTCTGAAGGTCCCTTCCAGCCCCACTTCTTTGAGACTGACACCTCATGTTGGGCAGGTGTGGAAGGTGGCTGGAAGAGGGGAAGCAGGTCTCTGAGACTAGGTTAAAGAAACACAGGATCATTTCCCAGCCCTGTTACAGACTTGGTCTCTGTCTCTGTCTGCCTCCACTCCCCATCTGCTAAGGGGATAATATCACTTCCCTATCTCACAGATGGGTGGGGAGAAGGCACTTGGGTATGATGGTTATGGGGTAATAGACATACTGTATCTTCCTGCATATAACTAGGGCCTGCTTTAAATCACGGTGTCCAGCTTGCCAATATTGTGACTTGATTGTGGTGGGGGCCATTTATTTTCATGTCCAGATCATGGCACCATCCCCTACCACCACCGCACTGCCTGATTGACTGAGGGGGCAGGTGTAGGTGCAGGTTTAATTGCAGCATCAGAGGCCTTGCTCCCAAAGCCTCTGATGGCTGCTGAAAAGCCCATGCCCCACTCTCACTAAAGGGGTCCCAAAAGGGACAGGGAGAGGAGAGAGCTTGGGGATGGGTTGGAGAGCACAGGGGTTGGGAGTGTCTGGGGGCTGCCTTGGCAGATGGCCCTAGCACCGGTGGTAGGGAGGGGCTGTTTGTTTCTTCCTCTGCACATGTATTCTCTCCTCTCACCCTCAACCCCAGGCACCTCCAGAAAACAATGTGAGTTTTCCTACCTGGAAAAGCAAACAGCCCCTCCCCTACCCAGCGCCAGGGCAGCCCCCAGGGGTCCCCAATCCCCTTGTGCCCCAGTTTTCCTGCCCAAAGGAGCAAACAGTACCTCCCTTACCCATCCCCATGCTCTCTCTTCCACCTGTCCCTTTTGCAACCCCTCCCCCCTGGGCTGCCAGGTTTTTGCACTAAGGAATGCTTTCTTCAGCCTGCCCCAGCCATCCTGTTGCACTGAAATGTGACGATACAGCTGCTTGCAGCCATATTGTGGCATTTCATTGCAAATTACATTTTTTTTATGAAAATTGCTTAATTTTGTAACTTTCACAAATATGCAAAATCATGATTAAAACTAGGCCCTACGTATAATGCACCCCTGAATAAAATGCGCACTTTTGTTTTTCAAAGGCAGAAGAAAGAATTTAAGATTTTTCCTTGAAAATAATGGCAAGAAGCAAGTGAATAACTGAATAGCAGCTGAGTAGGAACCTCTGCCAGGGGGAGGGGTAGCAGGAAATGTCCAGAACCAGCAGCTAGGAAGCATCCCATGTAACACTGAAGCATTACTTTTGTTTCCCTCCTCCACCCGCAGAGGCAGGAACTTATTATCACCATATTTCCTCACCATTTGCAACTCCAATTCCTAGTGGATGAATTAGGGTAGGAGGTGTGTGTTGCATGTGAAAAAGTATGGTATTAAGGGAACCAGGAAAGCAGGAGTTAAAAGGGAACAGATTTGGGGTGCAGTCAAAGGAAAAAGACATGCTAGGTTCTTGCCCCTGATTTTGCTTGCTTTATATCCATAAGATCCCAATGAGACGCTAAATAAAAGACACCTGCCTCTTCCTGTCTCTTCCCTTTGTAGGTTACACACAACAACTGGTTTACAAAAAAGGTGACTTCTCCTACGCTGCCTTCCAGAACAGGGCGTCAAGCACGTGGTCAGTACTGAGTCTCTCTAATATTTTAGATTGGTAAGAGTCCAGTGGAGAGTGACAAAAATGATTAAAGGCCTGAGAAACTGAGGAAAGGCTGAAAGAACTCAGGTGACTGAGCCTGGTGAAGAAAAGCTAGAGGGGGAATTTGATCAGTCTTCAAATCCCTGGAGGACGATGACAGAGGAGATGTGGGCTTTTCTCTGGTGCCACAGGGGACAGGACTAGAAGCAATGGCCTCAAGTTGCAGCAGAAGAAATTGAAGGTGGAAATGAGAAGGAACACTGCATTGGAGCAGCTGCTCAGAGATGTGGTGGAGCCTCTATCCCTAGAAATGTTCAAGACTAGCAAGTTAGACAGATACTTGGCTAGGGTGATTTAGTCAGAACTGAATCTGCCTTGAGCATAGGCCTGGACTAGATGTAACCTCAGGAAATCATTTCCAGACTGATTTTTCTGATGATCCTACTGATTGATTGCTAGCCTGTGCCTGTGTGTAGTTATGAAATGTGAGTTGAGGCAAATTAATCTCTCACCCAAAGCCAAGTAGGGAAAAGGGCACCTGGGAAAAAGTATCAGGTACCTGGGACACGTTCATTTAAGGCACTGACTGCCACAGAATTCAAAAGGCCTGAGTTTGGGATCAGGGATCAGATCCTAATCTCCTTGCCATGGGATCATGATCACAGGCTCTCCCTGCATTAGCAAGTTGAAAACCAGGTGCCCACAGCCTGGTATGACTTGATGAGGTCCCAGAGCTGGCCCAAGCAATCAATTGATTGTCCTTACCAGCCTTAGAATAGCTCTGGGCATATCACAGTTTAAGAAGCCACACAAACCAGCCCTAAAAATGTTCTACATTATATGTGGAACACTTTTTTGCCTGGTTTGCTGTTTTATGATGAGCGTTGGACTGAGTTTTCATTAATCTTAGTAGGTGCTTAAATAACTTTGCAGTTCAGAGCAACTCTGTGAAAGTTGGATGTGAGCCAGAATGAAGGCACTGGATTATTGTTCATTGGCTTACATGAAACAAGTCTGAAGCTTCTGCTGTCCAGTTCCCTGTGGTTAGAAGTGGGCTATAGATCATCCTCACAGCCCTACCACAGTAGGCTGTGAGAGCTTGTGACATCTCCAGCTAATAGTGTCAGTACTGTTAACTGAGGTGATAAGTTACCATCACTGACCCATGTCAACCTCACCCATTACCAGATGGTCCAGCTTTCTCATTCACAAGCATTTCAGGACTGATTCAGATGTGGCTGATTCTCCCCCTCAGGCTGACAGCATATGTAGCCAAGGTCTTTGCCATGGCTACCTCGTTGGTGGGCATTGAACATCAAGTCCTCTGTGGAGCTGTGAAATGGCTGATCCTGGAGAAACAGAAACCAGATGGGGTTTTCCAAGAAGATGGCCCTGTGATCCATGGAGAGATGGTGGTATGTTTCCTTTATCCTTGAAATGTCAGACACAACTACTTACATCACCATGATAACTTGTCAATTCTTCGTTCAAAGAGAAGTCTCAATGGTCCATATCCCAGAGACCTCATTCAAACTGATTTTCCTGTCTCTTACACTAGTGGGCATAAAGAACATCCTAGTGGAATCAAAGTAGTAGAAATTACCATGTTTTCTGGCATTTAACACACATTTTTCTCCCCCCACAAAAGCTGTTGGAAATTGCAGGGCATGTTATATGTGAGCAACATGGTAAGAACAGCCTCTGCCTTACTGGACAAAAATGAAAGTAAAGTCTGCATGAAATTTGTAGGTAGTAGAATAATGAGCAGGCTCATTGCTGTTACAAAGTTATTTGCGACAAGGAAAGAGCTTGTTTTAGAAAAGCAAAATGAAGGAAAAGAGCTGTGTATTATATTCCAGAGGAAGTTATGTATGAGAAAGTATGGTAATGGAGATTTAGGCCCAGTAGGTCAGGTTTTTTCTGTTCATCTATTTTCATATGCCCTGTGTGTCTGTCCTATCCATTTTAGTCCTCAGTAGACTTCATGGAGTGTCTGGAACATCTTCCTTTTGGGGGTAACATTTCTGCAGATATTACCATATTACACGGGCTGTCTGGGATTCCTCCTCTCTTGTTGTGCTCAGGTGAATTTCTGATCCCAAAGCCTGTCCTTTTTTTCCCTTCAGGGAGGATATGTCGGTGCTGAACCAGAAGTGTCCTTAACGGCTTTCGTTCTTATTGCTTTGCATGAATCCAAGCACATTTGCAAGGATCATATCAATGTGAGTGTCTCTTGTGCGGTCTATATATTCACATCCAGGTTTTTCCATCTTCCTAGAGCTCTGATATTTCAATCCATAAATGCCACGAACATGGCAGGTAGGGACGTAGTACCCAGAATAACATCTTAAGGATGTCACCCAACTCATCCAGATCCTTGGGTTTGACTTCTTGGCTTTTGTATGTGTGTCTTGTTTCCTCTTCATCTTCTAGAGTTTGGAAGGAAGCATCAACAAAGCTGCTGAATTCTTATCTAAAAAATACATGTTTCTGAAGAGGCCTTACACTATCGCTCTCACATCCTATGCCTTGGCTCTGGTGGAGAAATTGAACAGTGAAAAAGTGCTTATGAAATATGCAAAAGGTAAATCAGAACATATATGGTGCCAGAAACAGGGGCCAAGTAAGGCTGGTTAGCAGAGGAGGGACGCAGGGATGGCTGGAGGTGAATCTATGATGAGCAGGCATAGCTAGACACATACTGGTCTTAATAACACATGGTACAATTCCAGAGGACCTCAACTTATTTAAATGGCATTACTCCAGTTTTGAATGTAGGATGTGCCATAAACTTGACCTCGGTTTGTGCAACAGGAAGCTTGCAGGATCTTGTACATACTATATTTTTTTCATATACAACATACCCAGGAATAAGACACATGCCTTGTTTTTAAAGAAATAAAAGATCTTCTGGCAATGTTGCTGTCTGCTAGCTGCTCCTGGTCTCTCTCCTCCTATTTCATAGCATTGCAGACTTTTTTTAGCCCTGTCCCTGCTCTATGCAGCCATAACTAGAAAAAATCTTCTTCACTTCATTTTGCCTTTCCAAAACAAAGTGTGTATTTTATTCTGAGGGGTACTGTATATGAGAAAATATGGTATTTTTGGCAACTTGTATTATCAGTTTCTCCTTGGCACGGACACAGCCTTGCAATGCCTTAAACACTGATTAGGTGCTTGGCCCAAAGGGGCAATAATATGCCATTTGGAAGCAGATATTATGCAAATTATAACATACGGGAATTTGGGAAGAGGCAGCACTTCCTAATCAGATGAGCTCAGGAGAAGGAAATTCCATGTCCTGGGGATGTCATTAGCAATTTTTTTTTT
>JAGPOW010001397.1:134192-171947 GCA_030014935.1 Caiman crocodilus | reverse complement strand
TTTTTTTTTTGTTGGTGCCTAGGGGAAAATCGCTGGGAAGAGAAAGGTGCTCGCACCTTCAACATTGAGGGCACCTCCTATGGTTTGTTGGCTTTGTTGAAAATGAAGAAGTTTGAGCTGACGAGTCCCATTGTGAGATGGCTGACAGAGCAGAAGTACTATGGAGGTGGATATGGGTCTACCCAAGTGAGTATAGACCTCCCAGAATCTTGCAAAGAGTCCTCAGTCCATTTCCTGTAACAGAGCCTGGTCTCCTCTCTACATAAGTGGATGGTACAAGTTCAGGTGGCAATTGTGAGAAATTTGAATGTGCTGATGAGAATCTAAGGTTCAGTTTTCTGCTGTCAAATCTGCTGTTGGCAATGAATGCTTACTTTTACTTGATGATCATAATGTATTCTGTGCTGACCAGCCTGGTGGCACTCTTGCGCATGTCAGTGCCTTAAGTCATCCTGTTTCTTGCCATACTTGGGGCAAATACAACAACAGGAATCTAACATTTTGGTGTCAAGAACTAGGTCTTTCACCCACCTGCTGGTTAGAGTATAGCATAGCTGTCTATATCACATAAGAATAGCCAAGAATTTATTGCCCTCCATCCTAAAAAAATCATCTGGAATCAACCAGATGAAAATCAGGACAAGAGCAAAGACTTAATCATTGCATGTACAAATACAGACTGGAGAATGATTGGATGGGATGAAGCACTGCAGAGAAGGACTTGGGGGTTATGGTAGACCATAAGCTGAATAGGAGGCAACGAGGTGCTCTTGCTTCAAAAAGATCCGACAGCTTCCTGAGTTGTATTAACAGGAGCGTCACTTGTAAACCAATGGAAACGATTCTTCTGCTCTGTTTAGCACTGGTGAGGCCTCCCCTGAAGTCTTCTGCCCAATTTTGGGCCCCACACTTGAAGAAGGATGTGGGCAGATTGGAAAGAGTCTAATGGAGAGGAACAGAAATGACTAGGTGCCCGGGAAGCACTGGAAGGACTGATAAGGATCGGCTGAAAGACCTAGGATTGTTTAGTCTGGAGAAGTCTGAGGGAATTTGATAACAGTCTTCAAATATTTAAAGGGAAATTAGAGAAAAGATGGAGATGGGCTGTCCTCTGTGGCCATAGAGGACAACGCTAGATGTAATGACCTCAAGCTGCAGCAGGGGAAATTGAGGTTGGAGATGAGGAGGAACTTCCTGACTATGAGAGTGGTCAAGCATTGGAACAGACTGCCCAGAGACTTGATGGAGTTTCCATCTTTGGAAATGTCCAAGAGCAGGTTGGATAGACACTTGGTCGGGATGGTTTATTCAGGATTGAATCTGACTTGAGTAGGGAGCTGGATTAGATGTGACCTCCTGAGATCCCTTCCAGCCCTACTTTCCCATGATCCTGTGATCCAATGACACTTGGCTCATACTAATGTTAATGGAACAGGGTCAGCTAATTAATCATGTTTTGTCTGACCAGTACCTGTTTGACCTTGCCTGACATCTGTTAAATCCATACACCTTGTGGGAAAACGCCCATTTTTGTCACTATTGGTGGATCCTATTCATTCAACAGGTCATGTAAGAGTCTTTAGGCCATAGAAGAATAAAACCATGAAGTATAATGTTCTCTTTCTCTCTGTGTCCTAGGCCACTATCCTGGTGTTCCAGGCTCTAGCCCAATACCAAATGGACATCCCGCAACAAAGTGAACTGCAACTGGATGTGTCTATCCTCCTGCCACGGCGTGCTACCTCAGTAAAAATCCGAATTGAGAATAGTAATGCTTTGCTGTCCAGATCGGCAGAGGTAGGCTGCTTTTCTTTGCCATTGGTAGTGACTGGTGATACAACCTGGGCTTTGTCTACCATAGGGAGAAAGGATTCTACCAGGACCTCATCTCCTAGCCCTTTTGAACAGGGCTGGTTGGCATTTTTTTCTGGACACTAAATGATCTTGATCCATAGAGTCTGACATATTTAAGGCTATGGAGGGCCATTGTCATCATCTAACCCAGTGGTTCTCAACTGTTTTAAACTTGAATACCCCCTCATTAGATTAAGGCCGTCCCTTGTTAGACTCAAGGTGCTGCTTCAAAAATACCAGCTCCTGGTTTTCACTTGTTGTTTTTTCACTCCATAAAAATACTACAGAAATTCTTCTGTTGCAAAGATCTCAGGAAGATCCCAGCAGAGCAGAATGGATTTGACCGTATGAATTCCTATTGGAAATTCCTCAGTTTATTTTGGGAATCATGGTTGCACGCCTAACAGTGCTAATATTGTGTTCCACCCCATGGTACCCTTGAAAGGATCTCCATGCACCTCCAGCGTGCTCTCTTACCCTGGTTGAGAATCACTGATCTAGTCTGACCTTCTGCATGAGACAGTTAAAAGAATGACATTCCAAATTTGCCATCCAATTTTGCTTGTAATTTCTGGTTGAGCTCTTTCAAAAAGCTTTCCTGTCTTCTCTCAGTGATAGAGAATCCACCATATCTCTAAGTGACTTGTTTTAGTAGCTAATCATGTTCACTATTTAGTTTAAACCATAGAAAAGTAGGGACCTCAGAAGATCATCCAGTCCAACTGCCTGCCTGAGGTTGGATCATCCCTATTCAAACCATCCTGAGCAAATCCTAGTCTAACCCAGCATTTCCCAACCTTTTTCACCCCACGGCACACTTTTTTGTAAGGTAAAAGGCACTGCAGCACACTGGATGGGGAGGGGTGGCACACAGCCAGCTGGATGCTGATGGGGAGGGTGATGCATCCCAACTTGACACACAGCCTAGTCATCATCCCCAAAGTGGGTTGCAGCCATCTAAGGAATACCTCTAAGGGAGGCTAAAAAAACCCTGGCACATTTAGCAGAAAGAGGGGGATGCAGGTTATTCCCTCCCAGCACCTGACAGAAACCAGCAAAACCCAGAAGTCCGGGAAATCCCCATAGTAGAATATAGGTATCAGGGCTGTGCAAAACGGCACTGTTCTGTTTTGACTTGCATTTTGTTGAAAAGTTTCACTGTTTCGCCCATAGGCTATAATGGGGAAGTTTGAAACAACCTATAACTTTGTCATTTCTAGCATGATTTGAATGAAACTTGCAGAAATAGTAGTCCCTTCTGAGGACATGAAGCCTGCCAAGGTTCGGGGAGATAGGTGCAGTTTTTGAGAAACTGCACCTCAAATTCTTAAAAGCAAATCTCATGTCACGTGTATGTGTTAAACCACAGCAGGGTCAAAACTGCAGGCATGCTACCCCCTGCAGAGGCCACAAAGCCTGCCAGCTTTCAAGGAGATGGGTGCAGGGGTTTCAGAGAAACTGCACCTCAAGATGCTGACCAGCAAAACTCGTGTCACGGGTGACAGTGTGTGTGTTAAGGCACAGCAGGGTGAAACCTGCAGGTCTGCTAGCCCCTGCTGTGGCCACGAAGCCTGCCAGCTGTCAAAGAGATAGGTGCAAGGATTCTGGGGCCCTGCACCTCTGGCTGCTGACAGGCAAAACTCATGACGCGTGTGTGTGTGTGCGCGCGCGCGTGTGTATGTGTGTGTGTGTGTTGGTACACCCTCACTCAACTGACACCAAGGCAGAAAGCAGGGCAGTTCAAACAATGCTGCCTTTCATGTAGTTTTTCTAGCCCTCCCCCAGGGCACTGGGATTGGAAGAAACCTCAGGGAAGGATGACAGTCATTGGCCAGCTAGACATTTAATAATAAAAGCACTCCTTCCCCCACTTCCCCCCTCCCTCTCCTTACTTTAGTTTCTGTTTCCCTGAAGGCAAGCCCAGCTTGAGCTTCAAAACTCAATGTTTTGAAATTTTCAAAACGTTTCGACTTGCCTCATTTTGTTTCAAGGCTGTTTCAAAGCTCTGTTTTGTTTCAATTTCATGGTTTCGAGCTGAAAATGAGTCAAAACAAAACTGCCGGCAACATTTTGCACAGCCCTAATAGGCATAATTACTTCTAGATCAAACCCAGCCACTGCCTATCCAACCTCTTCCTAAACACCTTCAGTGATAGAGAGTTCACAGCTCCCCTGGGTGTCTATTCCACTGCCTCCCTGATCTGATGGTGAAGTTCTTTTTCCTGAGGTACACAGGAAGCAGCAAGGAAGGTAATAGCTTTCTGAAGGTACTGAGGGCAGACATTTTAATGGAAAGATCTCACAGGGACCTGACAAAGATTTGCAGGGGGAGGGGGAGACCAGGATCCCACCTGGGATCCAGGCCCACCCTTGTACCTAGCTCTTGTCACCAAGAGACCACCCCCCGCACCAAGAGACCCAGAAATCTCTGGATTGGATGCAGCCAACACCCAATGCTTATGAAGTTGAATCCCAAACTAGAAAGGGCAGAGAATGTTATGTTAGCTTGGATCTACAGAGACAATACCACTGGAGACCAAGCATCAATGCTTGGTTAATAACCTGTTTTTCTCCATGAAATGGACTTGGCAGGTTTCCTGTCACCCTTCTGCATAAGTAACTTTCAGTTTCAACTGCTTGCATGCATGTTCCCCATCTATTTTTAAAATGACTATCACAAAATCATCTTGCATCTCTCTACAGACCAAATGGAATGAAAACTTCACTGTGAGAGCAGAAGGAACTGGGCAAGGGACCCTTACAGTTGTGACCGTTTATAATGCAAAGATAAAAGAGGATGAATCCAAATGCAAGAAATTTGACCTGAGAGTATCAGTGGAAAATATCCCACGGCGTAAGGAACTTTCTCTCACTTCCCTTCTGAAGCTTGCTGGGATGCATAGGTGGTCTGATCAGGATTACACTGGTTCAAATGCAGAGTAACTCTGATGGCAGCAGACTTCCATAGACAGGGCTGAATTTGGGACAATATCATGGCACATTTGTGGTCTCTGGAGCCGGCCAATCACTTGCTCAGTCTCCGTTTTTTTTAAGCCAGTTTTTGAATGATTTCAAAATTCTTCAAGTTCCAGATCAAACCAAATTATACGCATCAGGCTGGCAATAAGTAAACCAAGGCACCACCATGTTCTCTTTTCTTAGTTTGCGATGAAAGAGATTATTCCTTCTCCCTCTTCCTGGCACTTGTTATCTGTAGAATTGGTGTATAGTGTCCTAGAGAAGTGGGGCTGGAAGAGACCTCCAGAGGTCACATCTAGTCCAACCCCTTGCCTGAGGCAGGACCAGCTGTATCCAAACCATCCCACACTAATCTGTCATCTAACCTCTTATTAAAGCTACCGTCGGCCCTGACACAAGTCTTCAAACCTGAATACCCCACGGAGAAAAAGGGGAGATCATGGTAGCCAATATCCTGCTTCTATAAAAGGTTAATTTACACTCAAGAGGTCCCAGGCAGAGGCTGTACCCCCACTGCAGAGGAAGGACCTCCCTCACCCACCCCCCCCCCCGCAAGTCTAGACCAATCTGACTAGGGGGTAAAATTACTTCCTGACCCCAAACCTGGAATTGGTCTGAGCCTCAACAGAGAGCAAGAGTCTCTAGCTAGAAACCTCTAGATTTGAGTCCCAGCAAGAACATTGGCACAGTGCAGTCACAATCCCCAGTGTTGGCTGTAGCCAATACCCCATCTGACGTGGATAGCAACTCAGCCCTGTTCCTCTAGGACATTTTCATTCTGAATTAAGATGTGAGCACTAACCAAGAAATCTGGATCCAAGTCCAGACTTCCAGCAGCCGCATAAGTCCAGAAAGCAAGGGTGTTTAAGGGGGGCAGAATTTCCCAGAGCATGAACCTCTACCACTTGAGCTAAACAAGTCATTCCTTTAGCTGGAAGAAGCTGGGTTTCTAGTTGCCTGGCTAGCCAGTTCTACAGCCATGAATTTTGAATCCACTCCTAACTTGTCTGAATAACCAAGGAGTTCCTACCCAAGCTTCTGGCCCAGTTACATCTCTGTTTTCTTTAACTATAAACCACACTTCATCTTTATCATTCTTTTGAGAAATGCTTTGCAGTTTGAATCATTTATGGTCCGCATTGGTGGGATCTATTTTTAATGATGACATTGGGATCTGTTTGATTACTGGGTTCTCAAACCCCCCTTTCCCCCCCCAGGAGGATTTCAGTTGCACAGAGCACTAATTTCTTGTCTTCTTTTCGACCCCTCCAGCAAAGAAAAAAGAAGGAATCCTGCGCTCAGTCAAGATTAATATCTGCACTAGGTGAGAACACTGTCTGTTCATAAAAGAGCGGGGGGTTAATTCAATGCACGGAGAGATGGTGGGATAGACACAGTGAGTATACATATAATTAGAAATGCGAGGTTTTTTTTCTGTGGGACAACAAATGGGGTATTATAAAGCCCCAATGTCAGGAGTTGGCTGAGCTACTGTATTAAATGCAATGTCTGAATGAAGAATTCAGATCCAAAAGTTATTTTAACTCTCATTTTTGCTAGATTCCTTGGTGAGGTTGATGCCACCATGTCCATCATCGATGTCTCCATGCTCACAGGATTTTCACCTGACACAGATGATCTCAAGAGAGTACGTCAGTCTTCTTTTAAGGGTTAGGAGTATCATAAACCAGCTAGAGATTTTTTGGAAATGTATAAGACAACCAGTCAAGCCAGAACTGTAGCTCCAAATCCAATACTTATGGTGTGAAACTTTCTTCACCAAAATCATAGGAAGCAATAATCTCGTTGACTGTCATAAGCATCAGGCTAACATCCTCCATACAAGTTATAGTGAGAGAGACGTAATTAGATTCCCATTGCTGGTGAATTGTAGCAAGATACCAGGGGTTTACTGTGCTGGGGTGGTGGGACTTTCATATCTGCCTTCCTATTGACACCTCTTGCTTTTCCCTGCCCATGTTTTAGCTTTCCCAAGGCGTCGACAGATATATCTCCAAGTTTGAAATGGACAAAGCCCCATCTGAAAGAGCGTCCCTCATCATCTATCTGGACAAGGTAATGCTTTGATGTGGGGGTAGTGATGGAAGTTATCGTCTCCCTACCAGACAACTGAGAAAGTTGGAAGCTGGCCCCTGTGATACAAAATAGCTAGTTTGTTAGAGAAAGAAAAAGGATCTGCAGAAGCTGCCTACTGCTCCACAATTTAAGTCGGTTGGTTAATTCTTCTTATAGATTCATAGATGTTAGAGTCGGAAGGGACCTCAATAGATCATCGAGTCCAACCCCCTGCATAGGCAGGAAAAAGTGCTGGGTCTAGATGACCCCAACTAGATGCATATCCAGCATTATTCTTGTGCATTATATTCCTATCCTTAATGAACCCACTCATGTCAACAGAGTTTCTTTGATCTCATGGTTCTTTTTTTCTCCACCCATTTCACTTTCATGCTTTTTTCTTCTGACACATTTATTTCCACACCCCTTCGTCCCTTCATCCACCTATGCCAGTGGGAGCCAGTCTTTTTTGGCAGGTAGGCAAGAAATTAAAGCCTACACTCTCTGTGAATGCATTTCTGATGTCCTTCCCCTGACTGATCTGTTGCTTTGCTTTCTGCTCCCTGCCTACTTCTACTGCTCTCTTACTTCTTTGTCCTGTGCTCTCTATCCCACCTGTTTGCTCTGCCTTCTGCTCTCTGCCCTGTGCTCCTTGTCTGATCTTTTTCTGCTCTGTGTTCTGCTCTTTGCCCTGTTCTCCCTGCCTAATCTGCTGCTCTGCTTTATGCCTCGTGCCCAATCTGTTACTCTGCTTTCTACTCCTAGCCCTGCGCCCTCTGCTTCATTGGCTGTTCTGCTGTTCAATCTCTCTGCTGATCTGAACAATCTCTCTGTTCCCCCACACAGGTCTCTCACACAGAGGAGGAATGCCTGTCATTCAAAGCTCACCAGTTCTTTGAAGTTGGGCTCATACAGCCAGCATCTGTGACTGTCTATGACTACTACACTATAGGTAATGCAGACCACAACTCACTTTGTTGAAAGGCGCTATGGATCCATCCCTAATTTTATATCCATTGGCAGTCCTTGCAGACTTTCCTGAGGGTCTTCTATTATTCTCCCAATGTAACACTGAGGATTCAGTGTAGCACTGAGTTGTGCCTTAAGACAGGGTGTCGAACTCATCTAACCCCCATGGAAGAGTGGTATGGGGCTGGTCCATGGGCTGGATCAGCCTCCCTCCCATGAACATCCACAGGCTAGCTGGGGCAGGCGCTGATTGAGGGGCTGTCCATCCCATCCCCATGCAGCATGCAAGGGCCATATATTTGATACTGCTGCCTTAAAATACCCTTAAGTAGCTGGAAACAAAAGCCAGGGGTCTTGGATCCCAATCTTCTTTTCTTCAATAGCCAGCATCCTTGCCCCCTGCTGGGATTAGAACCAAGGGATCTTGCCTTCCAGCTTTTCCACTCAAATGCTACTGCACTCTGGATTTAGCATATTTTCTGGTATACAGCGTGCCCCAGAATATAATAGGCACCTTGCTTTTGGAAGGCAGAAGGGGGAAAAAAAATCTTCCCTAGTAGTAAGTAACCTCTGCTATGTTACATATAATAAACAATTAATTGGTAAATCGTTCAATAAATTTAGACCAGCCATACATGCAAAGTTGAGTGGCAGCAGCAAGGGAGCTGGTCCTGCTCCTTTTTCTATCTCCTGTGAATTCCTGAAGGATTTTAGTTTTGGTTTCAGCCTTTAAGCAGCAGAACCTGCCCTGACCATATTTCTCACTTATAACACACCCCAAAAAACTGCTGCGGTAAATTGGAGTGTAAAAGTGTGTTATTATATACGAAAAATTATGGCATATGGATATATCAGCTCTTTAATATACCATAGAAAGGCAGATACCCTGATGAGGACAACCTGTGAGAATCCCCAAACTAGGCAAGAATTTCCCTCCTTTGCTTCTTGCCCCACCTCAGATTCAAAGATGACAACCAAGTGATCAGAAGAATGTGTTAAAGCAGTTCAAATCAGTTGTTTCAGTTGCGTGTTCTCCTATGATTGGAATATGCAGAACACTGTTCTCTCTCCCTTGGCATCATCCCATGAGAGTGTTGCTACAGTAAAGGCCACAATGCTCTGGGCTGCAGGTATGATCTTGCACGGAGTAGGGCTGACCCATATCTCTCTTCTCTCTATAGATGACAGATGCACCAAATTCTACCACCCATCCAAGCAGAGCGGCCTGCTCAGTAAGATCTGTCATGGGGATGTTTGCCGCTGTGCAGAAGGTAAGGAAGGCCTTGTCTCATACCTGCACTGAACATAAGAATTGCCATTT
Source organism: Caiman crocodilus (assembly GCA_030014935.1). NCBI lineage: Eukaryota > Metazoa > Chordata > Crocodylia > Alligatoridae > Caiman > Caiman crocodilus. The sequence continues at coordinate 162,748 of JAGPOW010001397.1, read as the reverse complement.
CCTGGGTCAGACCCTAGAGCCATTTTACTCAGTCTTCTGTGTCACAGGGTGGCAAAGAGCGGATGCTGAAAGGAAGAGTGAACTTGGTCTGGCCAGGGTTTTTGCCACTGCTCCTCTCCCACTTCTAGCCTCCAGCATTTAAGGTCTGGGAAGTTCTGATTTACAGGCCATGGCCCTCACTTTTATGTTCAATAACTACTGATGCCCCTTTCTTCCAAACGTGTGTCCAATCCCTTTGTGAATCTGGCTGAACTCTCAGCTTCCAACACATCTGGTGGCAATGAGTTCCAACCTATAATTCAACAATGAGTGAAAAAGAACTGCCTTGTGTTAATTTTAACCTGACTACCTACTTGTATGATGTTGTGACCCCTAGTTCTTGTCTGGTGAGATCTAGTCAATAATAAATCCCTATGGAATTTTTTGCCATAATTTTTTAGTATTTATAAATCCTTATCATGTATCCCTTCAAGCATCTCTTTCCTAAACTGAACAGGCCTATCCTCATTTGTGTCTTCAGATAGAAGCCTCTTCACACCACTGTTCATCTTTGCTGCCCTTCTTTGGCCCTTCTCTAGTTCTTCTCTATCCTCATTAAGGTGTGGGAACCAGAACTGGGCACAGGATTCAAGGTGTGGACACACCGTGGATTATGAAGGGGCATCGTGATGCTTTCCATTTTGTTTACAATTCCCTTCTTAATAATCCCTAACTGAGGTGACATCTTGTTCCAAACTCCCACCCTGCTTGCCTTGGGATGTTGAGTTCTGGGTGGGATCGGCTCACAATTCCAAGCATTTAGGAAGGTGGAGCCCCTTTGGGGTGGGTAATAACAGCAGTGAATGTCTCTCACATGCTGAAATGGGCATTGCCTTCCTTTTCCACAGAAAACTGCTTCATGCAGCACAAGATGGACAGCCCAGTCACCCTGGACCAACGGATTGAAGATGCCTGTGAACCTGGAGTGGATTATGGTGAATGACTGATGAGGAGAGGCTGATAGAACTAGGTCTATATAGTTTGGTGAAGAGAAGACTGAGGGTGGGATTTGATCACAGTCTTCAAAGAGGAGGGAGACAGATTTTTCTGTGGCTATATGAAACAGGACTAGGAACAATGGCCTCAAGCTGCAGCAGGGGACCTGAGGTTGGAGATGAGAAGGAATGTTCTGACTTGGAGGGTGGTCAAGAATTGGAACAGGCTGCCTTTTGATGTAATGGAGTCTCTATCCCTGACAATGTCCAAGAGCAGGTTGGAGATGGGCTGGGATGGTTTAGTCGGGCATGATCCTGCCTAGAGCATAGGACTGGAATATATGTGGCTTCATGAGGTCCCTTCCAGCTCAACTTTCCTATAATCTTAGGATATTTGGATTTTGATCCACCAGGTCTTTTTTTAATGAGGAGAAACCCAAGGCAGGATTTGCAATGAGGTCTAGATGGGAAAGTTTATGACTAAAGCTGAATGTGGGAAAGGGCTCAGATTTCCTGGGCTAGATATTTTGGGACCCTACCCCCAGGAAATTCACAAGATCAAATTTGTATCTATTTTAGATATTCATATGACATCAGTCAGCCCATAACAGAACAGCCCACTACCTTGCATATGTGTTCCCCCTTCCCTCCTCCTTTGTGAAGTACAGCAGTGCTATTTTCCTCACTGGACAGATGGGGAAACTGAGGCACAGGATGCAACCAGTGATTCTGGGAGTGGAACCAGAAAATTGAAGTCAAGCCCCATACAGCACCTTCATCAGTGGATCATCTTGAATCTTTCTGTCCTGGACTGTGTACAGCACTGCCCTCTAACTAACATCCTGTCTATCTTTCCTTTCAGTGTATAAGACCAGGCTTGTTGACACTGAAGAATCAAGCAGCTATGACAACTACATCATGGAAATTCTGACCATCATTAAGGCAGGTAAGAAATGCCTCTGCATGAGGCTTAGAAAAAAGCAAAGCTGGGTCCAAAGCCAGCATTTTCTTTTTTATGATATTTGGTTAATCCATTTGCCTTTCTATTGACTCACTTAGAGGAAGCGCTACAACAAAAGCATGCTATCTCAGGCCTTTGAACCTCACCTTTTGGTTGCAAAGGGAAGATTTTGCCCGATCCATTTATGCAGCACAAAAGAAAGATGCAACAACAAGCCAGTTGCCTCACAGGAGTGTTTGACCTTCTGAAGCAAAACCTGAGCTTTGATGGCCCAGTTGGCCACAGATAAGATTCATTCTATGTTCCTGAATGCTGATTTCTCTAAATAGAAATAAAAGCAAATTAAACCAAAGTCATATGAACTGGGAGCTGAAGAACAGGTGTTATAAGTATCTATTGACTTAGCACTTCATGATCTCTGCTTGAGATCAAGCCCACAGGCTAAGCTCCAGATCATATATGCCTGAGTCCTTGAGGTAACCATCTTAGTAAGGAAGATTTATTATCCCCCTCTTGCAGATTTAATGAGATTGAGTGACTTGCTCAGAACCACACAGGGAGTTGGAGGCAGTCAAGAAATAATCTCTGCTTCTCAGAATAGTGTCTTAACAACGACGGCTCTATAGCCATGATATACCATATGTCCTCACATACCACATGCTCCAAAATAAGACCTGCACCTGTTTTGGGGGAAGAAGAAAAGATTTTTCCAGAGTTATGGCTGCATTGAGCAAGAAACAGAGCCTAATCGTCAGCTCACTCATCTTCCCTTTGCTGTCTAGGAAAGAACTATTTTTAATTATTTCACAGCTATATTTTCAGCAGCTTTTGGCAGCTTAGCCAGAAGTTGAAACTCTCCCTGCTTATAAAGATTGGACTGTAATCTTCCCTGCTGAAGACTGGACTCCATGGGCAGGTATAGGATCTTATAAAGAGCTAAAAATAGCCTTCAGGTCTGTAAAATAGGAGAAGGGGGATCAGTAGTAGGTACTTTGCAAATTCTTTAATGAAAGTGCCCAATGAAGGTTAGCTTGTTTAATGAAACAGCAAGACAATTAAAAAAAGAGATAAGATCAATTAGCAGGAATCAAGCTGATTCTAATAAGCCAATTGACTCCCTCAGATCTGCCTGCTTAGTCACACCCCATGGTTTTGGAAGACTAATTTTTAAGGGCAAAGGTGTGTGTGCTTTGTGATTTAATATGGTATACAATGGATGGAATTTCAGCAGTCACAACAGCGCTTGCATCTGAGCAAAATGGCTTGTTTCTCAACTCTCAAGAGAATACCAAGGTTTTCTTTTTGCCTCTTCCTTTTATCTTCACCTCACCTCACCTTGACTATTTTCTCTCTCATACGTTGCTATTGTATGGGTTTTTTTCTTCCCTGCTACCAGGGACTGATGAGAATCCAGTAGGCCAAAGGCGTAAGTTCATCAGCCACGTAAAATGCAGGGAATCTTTGAACCTGGAACAAAACAAGGACTACTTGATCTGGGGCATGAGCAGTGACCTGTGGACCATGAAAAATGAGTAAGTAGCGCCCTCACCACCTTGGCACCTTCTGTTGTGAATTTGACTCAATGTTACTTGAATTGTCCCTTAACTAATTACAGTTTCTATAGCACCATATGAAAAGATATAGAGCACATATCTATATGATTATCTCATAAACCTTATCTTTATTCTTCTATGCCTGTGACAGAAGCAAATTATATTACCACTTGAAAGATGGGATACCCGACACAAAAAGAGCCAACAGCATCCTGTATTGTATTAATGGGACTACCTCTTGCAGGTCAAGAGAAGTGGTTCTTCTGCTGTATTCAGCACTGATGAGGCCTCCCTGGAGCCCTGTGCCCAGTTCTGGGCTCCACACTTCAAGAAGGATGTGGACAGATTAGAAAGGGGCCTGAGAAGTAGGACTAGTAAGGAAAGACTGAAAGAACTAGGGCTATTTTGTTTGGAAAAGACTGGGGGAGGATATGATCACTGCCTTCAGATCCCGGAAGAGTTATGACAGAGGACCAAGATGGGCTTTTCTCTGTGGCCATAGGAGACGAGACTAATAGCAATGGCCTCAAGCTGCAACAGGAGAAATTGAGGTTGGAAATGAGGAAGTATGTTCTGACTGGAGGTGGTCATGCATTGGAGCAGGCCGCCCAGAGGAGTGGTGGAGTCTCTATCCCTGGCAGCATTCAAGAGAAGGTTGGGCAGACACTTGGTTGGGATGGTTTAGTCTGTGCTGATCCTGCCTGAAGCAAGGGACTGGACTCAACAACCAGGTTAGGTCCTTTCCAGCCCTGCTTTCTATGATCCTATAACACAGAATGCTTAAAACATATTGCTCAGTATCATTCTGGACATCTGCAATGGATCTGGTAGGTAAAATCAGGCTTCCATGCTAATAAACATAACTCAAGCCCAAGCTAGTCGCTATAAGCCATAGATTCCCCCTTTTGTGGGCTACTCCCGTATGGCACTAATACAAATCACAATTCCAGCAGTTTTTAGGCTATGGTGAATGCATCCATCTACCGCTGTATTATTTTCTAGTCTTAGACAGCATGGAAATATTAAGTATGGAGCTATATAATACTCTCAAGTGAAACCACAGCTCAGAGGTGCAGCAGGATCTAACAAGCTATTTTCAGTCCTCATGGTGACTGGAGGGTGTCTTTTTTGCTGAGCTCATCGTGTGTTATTGATGGGTTGTTCAGTGTTGAGGTCTCATAGACTGTGGTGCCAACAAGAAGTTGCAGCCAGGAGATCCCAGTATCAGTCATGTTTTAAAGAAAGACCTGAGGCTTGGTTTAGTGGCAAAGGCTCAGTCAGGTTTATTGTCTGCAGGGCCTTAACACACTTGTGATCTGACTGACAAGGTGCTCACGCATGTATGCTTGGGACAAGGTAATGGCACAGCACTGTGTAGGCTCCCCTAGGCCAATACAAAGTTCCCACACTCTCCAGTTCTCCTTTTATACAATGATCCAAACAAATGACATACTATATATCTTGACTGTCTTGAGCTGCCATGTACCATGGGCTTGTTCCACATCTTGATTTGGGTGTTCCCATTCCAGCCTCAACATCCTGGTACTGGACTGTCCTACACCTTGTACAGCCGTCTCCTCCTTCCATCTCCTGACAAGAGGGTACATCTGGCATATCTGGCCCATACCTTAACCACATTCCAAGTTGTGCTTATATCGGTTTATACATCAGCCAAGTTCACTAATCAGGGCTACTCTGACTAATACTTTAGCAAAGCCTTTGTGTGAGCAGTATATATATATAAGGTGATCAATGTTCCAGTGAAGCCTATGTGAAATATAGCATTACCTGAGTTTTGGAGCGTCTGGGAGGGGAGGCACCCAGCTGTTTCTCCTCCCCAGCTGTGAAGATCCTGGCAAAAAGAGTACACCCGGTTTGTGTTGCATTGTTCACTGTTCTCTCCCTTCTAGGCTCTCCTATATCATCAGCAAAGACACTTGGATTGAGAAGTGGCCAAATGAGGAGGAATGCCAGGAGCCAGATTTCCAGAAACTCTGCCAGGAATTCCAGGAGTTCTCCGAAGCCATGACCATGTTCGGATGCCCAACCTGAATGTGAAACTGGCCCTTACTGCAGCCTTTAGGGGGCCCTTTGAGCTGGCCTGATGTATAACATGCAATGCCTTCTCTCAGATGGTCCCAATATGGCTGACAATCTGTCTTCCTTCCCTCCCTCCCACTCACCCCCCACCTCAATTTCCCACTTTTTTTCTTATTGTTTACATATATAAAAAGCTGATTTCTTACTCAGGCCTGCTGTGTAGTTATTTTATTACCAGTTACATAGTTTGCAGGGCAGCTTTATAGGTGTTTGTTCCTAGAAACATGAGTTCATTAGAAAAATCTTTGCTACCATATTTTCTTGCACATGATGAACACATTTTAAAAACCTGTTACTGGAAATTGAAGTGTTCATTATATGTGAGAAATTATGGTAACAGCATTTTTTACTGATTGCTGGGCAACAGTGAATATAAATCCTACATGTGATCCACAAGGAGCAGAACAATAAGGCAGCATGACTCCCTTGATGCTGATTCATAGATTATAGGATCGGAAGAGACCTCAGAGGGCCATCTAGTCCAACTCCCTGCCCCTGGCAGGCAAGAAAAAGGTCCCCAAACCTGGCATCATGTGATCTTAGCCAGGTGCCTGTCCAGTCTCCTCTTGAAGACCTCCAAGGATGGGGTGAGTACCACCTCCCTTGAGAGCTCATTCCAGATCCTGGCAACCCTGACCATGAAGAACATTTTTCTAATGTCCAGTCTAAACCTACTCTCCAGTAGCTTATGGCCATTGTTCCTCCTTGTTCCAGGGGGTGCCCTGGTAAACAAATTGTCGCCTATTTCATGTTGCTCTCCCCTTATGGATTTGTATGCCGTCACAAGGTCCCCTCTCAAACTGGGGAGGCTGAACAGGTTACGTAAGGTTAAGTAAGGTCCCCTAGCCTTTCTTCATAGGGCCTTCCCTGCAGGCCTCCAGTCAGATGAGTGGCTCTTCTTTAGACCCTCTCCAAGTTGTCCACATCACACTTGAACTGTGACATCCAGAACTGGACACGGTACTCCAGGTGCGGCCTGACCAGCGCCACGCAGAGAGGGAGAATCACCTCCCTGGGCCTGTTTGTGAAGCACCTACAGGTGCATGACAAGGTACAATTGGCTCTGCTGACTACTACGTCACATTGATGACTCGTATTCATCCTGGAGTCAGCAGTGACTACAAGATCCCTTTCTGCCTCAGTGGTGCTGAGAAGGTTGTCTCCCCCCCCCCCCACCCCCGTAGGTATGTTGGCAGTTCTTTCTCCCTAGATGCAGCACCTTGCACTTGTCCTTATTGAATTGCATCCTGTTGCTCTCTGCCCACTTCCCCAACCTGTCGATGTCAGCCTGGATCTGGTTCCTCCTCTCCAGGGTGTTAGCTTCACCCCATATTTTTGTGTCATCTGCGAATATTAGTTACCCCTCCACATCACATTAGCCAGCAGGCTCCCACAGATAATTTTTTCAAGGATTTTCCCTGGGATAGAGGTAAGGCTCACAGGTCTATAGTTCCCTGGATTCTCCTTCCTCCCCTTCTTGAAGATTGGGATGACATTGGCCCTCTTCCAATCCACCAGGCCCTGACCTGAGCACCATGAGTGCTCTTATATCCTTGCTAGTGGTTCAGCTATGACACTCACCAATTCCTTCATTACCTGTGGGTGGAGTCCCTCTGGTCCTGGTGATTTGAACACATCCCTCCAAGTGTCCTTTTACTGTGTCAACACTGACTGTTAATCAGCTGATGTTCCCCTTGTTGGTGTCCATGCCACATATTGAGGGTTTGTCTAGATTCCTATTTAAGAAGACAGAGGCAAAAAACTCATTGAAGAGCTCTTGCTTGTCCCTGCTATCCATTGCTAAGCCCCCCTGCCCATCCTGTAGGGATCCTATGCTACCCTGCACCCTCTTTATGCTCTCAACATACCTAAAGAAGGACTTTTTACTGCCCTTAATCCCTGTTGCTAGCCTGAGTTGCCTTGGCCTTCCTGACTGATCGCCGGCAGGTGCGGACCAAGGAAGTGTACTCCTCCTTGCAAGCTACCCCTTGCTTATTATTTGGAAGTATGGGTCATGTCCAAAAAGCTGAAGCCCATCTTGTAACACCAGCGATGAAGCCACAAGTTGACCTCCCTGATACAAGTCTCATGGCATTGTCCACGTCTATTCACTGGGAGGACAGATGAGAAAATGACCTGTGCCCCTGTATCCTTCAGCTTGGCCTCCAGAGCCTTGTAGTCCTTAATGAGGTGATCTGGACTGTTCCCAGCTGCATCAGTTAGTGCCCACAAGGATTAGGACCATGGGGTAATAATCGGTGGGCCAGGTAAGGGATCATCTCTGTCACGTCCCAAATCTGAGCTTCAGGCAGACAGGAGATCTCATCTGTCATGCGATCAGGGCAACAGATGGGCCCCTTTGTTCCTCTCAGAATGGAGTTGCCTATGACGAGCACTTGGCATCTCTTCTTGTTCTGGGTGTTCTGGCCTCCTCTACAAGAGTTTCCTCCTCTCCTCCTTCCAGTGTTGCCAGGGCCTCATACATGTTCCCCAGCTGGACTGGGGGGAGCTGATACTGCTCCACTGCAAGCAGCCCTGGCTCTGGAGGAACCTTCTGCCATTCTGCTGATATTCAGTTACTTACTGCTTGTGTCCTGACTTTCAAAACAAGGTCCTCATCTTATTCTAGGCATGCTGTATGTGAGAAATCATGATAGTTTAGGCTTTATGGGCAATATGGATGGATACTTGAGAGAGAACCTTTTTAATCTGTGTATCTCACTCCCATAACATATCTTCCACAGTATTTTGTGTCTAACACTACTAGCATATATTCTAGGACTTGAGCCCATGTTGGAAAATGCCAGTTTTTTGCTTTCACTTATTTCTTGACTACAGGAAAAATGCTAGAGCAATTCTTGTACTGCAAATAATTCATAAAGGCCACAAAATCTCAGGATGCTTTTGGCATGGGTTTCCTATTGGAAATCTATGGATTTTATCATGTGAATCATGGCTCATAGAGTAACCCCTGTGGCACCCTGGTTGTGAATCCCTGTTCTAGAAAAAACGTTCAATTTTAAGCCAATCTTTAACTAACAGAATTGTATAGGGAACATATGGGGGAGGGAATGAGAGGATTTTTTCTAGGTAAAATGTAATAATATCCTCCACAACATTGCCCCTAAGCCCTGTCTTAAGTTGAGTATTAAGCAGTGTGGCTTTTTGGCACATATAATTTGTTCTTTTATGCTATTTTTAGATGCTTGTATGGCTTCCAATAAATAATAATGCCTGCCACTCTTTTAACGTACTTAGGGTCATAGATGTAGGGTCGGAAGGGACCTGAGCAGATCATCAAGTCTGACCCCCTGCCCTGGGCAGGAATGAATACTGGGCTGATATGAACCCTGTTAAGTTTAAGCGCATATGACCCCAGCTAGGTAATTATCAAGCCTCCTTTTAAAGACCCCCAGAGTAGGAGCCAACGCCACTTCCCTTAGAAGTTGGCTCCAGATCCTAGCTGCCCTGACTGTGGAGTAGTGCCTCCTGATGTCTAGCCTGAGCCTACTCTCAATCAACTTGTGGCCGTTATTCCTTGTTACTCCAGGAGGTGGTCAGGGGAACAGGGTCTCACCCATTCCCCTCTGATCCCCCCAGTAAGTTTATAGACGGCCACTAGATCCCCCCTCAGCCTTCTCCTCTCAACATTGCCCTGCACCAGCAGCTACAAAAACCTCATTATAGGCTGGTCTGAAAAGATTATCTGGGCAACCAGGCAGAAAAGGTTCTTTTGATAAATCCGATATCTTTTATTAGATATCTTTTATTAAAGTAACTCAAATTTGAGTTGGTCTAAATAAAAGATATCGGATTTACCCAAACAACCTTGTCCTTAGGCCAACAAGTCTATGACCTACATCTCTGGCACCCAGAGCATGCTCAGAAGCATCCCTAGTGAGATACCATATTTACTCACAAGATACCTGCACCTTTCCCCAAAAAACTGGGCCTTCAAAATTGGGACATGTCTTATGTGGGGGAAGCTACTTTTTCTTTGCTGGAACAGAAGCATGCAGGAATAGAAGCATGGCAATGCTGTGCTGCAAGATGGCCACCTGCTTCTCTCTCAGGCAGCAAGTACGGTGGGGCAAAGTCTAGCGTTAAGCCTTTCACAGCTGACCTCAAACTGGCATTAGTTTTGGGCCAGGAAGCTGAAAACTGTCAGACGTTTGAGAATGGCTGTGAGAGGTCTGAGACTAAACTTCACCCCTTCCTGCTTTCTCTCTCAGAAAGAAGCTGCTAGCCATTTGGCACTACTACCTTTTCATGAAAAAGCCAGCATTATGCCACAAAAGTGGAAAAATCCTTTTTTTCTACCTGCTTTCTTGTAATTACAGTATTTGCCTTGTGAAGGCAGAATGAAGGGAAAAAAGAGATTCTTTCTTTTAACCACACGGTTCAGAATCAGTTTCTTGAAGTCATGCCCCCTGATTTTTGATCGCTGATTTTGAGGGGGAAAGGGCAGTGTGGTATCTGAATAATTACAGTAATCTCCACCCCCTTTATTGCTACTATCTGGCCTGTGGCTACTATTGCAGGCCTTCATCTAAAATGATCGTTGTCCCAGTGACGCCAGGGTTAGAAGGGAACCCTGGGGCAAAACCAGGGGGGAAGTAAATACTTATTTACCCCATGCAAAAGCCGGAGGGAGCAGGGACATGCACGGGAAAACTGCCGACACGATTTGTAAGCCGCACTTATATCCAGCTGGGGCCGGGTGACGTCGGCAGGAGATGCCACCCGGCAGGAATAAAAGGCGGCCCCGGGAGCGGAGCAGGGCCAGAAGTGGGGAAAGCCCACAGGGAAACCTGAGAGCGGGACCCACGCCTGTGGGGCCTGTGTGCCCGGCCCGATGGGGGAAGTCGTGGCAACGGCAGCGGCAGCAGCGTCGGCAGTATCGGCAGCAGCGGCAAGAGCCGCCCTGGTAAAGGAGCCGACGAAGAAAGCTGCAGCTACAGCAGCAAGAGCTGCATTCTTAAAGGAGCCGACAGAGAAGGTGGAGACGACGTTGGCAGCAAGACTAAAGAAGGAACCGGCTATGGTTCCGGTAAGGGAGCAGGCAGTGGACCCAGTGAGAGAGTGAACGCTGGATACAAGACTCCCAGAGAGTGGGAGCCACAGTCCCAGAGAGTAGACACCCGGGGGAGTCGGTGGCCTTAAGCCAACAGCCAAAGTTTGAGTCAGGGCAGCCCGTCTATCGGGGCTTAGACACCCGGGTCAGATCCTGGGCTAGGCGTGATAGAAGGGTTTGACTTTCTGTTTTGTTGTTTGCCTTCCTTTAGGCTCTCTCATTTTGTGTTGCGGTGGCCTCGAGTCAGTATAGGTTAGGGGCAGCAGGGAATCAGGGGGTGTGAGACCCTCAAGGCGGATCTCAGCCTGAGAAGCTTGGGTCTCCAGAGTGGGGAGCACCGGGAGACACAGGACTGAAAACATGGCGGGGTCGCCAAAGGAAGACCACAGGGAGACCCGCAGCAGCAGGTGGCAATTGGCTGGGTTGTAGGGGAGGTTGGAGCCCCGTGAGTGCCCGCCGACAGTGTGACAACCCTGGAGGTGGCGAGGAACCCACCACTGAGGTTCCAGCCAAAGTCGTGGCAGGAAAGGTTGGGGGGGCCTCCCGACACCACCCAAGGTACCTTCCAAGGCCCTCTCGTAGGCTCAGGGCAAGCTAGAACAGCCACCCGAGCGAAGGCAGTTCGAGAGCACCTAATCGAGCAGAAGTGGGCACAGTCATCATGCATATGAGGATCCACCTTGGGGCTCAGTGCCTGGGAGAAATATATCCCAAGCCCCCCATCTGTGCAGCCCTAGATGCCCAGCCTGTGCCTATCACCTCTGGAGACCCTTTACCCATAATGCACTTTGTTTTGGACTTGGATCCTAGGTAAAAAACACCCCGGAGCCCCACAAACCTATGTTGGCTTGAAGGTCAGCCCCATAGTGCCCTGGCCCTAGGTTTTCCACCTTTATCTCAGGTTGAATCATTCTTCCATGTTCACGGCCCCTGATACTGAGATAATGGCTGGAGCCTGCGCACCAGCCCAGGCAAGGGGCACCTGAGGCAGACACGGAGGGGCCAAAACCACATCCCCTACATAACTCGAGGTATGTTGTGCATATGTGCATGCACATGTGTCTAAGGAGGGTTGCAGAGACTGTTCCCTCCTTCATTGCCTCTTCTATAAGAAAGTGCCTCTGGCTGCTTGACTCTCTATAGGACCAAATCTCTGTCCATGTCCCTTCTCTGTCCAATCAAAACCCCCAACAGGGATGTCAGGGGCGGGGGATATATAGTCCTTTGTGGGAAAGGCAAACTCCCTCTTGCCAATACCGTTGGCTGTCTGACCTGACTCCACTGGTTCTCTACCATACATAGGTGATTGTCCTTACCAATCAAGAGCTTCTGGGTACCCTATTGGTTGAAGAGGGGGTTCATAAATAGTAAGACTGTGCGAAGCTTCAGTTGCCAATTCAATTCAGCAGAGATTCAGCCCAATTTAGCAGCTGTATCTCTGAATCCGAATCAAATCAGGACACCTTTTAACTCTCCAAACCAATTTGGAAAGATTTGACAATTCAGATATAGACACAGCTTTATGTTTTTTCTAAATACCTCAAGGTACCAGGCAGCTCATGGATACTGAGATGATGGTGCGGATGGTGCATGCCATGGGAGCATGGGGGGGGGGGGGCCTCCCCTGCGCGCTCAGCAGTGGACCCAGAACTGAACCAGAAGCACTTCCAGTCCACTTCCGAATCCACCACAGAACACATGGGGGACACCCCCCATCCCCTGGCTCAGCAACTGGTGCCACCTGGGTCTGGGGGGGACACCTGGGGTCCCCCTGCAGCCTATCGCCAAGCCGTGTGGGTGCAGGGGGGGGTCTGCCCACACTCCAGTGGGATGCTCCATCTGCCCCACCATTTCAGCATTCATGAGCTGCACCTGGTACCTCAAGGTACATAGAAAAAAACATTTAAAGCCGTGTCTGTGGCCGAATCACTGATTCTCTGAATCAGCATCGAATCTTCAGATTTGGATTTGGCTGAATCTAATCAGGACAGTGATCCGAATCAATGAATTGAATCACTGTCCCACAAATAAGGCCGAATCTGAACTGAATACGGCCTGTTTCACACACCCCTAATAAATAGCTCCAGCAGGACTAAGTAGCAGAGAGACCTTCTTTGGTATTAAGTGGTGGTTGCTTCTGTCGCCTCTCTGGCTAAACAAATGTCCTCTTTGGCATGGGTGACTGGTGGGGGGGGCACCAGATCACCGACCGGGGGGTGTCTCCCAGTGGCCAATTACTGAGCCCAAAATCACCAGTGGCAAAACTGGACGTGCACTTCCACTGGCACTTCCAGTTTCATGGCTGGCATTTCCAGGGAGTGCATGGCTAACTTCAGGGGGGGTGCGTTAAGCGTACAAACACTGACCTAAGATTAAACCCAGAGATTTCCAGCAGGGATCCAGAGGGTCCAATGCCTTCTGCCCTGGTGAGGTTTCCCGGAGCTCTTTGCAACAGAAGAATTGCTCTGGGATTTTTCTTTTATCCATAGTAAAAAATGAGTGAAGACAAAGAGCTGGTGTTTTCTGAGACAGGGCCTGAGGCTAATGAGGTGGAGAACAACTGTTTTAGGGGGCTGTGTGAGGAATCAACTGTGATTTCTCCCCTGTGGGTAATTTGTGGTTGATTGTAAGCCCCTCTAAGACTTCCTGGGTAGGGTGGGATATAAGTGCACATAATAAGGGCATACAGCAATGAAGCTTCTGGTAGCAAACAAAGCTCCAGGCTTGTGGCAGAAGGCCACCTCTGTTTCTCCCCAAAACTACTCTGAGACAATTTGGTTAAGATGGGCCCTGCACAGGGTACACACCTTACCCTATCTCTTCAGGTAACCTGAGTTGGATACATTCCTGGTGGGGGGGAACCTGCTCCCTCTGCTTTTGTGACTGGCTTCACATCCCTGGGTACTTGGGTGAGGGGCTTGGGCTCCCTGGGGAGCTAGGCACTGCCAGTCTGCCCAGCAACTAGTGATGCATTTCAAATTGGTTGGCTGACAGCCAACAGGTGCTGGCCTCCATTGGACTAGGTAAATGAGGTCCTAAGGGCTATATAAGTTAAAGACTGCCCAGGAGGAGGGGGCAGCAGCCATGAGGAAGACTCAGAGAGAGAGAGAGAAGAGCTGGACCATTTGAAACTTGCTCCCTCAAAACTCATGATCAAGGAACTGCCTGCCTCCAGAGGGAACCTCCACCTGCCTCTGGATAATACTTGTGAGTAAGCTACCTGAGATCTAACTAGATATATAGCTTGCAATAACTCAGGTGCATGATCAAAGGCTACCCAGCCATGCCAGCTTGCTCTATGGGATTGCTCTGGTATTGCTCTACCCTGTACCCTATTCCAACCCTACCCCTTGTAACCAATAAAGTTCTCCTTTGTACCTAGCATGAGAGACTTATTGGAAGTGGGTCTAGATTATATCTTGGGGTCCCCTTGGTTTGGCTGGTTCAGGGAGACCACTACTTGTACTTTTGACTGATGGAAGCATCCCAAGTTCTTGAAGTGAACCAAGTACCCTCAAGAGCTACTAGGCCTGTGTTTCCCAGGGTGCACAGAGTTTGAATCGAGCCCATCCCTGGGTGGTGGCAATGTTACCTCCAGGCTAGCAGATGAGGTCCAGGAAGGGAGTCAGCCAGATGTGAGGCGTCCCCAGGGAAGCAGTCAGAGCCTGGAAAGTGATTGGGTGCAGTGAGGTGGGTGGCTCAATGCAGGAGCGTCCCCTAATGACCTGCCACAGGCTTACCCCTTTTTCTTCCCTCTCTGAAATTCTGACTGCAGTCAGACAACCTCCAAATATGGGTTCTTTAGATAAGGAGAGGATTGATCTGGGATCTTTCTTGGAAGGGAAGAGAGGCTAAAAGCTGGATCCATGTGGGAAAGGCAGGTGCCAAAGTGGGAGTTAATGGGGATTTAGGTGCAGATATCACAAGAAACAATCCAGATTTGCCTCTGAACCAGTAGTCACAAAACTTTCTTGCTACTTGTGTTTTGGACAGCAACGGTTCCCAAACTTAACCTTGCCTTTATGTGTAGGCTGAGCAGGTTGCTGTGATTCATATAAAATTTAGGATTTATTCTTTCCTGTCTCTCACCAGACAAAAATTAGAGGTCACAAAAGGAAACCAATAGGCAGTAAGTTTAAAACTCTTTTTCCCCAGCATGTCATTAAAGGGTGGGGCTCATTGCCCCCAGATTCATAGCGTCATAGATTCATAGACATGGATCCCAGAAAGACAGACATCCAAATGTTTCTTGAAGGTGTTCAAAGTAGGTGCTTGAACCGCCTCCTGCAGCAGTCTATCCCAGACCTTGGGGGCTCGGACAGTAAAGTTCTTCCTTATGTCCAGCCTGAAACGGTCATGGAGGCATTTGTGACCATTTGATCTTGTCATCCCTTGCAGCCCTCTGGTGAACAGACGTTCCCCCAGATCCTGGTAAGCACCCCGATAAACCTATAGGTGGCCACCAGATCACCCCTGAGCCTGTGCTTTTCCAGTCTGAAGAGTTTCATGGTTCCTCAGTCTTTCGTCGTAAGGTCGGTTTTCCTGATCTCTGATCATGCACGTGGCTCTCCTCTGCACTCTTTCAAGCTTCTCCAAATCCTTTTTGAATTGTGGAGCCCAAACTGGATGCAGTACTCCAGCTGCAGCCTCACCAAGGCCAAGTACGAGGGGAGAATGATG
This sequence comes from Caiman crocodilus, assembly GCA_030014935.1. Lineage (NCBI taxonomy): Eukaryota > Metazoa > Chordata > Crocodylia > Alligatoridae > Caiman > Caiman crocodilus. The sequence goes on along the minus strand of JAGPOW010001397.1, from coordinate 147,406 downwards.
TCCTGGGATTTGCGTGAGAAGCATCTATGGATGCAAGCCAGCGTTTTGCTCACTGTGGTGCAAACTGAGAATTTAGCCAGATCCACAAACCGAGTGAACACATTATTGGAGGAAAGGGGTATCAGTGACAAATGAGCATGGGACTGAGGGGCACAGCCTTTGACTCAGAATATACTAGCCCTTAATTGCTGGGAACTCGAAGTGAGAGAGGAGCAATGGGAGAAGACCCTAGTCAGTCCCTGTTTGCTCTCCCTTGCAGCATATACTCTCTGCTGCCCTATGACACAAGCCTATTAACAAACTTTAAGGGATTGAAGGCCCAGTGTGACACAGGAGACTGGGCAAGATAGACCTACCATCTGAACCAGTAAATGGCAGGTCTTATGTTCTTAAGAGATAAGAAGTCCTCCCTTTTACTTTCCCCAGGACATAAATCCCAACTAATTGATACCTTCCAAGTCCACAAGAGCTCTGATCCACTCCCTAATGTTTCAAAGACATGAAGACTTGTAAATAAAACCAATCAGTGAACATCTCTTACAATATTTAGAATAAGCCATCTATAAATATAAGGTATAGGCTGGAGGGAAAGTTGAAGAACTCAGTAAATTCAAGAAGACCTACTACCAGCCTGTGTGCCACCCTCCTCCACCCTCTGAAGTCTTCCAGTCCAATAAAGGTAATGTGTTGGGTATGTTGTACTGTTATAGGTGAACTTTAGGATAACTGCTTGTTTTTTTGTTTTGAGGCATAGACAATAAAAGGTCAGGCTATAGACCTCCTGCTTCCCTCATCTCCAGTAGACAATCTGCAAGGTAATTTGTGTAATAAGTGCAAACCCAACCAGATCAAAAGTCCACCAAATTTATTTGATCAGCATGATATAGATGGCATGGGGAGTTCAGGGACCTTTTTATCACAGATGAGCCTGTCCCACTGGAGAGGGAGGAGTTGATCAATAGAGGCATAGGGACTGATTATGATTTCTGGTGCAAGTGCCAATGGTAGAATTGTGGCCAAAACTGGCTTAATACCATCATTTCACAATACCATCATTTCACAATTTGAATGTTTTGAAGAACACCCACACATATCTCTCTGGTCACTGCCAGTAAAAGAAAGTCTTTACTGGAAACCAGCTGATAACCTGTTTTGCCCATTAACTGTTTGCTATATTTCAGCTTTGTATTTGCAGCTAGAGTGAGTTGCTGTCTATTGACGGCAAACACACCACAAATCTTCTTCTGTCTGTTTAGCAATAAGACTCTATACAAATATGGGTACAAATTCTTGCCCCTTAGGTGTGAGAGGTTGGCCAATGGTTAGAGCTTTGAAGATTGAAGGTACAAATATACACTTAGGCCATGCTAATCTGTGGCATGTTACTCAGCGTTAACGCTAGAATGTGCTGAGAGCTAGCACATTAAGGGTTAAGACCATTTCTTACCTGCATAGTCTATCTTGCTATTAGAGGGATGGCATGGAGGGGCACAGTTGCTGATGAAGCAAGTGTCGCTATGCTCATGTGTCAGAAGTGTGAGGGCCAGAAAGCTAGCAACTGATAAAATAACCAATGTCAGTAAGACCTTGGGCACCTAAAGGAGGGAATTCAAGCATGATGTGGTTGGCTGTCTGAGCTTGACCATCACAGCTCTAGCCAGCATCATTGGACAGGTCCCAAGAGTGCATGCTTTCCTTAAACCATCCAACAACCATTCTGAGATAGTTAAGAGCAGTCCAGGCCCTGCAGGGCAGCTGCCATCCTGAGGGGTGGAAGCTGGTGTTGGGGATGAAGTTCTTTAACCACAGTTCTTGTGCAGCCTATTGACTTCTCCACTGGTGGGAGGTCTATGCTGTAGGTGCGGTCTACACTATTTGCAGATTTGATGAGTTTATTGGCCTGAGTGAAGAGTGGGTCCTGAGATTGCAGGTGGTAGTTGGTTTTCTGGCTTGCAGCTACTAGGCTGGAGTGCAAAGAGTGGTCCAGATCTTGGGCTTTGAGGCCTAGGGCCAGGGTAGCAGCTTGTCTCTGGATGCTGAGGGTGGGAGTGGAGAGGAATCCTTGAGAGAACTGGTAAGCAGTCAACTGGGGTGATGGATAAGAGCTCCTCTGCTGTTAACCTTACCCTGGACCCCTTCCGAATTCCGGCAGTAGGTAAGGGTCTCATCCAGCTTGCCTCCTAAATAAGTGATGGTATGACAATGTTCACATGTTCTATCTTCAATCTTGACTCTACATATGGAAGTAGTCAGCAAGGGTGTTCATATCTGAAGTCAAAGTGGATATGATGGCTCTCCATTGCTTGCTTGATTTGGTGAAAGCCAGGTCATCAGCATAGCCATATTTCTTGGGTGTGAGGCAAGTCAACAATGTACACGTTGAAAAGCAATGGAGAAAGTCCTGAGCCTTGCGGTATGCCATTCCTAAGATTGCTAGGGTGGCTTTCCTGTCCATCAATGGTCTTGAGAGTGAAGCTGAGGTTCTGAAGCATTGGCATAATAAAGCTAATGATTGTTTTGTCAAGTATTATTCAGAGGAGCTTGTAGTAGAGGCCGTGGAGTCAACAGTATCGTATGCAGCCATGAGGTCCACAAGGACAGCGTTGACGTTCTCCCCAGCCTCAAAACTCTCTTCAATGTCTTAAATAAAGAGAGTTACCTGCTCCACTGGTGACCTTCTGTATCTAGAACCAGCCTGTTCCTTAGGCTGAAGATCAATTATGGGGTAGACTCAGGCATAAATGAGGCATTCCAGTAGCTTATATGGAGTGCACAAGAGGGAGATTGGTCTATAGCTTTTTGCGTTATCCTTGGGCTTGTTAGGCTTTAGGACCACAACAACTGTGGCCTTTCTCCAAATATATGGAATCTTGTTACTTTTGACGCAGTTGGAGATGAGCTAATGAAGCCAAGTGATCATCATCTCCCCAGAGTTACAAAGAACTTTAGCCTAGGTCTTGCTGAGGGTGAAGGCAGCCATATTAAAGGCATTCTAGTCTGTCAGGTGATTCACTGGATGTTTCTTGCAGGAGGATGACAGCTGCATTGTGTTCAGTAGCAATCTGACTAACAACAAGCTTAGCTGTGCTGATTCCTTTGATGTTGAGCTGTAGGATGGTAGACAGAGATTCATTGCCTACTAGTGGTGTGGGCCCAGAGGCCGTAATCACTCACCCTAAAAGGGCTCTACGCTCAACATGGGAACTCCACTAGCGGTCCAACAACCTACTTGGCTGGTAGCAATCCAAATGCAGGTGTTGCAATGAAAGTGTGGCATTAGCTTCCCTCTAAGAGCAAGTGATGGAGTAGACCACAAGAAGATTGCAACAATCTACCCCTGACTAGGGGAATGGCTAAAAGCCAGGACACCTGGGCTTTCTGGATGGGTTGGGGGCTAGGTGTAGTTCATCCTGGGATGATGAAGGACTGCATATTGCTCCTTTTATTTCCATGGAACAGACTGAAAATAACCTTAACATAAGCTGGGTAACACAGCCTAGAGTTAACCCTTGCCTGAAGTGGCATAACTTTGAGATACTCAGAGGGCACTTAGAATGAGTTAATGAGCTCTAATGTGTGGACACTGGCATTTTAAGTGCCATAAGTATGGTCTAAAAATAGCGTGTTATTTTACCCTTAAGTTTGCTGAGCAGTCATACCTTAATGTGTACTAGAATCTAAATATATACTACAATCTAAGTCGATGATCCCACAACCACCACCCCTGCACTGGAGTCTCCTGATTATATTACTTTCATATAGCAGCCCCACATTAGCTCGGCATGTGTTCAGTAACACGATCGGGAGATACTGCTTGCTGGAAAAGGCATAACTTTACTCAAATGAAGTTGCACCTTACTCTTGACTGACTCCTGCAGCTGCCTGAATAGAACTGCAACTGCTTCTGCCTTGTGGGCCAGGAATCAAAGCTGGGGAGCTTCTCTTCAGGGCAGAAAATCAGCTTCTTTATTTAAGACATAAGGTGGAGGGGAGAAGTACATGTGGTATGTGAGTAAATATCATAGATAAAACCTCCCTCATGATTTGGAATCTCTTATTCCCTTGAAGAATGCAAAACCCTGAGGTTTTCCACACTTTACTGATTAACTTCTCTTATGTTTGCACAAGAGTTTAATTTATATTAGACTCTCTAGATAAATAGATCAGCAAAAGCAGTTTCTTCTCATCTTTCCCTCACCACCATGGGGAGGTCTGTTCTCAGTCTGGTGGCCATATTTGCATTCTGGTTCCCAAATATTTCTCAAAGCAAACTGTAAGTATCCTCATAATTATAATGACATGAGAAGATGAATATGGGGTTCAATACTTTCTCTCCACCTTTCATTTTTCTTCCTTCACTGCAGTTGTCTGAAGAGTGGATGTTTGCTTTTGCAGTGCTCCTTTTGCAATCCTTTTGCTGGCTTGTTCTGATTTTCTAGCAATCTTGTGCTTTCTGAAATTGATTTTGGATTGATAGCTTCTTTAAAAAAAAAAATGGAAACATAAAGCTCCAGAGCTAAATCCTGATAAAGTAACATTGCCCTTGGGCAGAATTCTGCTGTGGCTTATATCAAGATAAATTAGCATGAAAAATCAGCAGATTGCACTAGTTTGGGATAACCCCAGTCATGTTAGACCCTGGCTCAGGGGGAGTTACAATATTTATGCCTTTATAATCATCTTGCAAAAAAAGAAAGAATTCTATCTGGATAAAAATCAACTCCCTCTGTAAGGGGCTGGAGGCATTTGTTGCTTAGGGCTAGGAACAGACATTCAAAAAGCCTGTGCCTGAATTGATTCAACCTTTGCAGGTTACTCTAACCTGGCTAGGCTATACTGGTTTCCAGCCATACAGACAATCCCTCTGGACTGAGGAAACTCAGGCAAATGGCTGCAAAGGCTCAGGTGGGAAGGCAGGGAGCACTAGAGCAGCCCTGCCTGCCTTTCCACAGAACTAAACTGAGGGGTGCATAGCCATACCCTGGCAGGAGGCTCTGATTGAGGGGGCTGTGAACCTTCACCCTGCCTGCAGTCCCAGGCTTTTCCCCATTCACTGCTCAGGGGGTTGGGGTGTTCCCAGCCTGCAGCCCTGGGCTAGCACTCTGAGGCAAGAAGGGGTGTGCAATGCATGCATCTGTTGATGATACTGAGCTTTTCACTCTCCCTCCCTGGTTCTATATACTGTCTGCAGCAAACTGACAGGCAAGAAGACCAGGGAGTGGGGAGAGGGGGGGATCTGATAACAGTGTCCCCTAGTTCAGTGTTTATTGCCTCATTAAGAAAATAACAGAGACATTATCAGCTATCTGTTGATTCAACACAGACCCAGTATGTGGTCTTCTGGCTAATACACAGACACCTTCCCAAGGCAGAGGGCAGGGGAGAATTTGTGCTTAGCAGACAGTGGTGAGAAGAAGGGAGGGGATCAAACAGTTCTTCTCAAACAATGTTTCCAAGGAAGAACAGTAAGCTACCTGTTGATTATAACAACAGCCTGTCTGCCTTTGTCTCTCCCACAGCATGGACTATAGCCAACATGTGGTCTGCTAGCTCATGCTGAGGTCTCTGAGTAAAGCAGAAGGGCAGGGGACACATAGGGAAGGCCCGCCCTGCTGTGGAGCAGAGAGCCCCACCCAACCCAAGAGCATGCCAGGATGCTGGGGAACGCTGGTTTATCTTAAACCAGAGAAGGATCTGGGACAGACATTACATAAATGAGTTTGAGCCAAATCAGTTATCTCTGATACTACATTCAGCCAGGCTTATCTCAAACTGATTTCAGCCGTTTTCAATCTGGTTAATGTCTGTCCCTAGCCTAGGAGACTAGACTGACTTGTGAGTAGTAACATATGGTGGTGTTTAGTATAGGCTTTTCTAGTCTTCCATTGAGAATGGTTAGCCTATAGGTAGGATAGACTTGCATATCATTTGTTGAGTTAAAGTCCTCATCTCTACATGGGAGGTGTCTCAGCAAGAAATGTAACTGTATTTAAATACTAAGTCAACTTTTCCCATAGGTGCACACTTATCACTCCCAGTGTCTTGAGGGTGGAGAGTGAAGAGAAGGTTGTGGTCGAAGGTCATGGCATCAGCAGTCCAGCCGAAGTTACAATTACCGTCCAAGACTTCCCTGCCAAAAATTATATCCTATACCAGGTCAAAACAACCTTGGATACTACTAATAATATGATGGGCATAGCTGTAATAAAGGTAGGATAAACCTCTGGATTGTACATCTAAGCAAAGAAACAGTTAAATCAAATTGCAAGGTCTTTTCTGTTTAGTGTGGCTAGTCCTAAGTATTCAAAAACCATAAACTGGGTCTCAAAAAAAAAAATCAAACTGAGTGTGGTTTCAAAATGGGATATTTTAATACAAAGCTAAATTTGGTCTTGTTTTCTGAGACTTTTGAGAGCATTTGGATCACAAAAGGCTCATCTACATGTTGCCCTATGGCGATGTAGCAACATGCTATGTCGCCGTAGGGCATACTGCGGCGATGTAACAATCAGGTGAGTCTACATGTGATTGCCAGGTACATTACCAGAGCAGCACACTCCCCTGGGATAGCACACTGCTACGGTGATGTAGCCACAAAATCTAACTGTGCGCCACATGCAGAGCAGTAACCACCTGTACTGCGCCGTGCTATAGTACTTCCAAAAGGAAGTACTAAATCATGGCAACACATAGATGTGCCCAAACATAATTTTCTGTACAGCTGAGTATAAGTGTATAGAAAACTCACTAATTGAGAGGACTGTTGAACTAGACAAGAATGAACTGTCAAATGCCTCAGTAATAATTATCATTAAGCAACCTTTGTGTCTCCCTGATCCTGGACTGCTCTGGGTAACAAACTTTACCCAAAGGGGATGTTTTCATTTTGCATGTTGAAATGACCTGCTGCTTTGCCATTTTATTTATCAAAGAGAAACGAAATGTGGTGAATTTATGAAAATGGAAAGTTTCCATTGATCTAAAAACCAGTTGTTTTGGGGGGAAATAATTTAGCTGGAAATTTCCATTTTTTTTTAAATTTCAGTTCCAAATTGGACCAAAAAAAAAGTTTTTAAATGTTATAATTTATTGCAAGAGGCAAGGATTTTTTCTGGTAATCTCTTTTATTGGACCAACTGCATAGGTGGGATAGAGTTAGACAGCTTTTCAAATGTAAGCTGTCTTAATCAGGTTAGTGAAAGCCAACACAGCATAGTAACTTACTGCATTATAATTTTCCTGATACTTCAATTCTACCCACACATGAAGGGTGAGAAAGACCCTCCTCCCTTTTGATAGGCCTTCATTTCTCAGTAACTGGCTTCTTGTTCTTTTGCTAATTGTTTGCCTGCTACCCCTAGAAATTTCTCTCCACTTCCATACAACTGGTTTTTTACTATGCAGTTTTTTACTCACTGCTCAGACCTGATGAAGAATGGCTTGTATTTGAAAACGTATCTAACTTTATGCCCATTATGCAGTTGCTCCAATAAAAGATACCACTCTAAGACAGGGGGAGGCAACCCCCAGCATAGGTGCCAGAGTGTGGCATGCAAAGGCATTGTTTGGCATGAGCGCATCAGGGCAGACAGTGGGGAAGAGACTGGGGCTGTACTGCCACAACAAGAAACTTGTCCCTCATGGCTTCCCTGCTGTCCACCCCTGGCACATCAACATTTTCCAAGTCGAGGCTATAGGCGTTTTGGTACTCTGCCCAAAAATGTTGCCAAACCCTGCCCTAAGAAAGTCTTGCCTATTGCATCATTCCTGGACCATCACATCTAGAACATCATTCTAAGAATTAACTTGGAATTACTCTTCTGGCATAAATTTTGATCAGCTCTACTCCTGACTCACTGAGTTATTATCAAGGATATCATCTGGGTTTTCCATTCACCACGGAAAAGCATGGTAAAATCCAGATTTTCTCATTTTAAGGCGAAATATGTGAAAAACAGTGGATTTCCTCTTGCAGCCTGGCAGAGTTCCAGCCTGCAAGGGGCTGGGTGGGGCAGTCATGCAGGGGGCACCATGCATATGTGTACACATACACATGCACATGGCGGCCAGGCAGACTCGAGAGCAGTTTCCGCAGGTAAGCCTGGCAGGGTGGGGATTGAAGCCCGTAAGGAGGGAGCTGGGCAGGGCTGGGGCTGGAGCTGCTGCCCAGCCTGGGCAGTACGTGGACCTTGGGGCCCAGGGCCAAAATGCGTAGCTGCAGCACCTGGCTGGGGAGTGAGACGGAGCCATGGGCAGCTCATCAGGTGGCAGGGGGCGCCAGCTTCCCACCACTATGTGCATGCCCAGAGGGAGACGTGGAGGTACATGTCCCCCAGATTTGTGTGCAGGGCAGGAGCAGGTATGGGCTGCCTGCTGCAGGCTCAGGTTCCCCTCCCTGCTTTTTTATTTTTTTAAGGAAAATTTTTTGTGTCCCAAGAGAAATCAGACAAATTAATTCCAAATCCATATGAATCATTCAAGAACAAGGCTCTGCTACTGGCAAACATTCTTCACCCCTGCCTGTGACTTCCAAATCCTTTGGTGGGCATCCTACGTGCAGGCGGCTTGGGGTTTGGATGCTAAGTTTCACTTGCCCTCAGCTGTATGGCTGCAGGAGCAAGTAAAGGATCAGTCTCCCATTTCCATAAAGTCAGCACATAGCTGAGATCCTCCCACTGGAAGTTGAAGTGGCAGGCTAACTATGAGACTTTTGTAGGGAGTCCTGTCCACAAGCAGATAAGGGTGCAACCCTCCACTACAGTGTCATTTTAATTGCATTACATCGGTCAGGATACAACCCAATGCCACATTCATGGTTTCCCCCTACCAGGTGGAAAACCACCTTGGTGGTCATGGTATTTCCCTTGCCAGCCCTGCTGATCTCCCCTTAGGACCTCCACAGCCCAGTGGGCAGGACCCACCATGGCAGAGCAGGGTAAGAAAGCTTGGTGCTGCTGCCAGGAGCCCTAGTGCTGCCATGGCAAGGCACCCGCTGCTGCCGGGGATGGCGATGCAGAGTTGTGCCCCCTGCTGCTGCCAAGCAGACAGGGGGCACCTAGCCATGGCAGTGTGGGTCTCCTGGCAGCAGCACTGAGCTAGCATTTGGCAGGGCCACCCAGCCCTGCTCTGCCCTAGTGCACTGGGCCCCACCAGCTGGGCCACAGAGGCCCCGAGAGAGCGTAACAGGCAGGGCATCCAAGCTCTCAATGGGCAGTCCACATCCACCCCCTCCCTGCCCCCCGACAGGCTCCACTTTGGCCATGTCACCTGTGGAGGAAGAAGAGCTGGGCTCCATGCTACCACAGCTGCTGCCACCTCCCACATGCAGCAGCTCAGGCTTGGGCACTGCCGTGAGGGCAGAAAGCTGCAGACTTGGGTCCTTGGCCCCATAACCCTGGCAGCTGGGCCCCCGCTCCAGCAGAGTGAGGAAGGGAAAGGGGCTGTGGGTGGGGAGTGAGGGGCAATGGCATGGGCACTGCACCAGCATATCAGAGCTGCTCAGCACCACAAAGCAGTTTGTGGGGGATAGCCGCAGCTGGACCTGCAAACTGGTGAGCAAAGGGGGCAGCAGAAGCTCTGATTTTCCATGATAAGAAACCAAGAATCAAACGCCAAAGTTTATAGGTATTTAGAATTTGTTTTATTATAGTGATTAAGGCACTGGTAGGCTTCCAAATTGCTTTAAAATTGTAACTATATCAATAAAACATTGTGTTAAACTGATATCTATAGATCTATATCTATATATATAGTGACATTTCACTTTAATCATGGAAAAATGCAAATTTGGGGGGGTTTAATTAGAGAATTTTCAATTTTTTATCAGCGAAAACCAGGATCCCTGGTTATTAGCCTTTTAAGATCCATTTTTGTACCCTGATTTGCATGTGGACTGTTAACTGATATTGAGCAGATGTGTGGGTCAAAGGTAAATTTGTAGCACACAATGCTTTCTTATGGACATTTGCAACTTTGTGGGAACTGCTAACATGACATATGCTTCATTTTCACTGTTGCTGCCTTAACATTTTTCTACCAATTGTCTTGATAAGCTGATAACACCCTGCCAATGCTATTTTCATTCAGGTTCCTTCCAAAGATCTAAAGAAAGATCCCAAAGTTAAGCAGTATGTGATTGTCCGTGCCAAATTTCCCCAGACGACCTTAGAGAAGGTGATTCTGGTCTCATTTCACAGTGGCTACGTCTTCATCCAGACAGATAAAACCATCTACACACCTGGATCTACAGGTGAGGGCCTGCATCTGTGGGATGGACATAAACAATATAGAACCCATGAGACCACGGGTTTTGAAAAGGGCGGTTATGAGATTCACATACAACAACATATATTTTTCTCCATTTAAACAGAAACTAGAAACTTTACTCATATGCTAGGCATCTGGCTTCATGTTATTCAGTTTAAAATCAAAGCAAAGCAAGTTTCGATGTACTAAAATGTATGTAAATGTATTGCACTAATTTGCAAGACTATATATAAAGTTTTAAAAACACAACAAGCTAGGCAAGAATAGTGTAAAGCTATTGTTTCATTAGTCTTATCATTATAGTCAAATGTACATCTCTTATTTAGATTCATAAAACAAAAATCTACTCTTTTTGGGCATCTTGACAGTGCCCCCAATACTTCATTGTCAGTCACATGAGTTAATCTGACCACACTTGAGTTAAAGTTTTTAGCTAGAGCTATAAAGAGTCTGCAGGACTGTGAAATAGAAGAAAGGTATTACCAAGAATAGCTAAGAGACAGAAAAATAGCAGAAGAAAGGAAAGTTTGAAGAGTGAAACATCAAAACCATTAAAAAAGGAGGTGGGGGGAGGGCATTAACACTTGTGGAGTAACAAGATTAGCAGGAATAAGGAGGATAACAATGGCCCATTAAGTCAATGAACTCTTCAGTGCTTCCTGAATAGAAATTACACTGCTGCTGGCAGACAGTTGGTTTTAAAATGTAGTTTGAACAAGAATCAAAGAGGAGGCAGGGGTGCAACTGTATAATTCCACCGTCACCCTGGATCTACGCCTGCACAATACCGGTCAGGGAATACCAGGCCATGTTCTGATGAAGCTGAAATGACATGGCTCCAGGCATGAAAGAGCCATCAGTTATCCACATGACTTTTTCTTTCAGTCTACTACCGACTTTTTACAGTGGGCCACAAACTAGAACCAGTGATGAAACCAGTTATCGTTGAATTTGAAGTAAGTCAGATTCTTATCACCATAAAACATTTGAGTGGAGTGGTATAGTATATTTTCTCACACATAACACACCCTGGAATATAATACCTTGTTTTTTGATAGGTGGAATGAACAAAAACAGGCGGGGGTTCAGAGTTATGGTTGCATACAGCAGGGACAGAGCTTCACCTTCAGTTCACTCCCTTTGCCTTTCCTGCTTAACTAAAACTGAAACCCTAGCTTCTGCTGAAGACTGGTCTCTGTGGGTAGATCTGTTTTTTAAAAGAGCTAAGGAGTCCCCAGAGCTATTAAATAGAAGGGGTCAAATCAGGAGCAGCTAGCAGACAGCAACACTGCTGGAAAAAAGGTTAGGTGGATTACTAGAATATCAAGACCATTAAAAAGGAGGTAGAGTCATCAAGATCTATGAAGAACCATGAGCCTCAGCTGCGTCGCTTGCAATGCCACAGCTGATTCTGGGCAGAACCGGAATCAAAGCAAGGGGCTTCTATCCCAGTCAGAAGAACATCAGCTTAATACACTCACCCCAATTCTGGAGAGGGCTAATTTTGAGGGAAAGAGTATGTGTTGTATTTAAGAATAGAAGGATGTTCTGCCAGCTCGGCTATTTTTAAAAGCCTTGCTGCCTACACTCAAGTATTTTTGTGGGTGATGTCTTTTTGGGATCAACTATAACATTGGGAGAGAGATTGTCAAGCTTTTGGATACCACAATACCCTTCCTCAGGTCTCCAGGAGAGAGACAGGGTTGAACAGCAGAGGGAACAAGGTATCTTGAACAGAGGTATCACAAGGTGTTTAAAATCCCCTGGGTAAATAAAATCAGGACATAGGAGAAATTGTCAGGCAGCCAACAGGTAGGAGAGTCACAGCAGAAACCTGAGACATGGAAGAGCAAGATGGGTCAGGAGAGTCATTATCTCTTGCGAAGGGCACAGATTTGGGTGTATTAGGTAGATTATAATGGGCCATGAAGTCATTGTTGGTGTCAAGTCTCTGGTTTTCAGTCACCCATCTCCCTGCCCACCTCATGGAGGGAAGGGGCAGAGCTAACCATTCAGGGACAGAAGGGTAGTGTTGATTCTTTCCAGTCACAGCCACCACATTTGGGATCCCCTTGTGGTCAGCATTCAACCTCTGTGTCTTAATTTGAGGAGCACTGGTACAGGAAGAAGACAGGCAGATGGGATTTGGGCATCTAGACAGGACACACATCTTCTTCCACTGCTTAATGATTTTCCTTACCAGACTCCAGAAGGCATCATTGTGAAGAGAGACGTTGTATCCTCAGTCAGTAAATCAGGCATCATCTCCACATCCTACCATTTACCTGAACTTGTCAAGTAAGTCACTTTAAATGCTATTACATATGGATGCACCATAGAACAGCAGGGATCAGGAAGTGAAGCAGGCAATTGGTGGTAGTTGATGTGAATACTTGGGCGCACAACTTAAGAACATATAAGAACATAAGAATGGCCATTTCCAGGGTCAGACCCAAGATCCATCTGACCCAGGCTCCTGTGTTACACAGTGACACAGAGTGTTGCTGAAAGGGAGTGTGAATGGGTCTGACCAGGTGTTTTTCCACTGTTCCTCTCTCACTTGAAACTTACAGCTTTAAGGTCTAGGACAGTAGTTTTCAGTCTGTGGTCTGCAGACCCCCAGGGGTCCATAGACTATGTCCTAGGGGCCCCTAAAAAATGAGTAAATTAATATTTATTTGCTCCTGGCTGCCTATCAAACCTGACAGGACACAGGGGCAGTAGACCAAGCAGAACTGAGCAGCCCAGTCCCGCCCACCCCTAGCCATTTCACTCTTCCTGCCCCTGCCCTGCTCCAGGACCACATCGCTCCCAGCTGCATCACTGGATAGGGGAGCACAGGGCTGTGCTGGTAAGTGTGTATGTGTGTCTGTGTGTGCAGGCAGGGACAGTGTGTGTGTGTGTGTGTGTGTGTGTGTGTGTGTGTGTGTGTGTGTGTGTGTGTGTGT
>JAGPOW010001397.1:60299-134092 GCA_030014935.1 Caiman crocodilus | reverse complement strand
GTGTGTGTGTGTGTGTGTGTGTGTGTGTGTGTGTGTGTGTGTGTGTGTGTGTGTGTGTTCATAGGGTTAGTCCCAAACACACACCCCACCATACACATGCACCCACATTTCCCCCTGCACGGCCATACATGCAGACCCCCACACCCACACCCCCTCATATAGCCCAGCCACCCTCCCCCCCCCACATTCCTCCACACACCCACAGCCCTTCACAAACCTATACGCACCCTCCACAATATACAAAAGTAACATGTCATTTTAATCTATTGTGCAATCACCTCTATGTACACTACACAAACACATGTGAATCAGGACAAAAATATTTTTTGAAATCAAATTAATGAATGCTGTAGATCAAGGGCGGGCAGTTATTTTGGGCAGAGTATTTTGCTTTTTGGGATATAATTTGGTATTTTTCTGGTTCTGAGATGGCAATACCCCTTGCTGAAAGGAGTTCTTCTGGGGGCAAGGGGAGGGACTTTGGGTGGCAAAGGTCAGGGGTTAGGGGGTGGGACTTCTGGTCACAAGATGGCAACCAGGGGGCGGGGCACCTGTCAAGGGGCGGGGCTACCCATGCAGCCCTCAACAGCTTGCCAAAACTCAGTAAGCGACCCTCTGCCCAAAATAATTGCCCGCCACTGTGTTAGGGGCTTCCCTTTCATTCAACTACAGTCAAATCTGCCTATGGCAACCAAACCCCATTCAGATTTTGGTTATTTTAAACCAGGTTCTCTGCTGTTTCCTGAGCAGGCTAGGGGGAAAACTATTGGAATCAGATTCAGCTTGATAAAAGGATAAAATTGCCTGAAGAAGAAAATGGGCCAACAAGACTTTGTGACATCTGTTTGCTAGGTGCATTCATTCATTCCTCCCTTTCTTTTCCTCTCTAGTCTGGGCACCTGGAAAATCGTGGCCCAATATGAAGATTCCTATCATCAGAACTTCAGTGCACAGTTTGATGTTAAGGAGTATGGTAAGATTTCTAGTGCCATCCCTTGCCAGTCCTTAATCTAGTCTCCTAAAAATAGACGCTTCAGTCAGTCGGGCACTGGAAATCCCCCATGCTGTCCAGCAAAGTCAATGTTCTCTCATTTGCACTCTTTTTGGCACTGGTGAGGCCTCAGCTGGAGTCCTGTATCTAGTGTTGGACTCCACGCTTCAGGAAAGATGTGGACAGATTGGACGCAGTCCAGCAGAAACCAACAAAAATGATTTAGAGGCTTGGGAGGCATAATTTATGAGCAAAGCCTGAAAGAACTGGGGTGATTTAGACTGGAGAAGACAAAACTGAGGTGGACTTGATCACAGTCTTCAAATACATGAAGAGTGATTATAGAGAGGACAGAGATGGGCTTTTTTGTGGCTGCTGGAGACAGAACCAGGAGCGATGGCTTCAAGCTGCAGCAGGGGAAATTGGGGTTGGAAATGAGGAGGAACGTTATGACTCTGAGGGTGGTCGAGCATTGGAACAGGCTGCCTAGAGAGGTAGTGGAGTCGCCATCCCTGGACATGTCCAAGAGCAGGTTGGACAGACACCAGGCTGGGATGGTTTAGTCAGGGTTGATCCCACAGTGAGCAGGGGGATGAATTAGATGACCCTGTAAGATCCCTTCCAATCTGACTTTCCTATGATCTATTTCCCTCTGCTTTCTCTAGTGTTGCCCCATTTTGAAGTCACACTGGAGCCATCAGAGAAGTTTTTTTACATTGATGGCAATGACGATCTCAGGGTTGATATTAGTGCAAGGTAGGTGTGCAAGTAATAAAGCAGATCAGTCCATTGGCTTAGCCTTACCAGGATCATAATCAACGGGCAGTTGGTTTTAAACTTTAGGTGGAACAGGTATCAAAGAGGGGTGCAAGTGCATCAGTTCCTGCACTGCATCTCTCCTGCCCCAGGCTTGACTGCAGCCAATACCCAATGACTCTCAGGAAGGCTGAAAAACACCCTGACACATGGAGTAGAAAGTGAGGGAGGGGGCAACCAGCAAAGCCCAGAAGCCTGGGAAATCCCTGTTGCAGAACACAGACATCATTACGCCTCCATCATCCCTGACCAGTGTCTGTCCAACCACTCCTTGAATCCCTCCAGTGCTGCAGAGTGCACAGCTCCCCTGAGTGTTTATTCCACTGCCTCACTACTCTCGCAATGAAGAAGTTTCTCCTGATATCCAATGTAAACCTAGTGTGCTGTAACTTAGTCATTGGTCCACATCCTACTCTTGTGTCCTACATATACATGGTCCACAACTTCTCCAATGTCCTGGCTCAGGGACCAAGTTAGTGAAACTGTTAAATGCCAAAGCCTGAAAGCAGAGCCGAAAAGGATCAGAAGCCAGAAAATCAGGGACGATGGCTCCAGAGAGGCTGCCCACAGCAGACCTACAGAAGAACAGTTGACTGGCCTGTAGCTTGGTGTCAAAGGTAGACTTCAATGAGAAGACTCATCTCTCCAGAAACTAATTGGGAAACCCTAACTGTGGCCGACTGGTTCATCAGTAGGGATGGGACTGCCAACTAGAGTCTCTGGCAGCTAGGAAATTAATCTGATTTGAGTTGCCTGTTAGGAGCCCTGACACCCACTCAATGTTGGCTAGAGCCTGTTTTGTAGCTCCGGAGCCCAGAGGGTGAATGCTGAGGTCACTCCCCCTTCCCTTGCGATGGGGGAATCAGGAGCTCTGAGCAGACTCACCCTAAGAGCTGATCCATGGTAGAACCAAAGCTGGGGGGGGATTGGCCATATCACTGCACCCCCTTTCTATATGTGCCCTTCTCCAGAGGTTGCCTTGTGTCTTGTCTTACTCAGTTTTCCTCCCTCAGATTCCTCTATGGCAAAGATGTGCAGGGCAATGCCTTTGTCCTTTTTGGTGTGGCCGTTGGGGATGAGAAGAAGAGCATTCCCCAGTCTCTGAGGAGAGTGGAGGTAACTCAGGGGTAGGCCCTGTAGACATGGAAACTAAAGAGCAAAGGCAGAGCAGCGATGGCCCTCTGCACCTGAAAGGGTGGGAAACCAGTTACAGGGGCAAAAACTCCAGCACAACCCCATTGCATGAAGTGCCCCAGGGACAGATCCAGAGGTGGGGGGCAGTGGTACAGCTGCACCCCCTCTTTGGGACTGGATCCAGTCTGGGAGCCTCTGGGGTCTTAAAAAACCATGTAAGAACCTCCTTCCTTCCTATGCATGCTCAGAGGCACATCTAGTTCGCTCCCCTTTCCCCCACCCCTTCTGCCTGATGTTGTTGTTTTCTCCACAGTCTAGAAAGGGGGGGGGGGTGTTCAGTGCTGCCTGTGCCCTCTCCAGCTGGGCTCCAGCTGGGAGGATGGACTCAGCTGGAACCTTTTCTACAAATGCAGAAGCCATCAAGGAGCAGAAGTGGGCTTTTTCGACCCGGCTCCATTTACAAGGGCACTCTTGATTCTAGTATTGGACGTTTGCAACAAATCTCCCACTGCTCTAAAGCAGTTGTGCTCCATCTCCAGTCTGTGGGCTGGATCCAGCCTGCAGAGCCATGTCGTCCAGCCCACCAGGTTCCCCGTAGGTCCAAAACTTTGGTGGTGAGGAAGCTGTGGCATCACTAATTTCTATGACTTCCAAGGTCATGGCAATTAACACTGCCGCTGCTCCTCTGCCATCAAATGCCTGGACCCATGGGGAGTCCCACAGGGTGGATGACATGGTGTGACATACCTGATCTCACTCACTCATGGGGTCACTCTGTGGCTGGATCAAGAGTGCAGGGGCCAGGCTGAATCATACCCATGGACAAACCCTGCATGACATCCAGCCCACAACTCATTGCACCCAAAGAACTCCCCCCATCATGCCACTCATCCTTGGATCCATAAGGCTGACCCCCTCTGCTCCAAGTCATCAGAAATGCATAAACATTTCAGGGCAG
The DNA here is from genome assembly GCA_030014935.1 of Caiman crocodilus. NCBI lineage: Eukaryota > Metazoa > Chordata > Crocodylia > Alligatoridae > Caiman > Caiman crocodilus. The sequence goes on along the minus strand of JAGPOW010001397.1, from coordinate 130,193 downwards.
GTAGCTCTCTTACTGGATGTGAGATTATGAAATCCCTTCCATCTTGCTAGATAACTGATGGAAATGGGGAGGCAGTGCTGACCCGTGCCATGCTCCAGTCCCGATTTGCCAACCTAACTGAGCTCATCGGCCACTCCATCTACATCAGTGTGACTGTTCTGACAGAATCAGGTGAGCAGGGGCTTTGCTTTGGAGCAGTGCAAACCAGACTCTACCTGGGAGGAGAATGCAAAACTAGATCATTATTCCACCTCTTTTTTCTAGATGCAATTCAGTGCATCTCGCCAACTCAATGAACAGTTGTGGATGCCTAGCTAAAAACATCAGCTCAGTGCTCAGCAGCCATCAAAAAGGCAAATGAAATGTGAGGGATTATTAAGAAGGGAATTGTGACTAAAACTGGAAGTATCATGATGCCCCTTTATAAATATATGGTGTGTCCACACCTTGAATCCTGTACCTAGCTCTGGTCTTCATACTTCCGAAAGGACAGAGAAGAACTAGAGAAAGTCCAGAGAAGGGTAACAAGAATGCTAAATGGTCTGGAGGGGCTTCCATATGAAGAGAAACTAGATGAGGAAGGACATGAAAAGGGTTTATAAAATGCTAAATGGCAAAGAGAAAGTCAGTAAAGATTTATTATCAACTAACTCTCACCAGACAAGAATGAGGGGTCACAAGATGAAATTAGCAGGCAGGCAGTTTAAAACTAGCAAAGGGAAGATCTTTTTCCCCCAGTGTGGAATTAAAGGGTGGAACTCGTCGCCACCAGATGTGGAAGCTGAGAGCAGCCAGATTCCCAAAGGAACTGGAGACATTCTTGGAGGAAAGGGCCATCGGTAGCTATTGAACATGGGAGTGAGGGGCATGGCCCCTGAATCAGAGCTTCCTAAATCTTAAATGCTGAAGGTTGCAAGGGAGAGAGGAGCAGTGGGAAAAATCCAAGTCAAACCCAGTTGACTCTCCTTTTCAGCATCTGCTCTCTGTTCCCATGTGACACAGGCCTATTTGACACATAGTGTCCAGAGTATCATAGTGTCCAGAGTCAGAAGGGACCTGGGCAGATCATCTAGTCCGACCCCCAAATGGGGGGGTCCCATTTGAGGATATAATGGGGCCATAGATCTTAAACCCCTAGAGCAACAGTTAGCCCCCCTGTTAATATAGGAGGCTATTGGATATGTGTTAATTGATTACTTCAGACAACCCAAGAACAAGTCAGAGAGGAACAAAGGTCATAGATTAAAATGAGTGCACTCGGGGGACACCAAGTGCAGCACATGGGGCAGTGTCCACTGGCCTTCAAATGAGTCCAAGGAGCCAGTGGACACTGCCCAGTGAAACTCTGCCTAGAGATAAGAACAAAGGAAAGGAAAGAGGCCTTGCAGTCCCTGGTGGTCCTCCCAGCCAGAACCTCCTTCCTGGATGATAGATCATGAGCTTGGCTAGGGCCAGGAGGAGGTTGACCAGGAGGTCCCAAGACTTGGTGGGGTCATGGATGGGAAGTACATAAATGAAAAGGTGTGAGGAGCAGCGCAGGCAGAACTGAGACACAAGATGCTGGGCTAGATGGACTTATGGTCTGATCTTGTACATGAAAATTCTTATGACCATATGAAGCTCCTGAGGGTTCTTTATAGCTCCATAGATGACAATCAACAAGGACAAGTGCAATATTGCACATGGGACAGAATAATTTCATGCACAAATGCAGCCTGGGGAATGACTGGCTGGCTACAGTACTACAGAAAATAATATATATAAGTGAATAAAATGCCCTAAGTTGAATATGAGTCAACGGTAAAGAAAGCCAACAGTTTCCTGGGTTGCATTAGTAGGAGTGTCTCTTGCAAATCAAGGGAAGCAATTTTTCTGCTCTATACAGCACTGGTGAGGCCTCACCTGGAGTAGTGTGTCCAATTTGGGCTCCCACACTTCAAGAAAGATGTGGACAGACACAAAAGAGTCCAGCAGAGAATGACAACAATGATTAGGGGCCTGAGAAGTAGGACTGGTGAGGACAAGCTGAAAGAATGAGGGTTATTTTGTCTGGAGAAGAGAAGACCGAGAAGGATTTAATCACAGACTTCAAATTCCTGAAGGGCAATGACAGAGGGGATGGAGATGTGCTTTTCTTTGTGGCTGTAGGGGGCAGGACTAGGAGCAATGGCTTCAAGCTGCAGCAGAGGAAATTGAGGTTGGAGGTGAGGAAGAATGATCTGACTCTGGGGGTGGTTGAGCAGGCTATGAAACAGGCTGCTCAAAGAAGTGGTGAAGTGGAGCCTCCATCCTTGGAAATGTCCAAGAGCAGGTGGCCAGACATTTGGCTGGAATAGTTTACTCAGGGCTGACACTTCCTTGAGCAGGGGTATCTATGAGACACTTCCTGCCACCAGTCATCATAATGAAGGTGTGTTCCAGATTGCCATGCAGGCAGGTGAAATCAGAATCCATCCTAACATGAATTTTCTCTCATCCCCTGCCTTTTTATTTTGCAGGCAGTGATATGGTGGAAGCAGAGAAAACTGGAATTTACATTGTTACATCCCCCTATGAGATCCACTTCACAAAAACTTCCAAGTACTTCAAGCCAGGGATGCCCTTCGACCTCATGGTAATATCTGTTCCACCTGGATCTAGACTTTTGTTTTGGAGAGAAAGGGCCATAGTTCTAATTTCAGACAGACTCATGACACCGAAGTCCATGAAATGACTCAGGATTTAAGTTGTAGTGGGACTGGAGTGTTGATATTGGCATGATGGTCCAAGGACATGTTTAACAACAAGGCTATTTTGCAGTGGCTTTTATCGGACCAGCTATGTAGTTGGGAGAGACGCTGGACAGTGTATTGGATATCAGATGCCCTTCCTCATGTCTGAGAGAGAAGCAGAGGAAGGCTGAGTGAGATATCAGAGGAAAATATCCTTAGTGAGAGGGACCAAGGAGAGCTATGGTATAGCAGAGAAGAGTTGTTTTCGGGAACTATTACAGGACAAAAAGAAGTGCAGTAGAATAAGTAGTCTGGTTAGTGGGGCGTGCTAGAAGATGGAGGAAATGGAGAGTCTGGCATTATGAAATCACTCTCTCCTCTCCATTTCAGGTCTATGTCACTAACCCCGACGGCTCTCCAGCTTCACGTGTCCCCGTGAAGATCAAGGGCTCTAATGACCTGCAACTGACTCAGGGAGACGGGACAGCCAAGCTGATTAAGAATACAGCTGGAGACAGCTCCCAGCTGCCTATCACTGTGAGTAGCATGATCCTATCACAAGACCCTGGGGACTGTGGAAACCCTCCATGGGCAGCATCTTCTGGGTGACGTTCCTTTGGGAACTGCACCATTGTACAAAGCATTGAAGGAAGTGATGGGGAACAGACAAATAAGCCAATGACTGGATGGATCTTGATGGAGATTGTATTATCTTCTTATTCCCAGGATGGGCAAAACAATCATAGGAAATTTGGGTTAAAGGAGACCTCACAAGGTCATCTAGTTCAGCACCTTGATCCAGGCAAGGTTGTCCCTGACTAAGCTATCCAAGCCAAGTGTCTGTCCAGCCTACCATTGGACATTTCCAAGGATGGAGACTCCATCACTTCTCTAATTAACCTGTTTCAATGCTTGCCCTGCCCCCTCTCAGAGTCAGGAAGTTCCTTCCTATCTCTATCCCCTCTATCATCACCCCTCAGGGATTCAAAGACTGTTATCAAACCTCCTCATTGTTATCTTTTCTAATTTAAACATCTTTCAGCCTTTCATAAGTTTTCCTTTCCAGGGCCCAAATCATTTTTGTTACACTCTGTCAGACTCTTTCACATCTGTCCCCATCTTTCTTGAAGTGTAGGGCCCACAACTGGCCATAGGGCTCCAAATGAGGCCTCACCAGCACCGAATGGAGCACAAGAAACACTTCCCTTAATGTGGTTCAGTATGGGGAAAGATTTCTCCCTTACAATCTATGCTACAGTGGTTCCCTCTCCTGTCTCCAGAACCTTTCCCTAGCTCTGAACTCATTTGACTCTGTAGAGCCCAAAATGGTTCTAAAAGAGAGACAATGACAGCTAGTGCTTGTACCGCCGCAGACACAGGTTTAATTCCTAGATCTGAGACTAGCAACAAGCTGGGAACCTGCAGGTTGAAACAAGAGTTTTAGGAGGGACAGTTTTGAGGGTGAGGCCAAGAAGCTCCATGTGCACAGAAAGAGAATGGAAGTTGTGAATCCAAGGGCACCAGAGGGCTTCAAACAGTGCTCTTAAGAAAGCTCCAGTAGTTACAGGCCCAATGGAGTCCATCTATTGATGCCCAGAGCTCTGTGCATGAGAGAGACATTAATTTGCTGTTTGATGTCACATGAAGCAGTCCCCTTCTTTGCCCTTCGATTTTGCCAACTTTAAAATTGTCATAATGATACTGACTTACTTTGCACAGTTCTGGGAGATCTGTGAAGGAAAAGCACTGTTTTCTACTAGACATCATTGATTCTCCTTGGCCTTATGAAGATTTAAAGTCTGGGGTCTCTTTCCAGCAGTTTTTTGTAATTATGGAGCTCTCATTTGGTGATCAAGGATTTATACTGTCATCACCATCAGCAATCTCTTGATTCAAGGATGATCTCTACCACACTTGTTGATGGATCTTGAGGTAACTGAAAAGTCCAATCTTTGAGCCATAGATCTGTCCACAGAAGTTGCAGGTGTTTCTGCAGGGGTGAGTAGGCTGCAGGCTATTCCTGTCCTTTTCCTTCCTCCACTCCATATTCTCTGCTTCAAGGGCAAGATAGTTTCATAGTTGGTAGGGTCGGAAGGGACTTGCCTCAAAGATGCTTTACCTCAAAAAGAACTGCCATTTATTTGAGGTTGCAACACCATTAGAGTCAGTCACCAGCCAGCTCCTGCCATCTCTTGATGTCAGCATCTGTTTTCTTGATATATACTTTCCATGTGTCCTTGTAGCATTTCCTCTGGCCACCATGAGATCTCAAGCTGTAACTAAGCTGGGAGTAGAGTGCTTGTTTGGGGAGTTGAGAGTTGGACATCCACACACAATGTCCAGTTCAGGGAAGTTGGTGCTTGAGGATCACCAACTCAATGCTGGTAAGGTTGGCTTCCTAAAGGATGTTGGCATTTGTGCAGCTACCTTCCCAGTTGTTGTGGAGAATTTTCTGGAGGGATTATTGGAGCTACCTCTCCAAGCTCTTGAGATGACAATAGTAGGTCATTCACCTTTCACTTTCATAGAGGAGAGTTGAGATGATAAATACATTGGATTTATACCAGTGCCACTGAGAATAGACTCTAATCCTGACTGAAGCAAGGAAGTCTTAACTCATTCCCAGGTTCTAACAGAGTTTAGCTAATGTCATTTCCTTCCTCCCATCCCTCCAGGTACAAACTGCCCATAGAGAGCTCCCAGAAAACCGCCAGGCTTCGAGAGACATGGTGGCACAGGCCTACCAAACCCAGGGAGGGTCTAAAAACTATCTCCACCTGGGGATTGCTCACCTTGAGATCAAGACTGGAGACAACTTACTCATAAACTTCAACTTAAAAACAAACAGTGAGTCTGTCATGAATCAGATCCACTACTTCACCTACCTGGTAAGCATTCTGTCTCTTGGGTCATGGGTGATTCTTAAATCCAGGCACAGAGGACTTGATTATAATACTTTCAGGCCCTGTCACACATTACATATATTACATAATTAACTGGTTGATTATGCAATAATGTTAAACCGGCCACACATGCAAACTAATTATCACCCATAAAAATGGCCATCCAGCTATGAAAGAGCCAACCAGCTACAAAAAATAGCATTTGAAAATGTGTAACAACTCCATACATGGTTTCTATCCAGCTTTAATTTGAACATGTTGTAGGGCTGTCACTGTGTGTGGCATGGATCAGCTCAACACCAATGTCATTTCCCCAGTGCTGAATGTAAAACCAATTATAATCTCTCTAACCATAGGATGCTGCTTTAACTGCTCCAAAATCCTGATCAAGAATTTAGAGAAAAGTCTTGAGATATTGTATGTAAGAAAATGTACTATGCCCCTTTCCCCCAACAAACTACTGCTGGAAACTGGACTACATATTATAGGGGAGAAATATGGTAAAAGCAGATTCTGCTGCTTACCAGGGAAAAACCAAAGTAAACAGCAGACTACAGGGAGCAGAAAAATGAGCAGCTCAGTTCCCAGCTGCTGCTACTCAGTTACTTACTACCAAAAAAGATCTTATTTCCTTCATTCTGTTTTGCAAAAACAAGGTGGGTATTATATTCCAGGGCATGGTTGCATGCTGGAAAATATGGTATTATCATCCTTGCCTTCTGTGCATTACAATCAAATGCTGTGTCTGGATTTAAGGTGATGAAGTCTAACCACATGGAATGATGTTCCCAGACCTTTGCTCTGGCCTCAGCAGAGTAGATGGTTGGTCCTTGATGGGTATATCTGAATATCAGACCCCTCACACTGAGAATGCATCCTTCAGTCAGTTCATCAGCAGGAATTATAGAGTTGGAAGGGACCTCAAGGATCACCCAGTCCAGAGGTGCTCAACATCCAGGTCATGGCGCCATGTCTTCTGGCCCACTGGGCTCCCCAAAGGTCTGGATTTGGCATCAGGAGAGAAGTGGCACCGCTTCCCTGCTGCCAAGCCTCCAGACCCAATCCCAGTACTAGTGCCTAGTTCCAGCACAAGTGGGGGAAGGTGGGAGGACCCCAGGACCCAATTCTGACTCTTAGGATGTGGGAGAGAGTGGCACTATCCCCCCTAAGTCCAAGACCAGAACAGGGGAGGTTGAATGGGGTGGTGCTGGGCCCCTGGGACCCAATCCTGGCATGCCAGGAGGCAGGAGAGGACAGTGCCAAGTCCTAGGGACCCAATTCCAATGGGAAGGGCTGATATCACCCCCTAGATTCAATCTTAACACAAGGGGTGTGGGATGAGACAGTACTGGCCCCCAGGGCCCAATCCTGGCATGTAGAGGGCAGGAGAGAGCAGTATCAGGCACCCAAAATCCAATCCTGGCACAAGGAGTCAGAAGGGGCCAGTACCAGACCCCCAGCCCCAATCCTGGCTCTTAGGAGGTAGAAGGGAATTGTGCTGAGCCCCCAGGGCCTAATCCTCCTGCACAGGGAGCAAGAGGGCCTGAAAGAACAAAAGTTTGAGCACCACTGATTCAATCCAATCCCATTAACAAGCACAGGCGGTATGATTTTTAAAGCCATAGTTTTACATGAATATCTGAAATGTTCCTAGTGTCCTCGCCATATCCCTGTGGCAGTCAAGGTTTCCTGCCCTTCACAAGCAATGTCTCGCATTGTCCCATCAGATCCTGAACAAAGGCAAGATTGTTCATGCCGGCAGACAGAAGAAAGAGGCTGGACAGGCTTTGGTGACCTTGTCTCTACCAGTCACACCAGACCTCATCCCATCTTTCCGCTTCGTGGCTTACTACCACATCGGGCAGGAGATAGTGGCTGACTCAGTTTGGGTGGATGTTCAAGACACTTGCATGGGAACAGTGGGTTGATGTTCTCAGTCCAGCTACACTAATGCAAACTGACTTTTTCCCTGATTTCCTCTTTGCTTCTGGTAAAGTGTTTGGGGATGGAAAGATAGATAGGTGGATGGAAGGAGGAATGGGGATGAATGAATGGATAGAGGGGGTGTGGGGATGGATAGATAGACAGATAGATTAAAGGGGGTGTGGTACTAGATAGAGGAGGTGTAGGGGTGGATGAATAAGTAGAGGGAGGGGTTGTGGGGTGCATGGTTTGCAAGGAGGGAAAGATGGATGGATATAAATTAAAACTTTAAAAATGGATCTTTTGCAATCTATAAGGCCCTTTCTATGACTTTCTCTTAAGAAGCAATGAAATATGCTTTCCATTACTCTTCACCTTTCTCTGTCTCTCTCTCTCTCTTAAACAGTTGGTGGTGAAAGGAGCCACTGAGGCAGACAATAGAATCCACAAACCCGGGTCCTCAATGAAAATAAAAGTGGAAGGAAATGCTGGAGCCCGTGTAGGACTGGTAGCTGTGGACAAAGGTGTCTATGTTTTGAACAAGAAGTACAAAATCACCCAAGAAAAGGTGGGTCAGAAAAGAGCTCAGGGCACTTCCACTGTGTGGAAGATACTGAGATAAGGCTTTTTTTATACCTGAAAATAATCTGCTTTGTAGGCATGAGCATTTTCTGGATGAAGACATTAGGAGATGCTATCGTGATTTCACAGAGCAAAAGTAGTTACTGCCTGAATCATCCTTTGAGGTCCTTCTAGATCAGGGACAACAAAGATCACCTGTCCTGCAGGGCTGGAAATTTGGTGGCAGGAAGAACAGCAAGTTCCATGTATCTAGAAGCCACAACAATTAGTGTTGCTATCACCAAATTCCAGCCCTAGAGGCCAGTGGACTGGCCCTATGTTACAGGTGTTGGGGATTCCTGATATCTTGAACCCCTTGGTGCTGCATGTGTTTCTCCATCTAATTCAGTTAGTACCTATAAAGGTACTTGTCTATCTTGCACATGAAGTGTTTAGAAGGAATCAGGTTAGATTTTAATGAGCCATGGACTCAATGGATTCCCTTCACTGCTGCCTGTATAGAAGTGCCACTGCCACTGCCAGACAATTGGTTTTAAACCTTTAGATGGACTGGGAATCAAAGCAGGAGGTGGGAAAGGTACATCACTGCAATCCCTCCACCTCCCCAGATCTGCCCCCAAAACCTATGTATTCTCTGCTATATGTAGCTGCTATTGGCAGGGGCAGATCTTTCTTCTGCATTGCTTCTATCTGTGAGCTGCTCCTAATCATGTAGCTCCTATCTCCCAGTTCTGCAGTCTGTTTTTTAACTCATTCCAATAGTTATATTTGTTTTTGCATCAATCTTGAACTGAATAATCCAGCCCTAGTCCCCTAACATGTTAGTAAATCTTCTAGTTTCTTTTTTACCTGGAGAAAAATGGGTTGTGTTACATGGAGTGATACATCTCATTGTGTGCACTCGCATTTTCAAAATCCTACATCTATTCAAATATACCCCCTACCAGGTGATGAGGTCTCAGGTCCCTTGGAGCCCCACATCTATGCCTGTGTGCATAGACATCCAGGACTTGGGGGCCCAAGGGTCCTCGCCCTCCTCAGGAAGAGGGTAAGGTGACCATGCATCCCTAATTGGGTAAGACAGTCCCAAAATGGGAACATCAAGTCCTGGTCCCAGGCTGCATGACTCCAGGACAGCATTAGTCCTAGATTTCCAGTATTGTGCAGGGATCTGGGTTTTCCAGTCACAGCAGAAGAACTTGGGAAATAACGGTTTCCCCTTGCAAGCTGGCAGATTTCCAGCCTGCAAGGGGCTGCAGGGAGTGGGCCACAGCAGGCATCATAAGCACATGGCCAGGAATACAGCCCCCGGCAGTGGTGGACAGCAGCTCCCCCAGCTGCCTACAAGTAAGTCTATAGAGCGGGGAATCCCACAGTGAGGGAGGGAGTGGGGCAGGGTCTGAGCCTGGGCCTGGCTATTAGTAAGTGTGTCTGATTGCTAATATCCCAAAAAACTGTTGTGTAGCTCAGAGAAACTTTTTGGCTTGTCTTGTACTTCTCCAGATAAAATAAAAGCCTGTGGAGTCATCCTGAGAGCAACACAATCTGGCCTATGGGGTCAGATGAGTTGGGCACCACAGTTCAAAATGAAATACATTATGTCTAAGACTGTCAAAGAAGCCAGTGTTAAGTGAAGGATAAACACCAAGTGCCACTATATCTAATGGTTTCCCATGGTTTGTGCCCCCCGGTTTGCAGATCTGGGATGCCGTGGAGAAGAGCGATATCGGTTGCACGCCTGGCAGTGGCAAGGACAACATGGGCGTGTTCACTGATGCTGGACTTGCCTTGGTCACCAATCATATTTCAACACCCTCACAATCAGGTATTTGGAACACCTTGCTTTTCTCTACACTCGACAACTCCCTTCACAGCCTGGTTGTGATCATTTGCCTTCAGTTCTAACTGCCTGCTCAGGCCAACCTTAGGATGACAGCAACAGACTTCCCCCTCCAATAGCTGCTTTGGGTGATGAGAAGTGCTTGATGGTTTAAGTCCAGTTCCTAGTGGAGAGGTGTCCAGAGGACACAGCCTGTTTTAAAGCAAGGACTGGTAATTAGGAATACTTCCAGCTAGAGAAGAGCATTACTGATTCCCAACCTCAGGGTGTGACCCAAATCAAGGTCACAGGGGGTCCTCAGTAGAGTCATGAAGGACCCTGTTGGTGGCCAATTTAGAGTCACAGCAAAAAAAAGGTTGGAAACCACTGGTCTAGAAGCTAGGGCAAGACTCTTAGTTACGCTCCCAGCCCTTGGAAAAAGTGAAGTCTGGAGTTTGGAGAAGACAGTGGGATTCAAGACTCTTCCATTCAATTCCTGACTGCCAAGAACTTGTATGAGTCTCCAGAAGTTGTTTTGTCTCTGCCAGGCTCTGTTTTCCCATCTATGAAATGGGGATAATGTTGCCAATTGGTGTTGAGTGCTTCAAGACCCTTGGTTGGAAAAAGCCAGAAAAGTGAAGTGTGTGATGATTCTCTCATGAAAATCAACATCATGATGACCATTAGCCATGCCAACGCCTTCAGCAGACAGGCCACAGACTTCTTGTCATGCCATATCATGGGTGGCCAGGTCTGCGGGTCACCCAAGGTCAGAAGAAGCAGCCAAGATCCAAGGAGAGTGTGCAGAGGCAGAGTGTAGGGGAGCCTGGAAGCAAGAAGATCCATCTGGGGAATCAAGTCAGAGACCCAGAGGGTCAAGAAGCAGTCCAGTTGGCTATCCAAGAGATCAAACCAGAGTTGGGTTAGGGAGCCAAAGGATCAGACCAAACACAGGGTCCATGAGCAAGCCAGAAGATAGTCATAGAATTCTCCAGAGAGCCAGTATAGGCACAAGCTGAGGGTGAGGCAGCCTAGGTACAAGGTTGAGCCTTGTTGCCTGGACACTTCTTCTTCTGTGTCAGGGGTTTTTATAAGAAGGGGTCAAGGGTCAGCTGATCCTGGCTGGCCTCTCTGGATATAGGGCATGGGCAGGCATCAAGGCCAAGATAGCAGGTTCTAACCACCTATGTCTGCTCCAGTGCCCAGCTGAGGAGGTAGCAGACTAGGATGGCCAGGCACAGTGAGACCTCAAGCTCAAGCCATAGCCTGGCCTGACAACCATATATGCCACAGGAAACACCACCTCCTTCTCCAGCGTTTCACTTCTTTTTTTTTCCTCACCTCCTTCCTCAGATTCTAGATGTCCCCAGCCCGCAAGACGCAGGCGTCGCTCTGTTCAACTTATTGAGGTCAAGGCCACCAGAGGTAGGTTAACAACTTGGGTTTGGATGAAAATTAATGTATATGCTCCCTGGCATCATTGCCCAACTTCTGCATTCCAGCTGCCCAGTACCAGGACAAGGCTGAGAAGATATGCTGTGAGGATGGGATGCATGAGAATCCAATGGGACACAGCTGTGAAAAACGGGCGACCTACATACTGGACACAGACAGATGCAAAAAAGCCTTCCTTGACTGCTGCAACTTTATCAAGACCGTGCGGGATGAAAAGCAACGGGAGCTTCACCTAGAACTGGCCAGAAGCAAGTACTGGGGTTCTGATCTCACTATGAGGGGGAAAAATGAGGGAAAAGATTGGGTCCCCTGAGCTTGGACTCAGTGGGCTTGAGTATGATGACCTAAGGAACGTGACATATAAGGTCAGGCTTGAAGATCTGGAATCATTTAGTCTGCAGAACACGAGACTGAGAAGAGTTTAGATCACAGTGTTCCCAATCCCTGACCATGTTATGATGTATTGAAGAGTTATAAAGACCATGGCAATCAACTACTATATGTGACCATGGGGGATAGGATAAGGAGCAATGGTCTCAAACTGCAGCAAGAGAAGTTGAGGTTGGAAACTGAATTAGGAAGATTTGAAAGAACTTTCTTGGTTATTTAGCCTGGCGAATAGAAGACTAAGGGAGGATTTGATAACAGTCTTCAAATCCCTGAAGAGCAATGACAGACAGGATTCATAGATGGAGATAGGCTCTTCCATGTGGCTACAGGGGACAGGACTAGGAGCAATGGCCTGAAACTGTAACAGGGGAAACTGAGGTTGGAGAAAGGGAGGAGCTTTCTGAGGGTGGTCAAGGCTGCCCATAGAAGTGGTAGAGTCCTCATCCTTGGAAATTTTCAAGAGGTTAAGTAGACATCTTTGATGATTTAGGTAGAGAGAAGCCTGCCTTGAGCAGGAGACTAGACAATGTGGTCACCTATTTGTGTCATAGAATCACAGAGGAGTGGGGCTGGAAGGGACCTTCAGAGGACATCTAGTCCAAACCATGGTGCCCTATCCAAACCATCCTATACAAATCCATTGCCCAATTTCTTAGCAACACTACATAGTCAACCCTGACATGACCCCAAGGCATCATACCTAAACCTGCCAGCAGGGCGGGGAGGGGGGGAGGGGGAACAGGACACACCACAGCAACAAGTGTCCTGCTCCTGCAGGGATAAAGATACACTTGAGAGATCCCAGATAGAGTTTATGCCCCCACTCCAGAGGAAAGCAACCCTCACTCCACTGAAGTCCATACCAATCTGATCATGGGGTAAAATTCCTTTCTGGCTCCAAATGCAATGTCTGTCAAGACCCTCTAGCCAGAACCTGCCAGATTTCAGTCCCAGTAGAAGCACTGGCACAGCCCAGTTGCCAAAACCCAATGCCTCTGAGATAGGCATAAGAAGAGCTCTGATACATATAGCAGCAGGAGAAGAAAAATTTCCCTCCCAGCCCCATGTGGCAACCCTGAAAGCCCAGAAGCTTGAGAGAGCTCCATAGTTATTACATTGTGGTTCTGCCACAGGTGAGGTAAGTCTCTCCTATGTCCCGGAACATGAACACTACCTTTCAGCCAGGATGACTCTGGGGGCTTTTATTTTATCCAGAGAAGTACAAGAGAAGCCAAAGCCAGTTCCTCTGAATAATGCACTAGTTTATTGGAATATTAGCAAGTAGGCAACATGACCCAGAGCAGCTACGTACAGCATAGAATACACAGATATACTCAGTGCCAGGTCGTGCAGTCTCAGGCCCCTCATGGTCTAGGTAAGTTCCAGATTCCCACTCCTCTGCCTTTGTGTCGAGTAGTTCTATACAGTTCAGATTCAAATGGCTGTATTCCCTCCCATTGCTCTGAGAGAATGATCTCTTAGTCAATAGACTAGGGATCAGGGAAACTAAGTAATTTCCTGGGGTTGTCTTATTAGCACTGGGTGCAACCACTGGTGTGATCATCTCAGGTCCCTTGAAACTATCCTTCACTATCCCTCTTCATGGGCTAATCATAGTGATTCAGACTGAACTGCTTCTGAGATCAGAGGATCTGAAAGTAGGAATGTAGCAACACACTCAGCACAGCAAAAAGTGGTGAGAAGTCTTCAGGACTCCCCAACACTAGGAAAAGGCACAGCCTGTGAAGAACCAATGAAAAAAGAGTATTTCACCGAGATCTGGTGGGGAAACACGTTTATGATCCCAGCACTTGTTCCTGCCCAGGGCAGGGGGTTGGACTTGATGATCTGTTCAGGTCCCTTCTGACCCTAGAAACTATGAAACTATAAAACTGAATATAGGGGAAAACAGGAGATCAGGGGCTCCCTTGTCTAGATACCTCCTTCTGTTCCATCTCCAAGACATGGTGCCATCAAGATGCAATGTCCCTTAATCTAACACCATGATAATTAGGTTGGAGTTTGCCAGTGTTTGCAGATAAATAAAGGGTGTTGATTCTTTCATAGCTCCATTAACAACTTCTGATATAACACCTCAGGTGACCTGGATGATGATTTCTTATCAGAGGAGGATATCGTCTCAAGAAGCCACTTTCCAGAGAGCTGGTTATGGGAAGTAGAACATCTGAATGAGCCACCAAATAAAGAGGGGTGAGTGCATAACTACATTTTTCTATAGGACTAAATCCAAGGGTAAAATAAGGAAAGAGAGCTCCATGGATTGGTCCCAAAGCCAAAAGTCTTGACCTCACCAGGGTTGCAGTCAGTGCCTACAAAAGATGTAGGTGGGGAATGTCCATGAAACTAAATTCCTTCTTTCTTTTCTTCCATAAATAAATTCTCTCTCTCTTTCTTTCCATGTAGAATTTCTTCCAAGACAGTGTCTCTTTACCTGAAGGACTCAATCACTACATGGGAAGTGCTGGCAGTGAGCCTGTCAGAAACCAAAGGTGAGGGATAGTACAGCAAGATCTCTGAAGGAAATTAGAAACACTGTGGTGGGAGGGAGAAAATCCAGGTGTCCAGTTATAAAGAGGATGGCATCCAACTATTATGTGTGGCTGTAGGGAATAGGATGAGCAGCGATGGTCTCAAGGCTCAGCAAGGGAAATTGAGGTTGGAAATGGAATAGGAAGAGAATTAGGAATAACTTTCTGGGTTATTTAGTGAAAAGAAGAGAAGAGAGGGGGAGATCAAATCACACTCTGCAAATCCCTAAAGACTGATTACAGAGAGGATAGAGATGAGCTTTCCAGGTTACTATGAACTTTGGCAACATCCCAGGATGAAAGAATAATCCAAAAATGAGAAAATGTGTTAGACAACTGATTGACTGAGATCTTTCCTGCTGACCATTCAGGGGTCTGTGTGGCCAATCCCTATGAGATCACGGTGATGAAAGATTTCTTCATTGACCTCCAGTTGCCATATTCTGTGGTACGGAATGAACAGGTGGAGGTCCGGGCCATTCTCTACAACTACCTGCCAGACAAAATCAAGGTGAGCTTGCAACTAGTCTTAGATGCATTGGGGAAAAGCCAATAGACCCTGGGATATTCGTAGTATATTTTCTGACACACAACACATACCTTTGCTCCAACAACCAGCTGTTGGAAATTGGAGTATGCATTATTTGCAAAAAAATATGTTAAGAGCAGGGCCTGCTGCTTACTATTTGAAACTAATAGTCAAACCTGCAGTGATTCACAGGAAACAGAATGATTAGCCGACTGGGATCCCTTGCTGCTGCTACTCAGTTTCTCCCTGCAGGGAAAGCTCTTCTTTACTTCATGCTCTTTCAAAACAAGGTGCATATTATATTCTAGGGTGTCCTATAGGCAAGAAGATATGGTATATAGAACTCAATGTGGCAAGGAAATAAAGATTTAAAGTGTTCAGGTCATCAGTGGGTCCAACGGAGCCCATCACTGTGGGCATAACTGAGGATTGATTCCATTTTAGGATTCTGAATGGCCTGTCTAAAACAAGTTAGTGGGTTCCCTTTCAAAAGGGACATGAGTGTGTCCTGTACCAGGGTAACTGTAACATTTGGGTGTCCTGAAGCCGGTCTAAACATAGGCACAACCATTTGTCTTAGGACCAGCTGCCCACCTCCTCTCCTGCCATGCCTTGATGTTATTAATTATCCAATGTTAATCAGGCAGGAGGCTGCCCATTTATCTGCCCTGATGTCAAGGACCTATGTATATGACTCTGACCTTCCCTTATCATATCCCGTGCCTCACAGTTGTTTCCTCCAAGTAGCTAGCACTGGGACCTGAGTTCCAGAGTCTCACATGGGACTCTTACTCCCCACTGGAGCTCACAGTTCCAGTGCCCTTACCCTGGGTTCTCTCTTTACACAAACACACACTGGGCCCCAGGCCTGCACACACTCTCAGAGCTCCAACCCCACACCTCATGGCTCCAAGCCCGCCTCTAGGATCAGGGCTCTGAGCCCTCCCTGGACATCTCCTTATCCCTAGCCCCATAAACTTCCTTAATAGCTCCCTAAAACTAGGGTCCCACTCCCCTGGAGCTTCACACTGGCTTGTATATGCACCCTCAGACCTCCACTGCAGAGTCTGGGCACTGCCACAGGTCCCTCCACTGACCTGGGCCCTGCCTCAGTACTCTCGGTAAATCTGGGCTCCCCCTCCTCAATCTCACCCACCAGGGATGTGGGGCTGGGGTTAGGAGGGGTTGCCTTTCACCAGGGTGGTAACTAGGCTGGCATTTTGGGGGAACTGCCCAGCCACAGACAGTTCCACCAAGCCACCCATCCCCAGCAAGGTGCAGTTTTCTATCATGCTCAGGACCATGGGGTCTCCTCCTTCCCCTTAGCCCCAACCCTGACCTCCAAGGGATGTTCCATAAGCAGCAGCTCAGCCGAGTGTTGTTCCTTTGGCTGCAGCAGCAACCTGCTGCCTCTTTGCAGTTCAGGGCTCAGCTCTTATAGAGCACAGCTGAGGCTGCTCCCTATCAGGCAACTTTGCCTAACTGGCGTTGCTGGCAGCTGCAGGATGCCTAGCTGCCACTGAGGCCCCTGCTAGTAACAGGATAAGTACCCTGTGCTCTGTTACAGTAACCTTTAGTGGTAGGTCTCCACAGTATGTTTCATAGCCCTGGATGTTGAGTGGTGGGCTGTTACCCAGAATCCTTTGCGGGAAGCTGAGTGCATCTACAGTTAGAGTGGGAATAAGTAGTAATGAGAAGAGCAGCAAGTGTCCATCTGCCTTCTCCTCACCTCCCAAAGACAACCACTAGCATCCCAAGTACACCTATAAGGTGCCATAGTTTTTCCACCACAAAATAGCCAGCACTCCAAAGACTGAGTAGGCAAAAAAAACGAATTCCCCTTTTGATATTCATGTGTAGACCACTGAGGTCATAGACAAGGCAGCACAGAAGCATAGGAAAGTCAGGCTGCAAGGTATCTCCAGAGGTCACATCTAGTTCAGCCCCCAGCTCAAAGCAGGATCAGCCCTGACTAAACCATCCCAGCCAATTGTCTGGCCAAACTGATCTTGGACATTTCCAGGGATAAAGACTCCACCACATCTCTGGGCAGCCTATTCCAATGCTCAACCACCCTCAGAATTAGAATGTTCCTCCTCATCTCCAACCTCAGTTTCCCCTGCTGCAGCTTGAGGCCATTGCTCCTGGTCCTATCCCCAGCAGCCACAAAAGCCCATCTCCAACCTCTCTGTAATCACCCTTCAGGAATTTGAAGACTACAATCAAATTTCCCTTCAGTGTTCTCTTCCCCAGACTAAACAACCCTAGTTCTTTCACCCTTTCCCCATACATTCTGCCTCCAAGGGGCAACTTGAATAAGGTAGGATTTTAGATTCATGAGGTTTTACCCATCAACTTGTGCTTTTCAGTCATGTTATAGGAGTTTTGAGCGATGCTGCCAAATGCCAAGGTCTTCAGCCCCTAGCAAGATCAGGCCCTTAGAACCTAGCCCTTGTGGTTATAACATGGCAAACAACTTCTTTCTGCCTACCATGCTTTTCTGCATTTTTCCTCAGGTCCGATTGGAACTGATGCACAACCCAGCTTTCTGCAGCATGTCCAACTCCAAAAGGAAATACAGGCAGTTCTTCGATGTCCAGGGCAAATCTTCCCGGGCAGTGCCTCTGGTGATTGTCCCGCTGGAACTGGGACTACATGATATCGAAGTGAAAGCAGCAGTGTGGGATAAATATATGGCTGATGGGGTGAAGAAGAAGCTGAAGGTTGTGGTACGTGTTTGCTCATGGTCCCATCACACCATTTAGAATGGGGGTGATCAGTTGATGGAAGGTATGCCCCAAGTGGCACGAGCTGCCTCTGTCTAGCACTTGGCAGATCAGGGAGGAAGCAGAGAGCACAATGGAAGAGGGGGCAGGGAGCAGAAAGCAGAGCAGCAGACAGAACAGGAGGTACAGGGTAGGGAACAGAAAGCAGAGCAGCAGATTGGACAGGAGATACTGAGTAGGGAGCCCAGGGCAGGGAGCAGAAAGCCAAGCAGCTGATTCAGTAAACAGAAAGCAGAGTAGCCAACAGGACAGGGGAAAGAAAGCAAAACAGCAGAAAGATCAGGGAGCAGAAAGCAGAGCAGCTAAAGGAACAGAGAGCACAAGAAAAGGAGCAAAAACCAAGCAGCAGATCAGGCAGGGGGAGGGAATTGGAGCAGCGCTTAGGGAAGGTATAGGGCTTAAATTGTGACAAAACAGTTGGTTTGCTCTGATCTGTATGGTTGGTCCCATGATCTATACTTTAGCCTTCTAAGTTAACTCTTCCAATTTAACCTTATTCCTTCTCTCCCCTGCAACAAAGAACCCTGGTCTTTTCTCCCCATGATGGTCATTATTATCTTGTAGCCAAGTCAGCTCTGTCTTTCTGATCAGCTAACTCCTTGAGCCTTCTCCAAATTGCAGAACCTTTTTTACTGTACAAGCAACAGAGCCAGACATGGCACTGGCCTCACCAATACCGTCTGAAAAAATGAAACCACCCTCCTAGTCCTGCTCACATCTTCCCTGTTTATAATGCAAGAGTTCTTTTCACAATCACTGCTTCCTAAGCCGCAACCCCCAATCTTCGCAGCTTACCTCTTCCCAGTGCTGTTTTCAAGAATACTGTAATTGCTTGCTTACTACGCACAATTTTCCCCCAGAAATCAGCAACCAAGAATAGGGGCACATGTATCTGCAATGGAGAAAGTAATTCTGAATGGTCTAATTAAAGGTGGGTGAGGAAGAATTATCTTCTTTCTGCGTTCTTATAATGAAATGTGTCTTATTGGTGGGCTGTGTAGTATGCTAATAAATAAAATGCTTAGTTTGAAGCCTACAGTGCAACCAGGTCCTTGTTCTTCTTTCCTAGCCTGAAGGGATGAAGATAACAAAAACTGTCATATCTGTTGTGTTGGATCCAGCTAGGACTGGTGAGTGGCCATGATACAGTACCTTTCTTTCAATATAATCTCTGCAAATGCTACATTTTCTAGGTCGGGGTGTCAAAGATATAGCCCATAGGCTGGATATCACCATAGAGTTGTTTTATTCAGCCTGCAGGGCCAAATCTAACCATGGGGCACTGGTTGAATTTGGCACTCATGCTCTCAGTAAAGGCATTTCCATTTTGGAGCCATCCTGGGTGGTGTTCTCTTCTTTTCTGGTCATCTATTTGGCCATTTTTGATTATCTACAAAGTGTTTTTGACACTCAAATGCATAGAAGGTGATGTCTTTGCTCTGTTTCCCTCCTCCAACACAGGCCAGCATTTGGGTTCTATGTCAAGCCAAGAAATAGCAGCAGTACTTGGTCAATGGTCATATTTTCTAGGGCTGTGCAAAGCTTTGGTCCCTGTTTCAGTTTGGTGAAGATCTGGCCTGATTCAGTGGCCAGATTTCCAAACCTGAATTGAATCAGAGGACCCTTTAATTTTTCCGAATCAAATCAGAACCCTCCGAATCGATTCAAAGAGATTCGGCAGTTCAGACATAGACACAGTTTTAAATGTTTTTTTCTACATACCTCTAGGTAGCAGGGCTCATGAATGCTGCAGTGGTGGGGCACATGGAGTGTCCCACAGAAGTATGTGGGGCTCACCGGCATGCTTGGCAACAGACCCAGAGGTAGACCAGAAGCACTTCCAGTCCACTTCCAGGTCCGTCAGAGAGTGCTCAGGGAGCCACCCACACTCCCCCGGCTCAGCGACTGGTGCCTCCCCCCAGCATGCTCCCCAGTGGACCCAGAAGCGGAGTGGAAGTACTTCTGGTCCACTTCTGGGTCCGCTGCCAAGCATGTGGAGGGCCCCCCATGCTCCTGCGGGCCACCCCATGCGCCCCAGCATCTCAGTGATCACAAACCACACTGATACCTCGAGGCACTTAGAAAAAACATTTAAAGTTCTGTCTATGTCCGAATCACTGATTCTCCGAATCGGCATCGAATCTTCAGATTCAGATTCAGCTTAATGGAATCAGGGACAGTGATCCAAATCAACAAATCAAATCACTGTCCCTGATTCAGGCCGAATCCAAATCTGAATTGAAAAGAGCCTGCTTCGCACACCCCTAACATTTTCACATGGGGTTCTTTTTCCCCCATGCTTCCAGGTGGAGTTCAGGAACAGAGGATAAAAGCTCTAGATCTAGATGACATCGTTCCAAACACAGAGTCAGAAACTAAAGTCAGCATCCAAGGTAGGAGACTTGGAAATTAAAGTTCTATTCAAAACCGATGGTGCGGGAAGCACAAAGCCTGTAAAATTGTTACAACAAAGAGGGAGCATGTGACATAACATGCCAGGACTGTCTAGTATCTAAGAACAGCCCAATGAAGTCAATGCAAAGATAACCATTGGCATGAGTTGGCATTTGGGATTGGGTTGAGAATATGGGATGAGGAGATGGCGTAGCTCACAAAACATTGTGAGTAAGCAACTGTGCATCATGGCTCTTCGGCTGGTAATACCGTATTTCCTTATGTACTATACACCCTTGAATAAGACACACCTCAGTTTTGAAAGGCAGAATGAAGAGAAAAGACCTTCCTTTTTAGTAAATAACTGGTTAGTGGCAGTGAAGGACTGCTTGTGATTCTGCTCCCTGCATGCAATCTTTACTTTCACTTTTTCCTAGTAAGCACCAGAAACATCCTTTGCCATATTTCCTCACCTATAATGGACACACCAATATCCAGCAGTTGGCTTGAGGGGGCAGGGGGAGGAGTTGTGTGTTGTATTTGAAAAAATATGGTAAGTGAGCCGGGATTCTCTTTGCTGAAGTGACAAGGAGGCACATGCTTTGGGAGAAAGAGCATTTCTTAGAGTAGTGGTCAACAACCAGTTGATCATGATCAACTGGTGAATTGTGGAGCATTGGAAAGTCAATTTGAGGTGGGAGGGAGGGGCTGAGCACGTGCACGCATGCACACACATCCCCCAAGGTTAGCAGGTCAGTCTGTGGGGGAGGGAAGGGGTGAGGGCCAAATAGAGGCCCCCACAGTAAGGGAGGGAGTGGGGCACAGGAAGAAGCAGGGGCTGATGTGAATGGGGCCCTGGCCAGGCCTGGTGCTGAGAGGATCGGAGTCCAGGCAGCTTAGGGGCATGGGGGGCACCCACCAATGTGCGCACCCCAGTGGGAGTCTGGGGGGCAGTTGCCTCCCCCCATCTGTGCACGGTGCAGAGGTGGCTGCTGCCACTTCAGGCTGCACTTTGCACACTGCACCCCGCTGCAGCTGCCCCAGGAACAGCATGTTGCCATGCGCATCCCACCATCCATTAGGCAGTGGGCAAGGCTCAGCTGAGCAGTGGGACACAGTGGTGTCAGGCTGCTCCCAGGGCAGCTGCAGCAGGGCTCAGGGCACAAAGCCCAGTGCACAGTGGCAGCCACCTTCACCTTGTGCACAGATTGGGGGGCACGTGCCCCCCAAATGCAGGGCAATGCGGGCAGCTGCAGCAGCAGTGAGGAGGGAGTGGGGCTGGGGCAGGTGCTGCACAAGGTGGGGCACGGGATGGAGCTGCGAGCAGTTTATCCAGGAGGCACAGGGAGAGTGGGGGCACACACCTAGGAGGGGCATGGGGCATGTGCCCCTGGATCTGTGTGGGGTGGGGCAGGCTGCCATTGCGGGCTGGGAATGGAGCAGCACTGGGCTTTTCCCAGGGGGGGCGCTGAGCCAGGCTGCGCTCAGGGTGGGCAGAGGCAATGCTAGGAGGAGGCTTCCGGGGGGTGGGTGGCTGCAACCACGTGAAAATTCACCTTGCCCCCCAGCCTACCCTCCCAGCACCACTGCCACCCACCCTGAGTACAAGCATTGGCCTGTGGAGCATGTGCCCCACCCCCCCACTCTGTATGTGGGGCAGAGGCAGCTGCTGCTGTGCTTTGCTCCCAGCTGCAGCTGCCCCAGGAGTGGTTGACATGTGTCCCGGCAGTGGGAAGCACACAGAGTCGCGCAGCTCTCAGGGCAGCAGGGCTGAAAGCACAGTGCACAGCGGTAGCCACCTTCATCCTACACACAGATCAGGGGAAATCATGCCCCCCAGGCCTCCGCTTGTTCCATCACCTGTCCCGGCTGGGACCCCATTCACCGCAGCCCCTGCTCCTGCCTGTGCCTGACTTCCTCCTTCACCACTGGGGCCTTGATCTGCCCTTTCCCCCACAAACTTACCTTTTTGAATTAAAGTCCAATCTAGGATCTACGACTTTCAGACCACCCCCAAATTTTTTCTCCCTCTCAGTCTGCCCCTCTCTTCTCTCCCCACAGACTGACCTGCTGGGGGTGTGGGGTGAGGGGCAGCACACAGTAGATCCTAACTTTAACTCAAAAAGTGATCTTGTACTTAAAAAGGTTGGAGACCACTGTCTTAGAGGGTTGTTTCTAGCACAGGGGCATCAATCAACTTATCCTGCCTTAGGACCTGCTCCAGTTCTGGGTTACCAAAGGGTAGTGGTGACATCCTCACCTGCCCCTGTCCCTCTACCAGGCACGACTTCATGCTATGTCCTTCTCCCCACTAGGAAATCCTGTGGCCCTGATTGTCGAAAGCTCCATTGACGGGGCCAGCCTGAAGAACCTCATTGTGACGCCAGGCGGATGTGGTGAACAGAACATGTTCTGGATGACCCCAACTGTCATCGCCACCCACTACCTGGACAGCACCGGACAGTGGGAGAGAGTTGGGCTAGACCGCAGGGCAAAAGCCATCAGCCTGATTATGGATGGTGGGATCCTATCCCATAAGAAGTATCCTAGAAGAGGAAAACTTCTCTTGCTTTTCTGTGCTGCCTATTGAGTTGCCTTCTCCTGTCCAGATTTTAAAAAACATAGATTTAAGTGCTTCAGAGAGGACTTAACTGAACCCCACACTAGGGATGAGAGGCCTCAAAAACACAACCTATGGGGAAAGGCTAAAGAATGAGGGTTATTTAATGAGGGAAGACTGAGGCAGGATTTAATGACAGAAAAGAATGAGATGGGCTTTTCTCTGTGGCCACAGAGGGCAGGCCTAGAAGCAATGGCCTCAGGCTGAATTAGGGGAAGCTGAGACTGGAGATGAGGAGGAACATTTGGGTTCTGGGGGTGACTAAGCATTGGAACAGGCTGCCCAGAGAGGTGGTGGAGTCTCCATTTCTGGAAATTCACACTGATGGATATTTTTGCAACGAAGTCCAGACACTTCTAGAAGTGACTTAGGTTGCCTAGCAATATGCCATATTTTTTCGTCTTGTTTTTTCAAGGCAGATGAAGAAAAAAAGATCTTTTCTTGGAATAAGTAATAGAGTACCAGCAGCCAGGGAACCCAGCCTGCTCCTCTTTTGCTTCCTCTGGATCACCCACAGAGTCACTTTTGCTCTAGCCTGGCAGAAACTGCTGATATTTTCTTTCCTTACTTATAATGCTCACCCCAATTTCCAGTAGCTAGTTACTGGAAAGTGTGTTGTATGTGATAAAATATCATAGTCTATCTCCATCCTCCATAGAATCACTCCTTCAGGGATTTTAAAACACTGATCCAGTTTTCTATCTATCTTCTCTTCTACAGACAAAGCTTCTAAGTCCTGGTTGGCTTCTTAGTCTATTTTTCATTCGGTCCTCAGTCTTTGGCCTATGTGCTTTTCTCAGCAATATTTACTAAGAACATCATGTGCATATGATGTACACCTTAGATAGCTATTAGCAGGGTGAATGCAACTTTGCTTATGGCTTCTGAAGCATTAATTTTGGCCGCTTCTAGGAAAAGATTCCCAGTCATTTTAATTTTGCTACCAGCCTGCTGGAACAGATGGAAAGTGGAAAGTCAGGGTAGAAATCCAAGGCAAAAGGGAAGAAAGATGAGCTGGAGAAGGGGGTGATGGACAGCAGGGATTGACAACATGTTTCACAGCTCTTTCTCCTGTCCAGGTTACACACGGCAACTGGCTTATAAGAAAGGAGACTACTCATATGCTGCCTATTCTCATCGACCTTCAAGCACCTGGTAAAGTCACCCATTCTATGTCACTCTTCTGATCAGCAGAAAACTACTCCATTGCTTTAAACGTCACAAACCAAAGCCAGCTAGAGCTAGTCTATGAACAGAATCATATGACAGCCCATTCTGATCATAGTTAGTTTCACCTCACAGCTTGGCTGACACTTGGAAGAGAGATCCCAGGGAGAAGTCCAATGATGGTAGAAAAAGTTATGCTTCCAAAGCAGGGATTCTCAACCAAGGGTACTGTGGTGATTCTTGAGATCCTTTTAAGGGTACCACAGGCTCCCACACAGCATGAGCCCTCTTAGGGGAGCAAACTTCAACCCATGATTTACAAGTTAGACACAGGGATTTCCAGTGTCTAAAACAAATCCTGGAATCATACTAATTGTCACAACTTACAGGAGTGGACACTGGCATAGAAACTAAGCTGATGAGGAGATGACTACCTGGTTAAAGCTAAGAGAACAGCTACAAATGTTGTCAAAGCATAAAACACGGTCAAGGACAGTGGTGGGAGAATGTTGAGGAAGAGAGGATGCATGATAGGACAGGTCTGCAGATACAGGTGTGTTTATGCATGGAAGATTTTAAAAAAATATCCAGTAGTGAAAAAATCTTTTGTGTAAATAGCCTATAACTAGCCAGTAGCCATGGGTGGATCTAGGGTTTTGTAAAAAGTACACTATCCCTATGGCATCATCATTCCATATAACACAACACATACTTTTCTCCAGGTAAAAAGAAACTAGAAACTTTACTAATATGCTAGGAGTCAAGGGCTGGATTATTCAGTTTAACATCAAAGCAAAAATAAATATAACTTCATTGAAATAACTTCATTGGAATGAGTTGAAACCAGTCTGCAGGGCTGTGAAATAGGAGATACATCACCTAGGGCAGTGAATAGGCAGTAGCATTACAGAAGAAAGGCTAGCTTGATTAGTGGAACATCAAGAGTATTAAGACCAACATGGACTGCTAACACCTGTGGAATGAAGTATTTAGAAGGAATCTGGAAGACTGTAGTGAGCCATGAAGTCAATTAACTCCCTCACTGCTGCATGAATAGAAATGCTGCTGTTACTGCCAGGCACTTGGTTTTAAACTTTGGGTTGAGCAGAAATCAGAGCAGGGACAAGTGCACCACTACACTGTCCCTGGGTGGCTGGAATTCACTCAGTAGATGGAACAGTCTCGACTCACTCCTGAGCACTGTTACTGACCTGAAGCTTTACCTTACATGTTCCATTTGGATACTAGTACAGATTTGGATACTCTTTGGTTTCAGCATCCAGGTCAAGGTGAATTTCAAGGTGAGCCTGACTATCTGAGGAGACTAACCGTGCATGTTCACCCCTCAGGCTGACAGCGTATGTAGCCAAAGTCTTTGCCATCGCTAGCAGGGTTGCACCAATAGAAGACAATGTCATCTGCGGGGCTCTGAAATGGCTGGTCCTAGAAAAGCAGAAACCAGATGGGATTTTTGAAGAGACTGCGCCTGTGTTGACTCGGGTCATGACAGTAAGTTGAACCTGAGTTTGTAGAATACCCCAAATCAGAAGTTCCCAATACGCAGACAGTCTGTCAGTGGTACGCTGCCACAGCAGGCAGCAGTGCTCAGGGCACTCATGCCTGATGCAGGCACTCAGCGGGGCATGGCGCTGGTCAGTGCTGCACATTGCAGCAAGGGAAGCAGCCTCTGCCAGGCTGTCTGAATCACGAGCACTTCCCATGCACACATGCAGCTCTTGCATTTGCCAGGCACAAGAAGGAAACCCCACACCCTGGAGCTGCTGCCTTTGCCACCAAGGCTCACCAAGGCTCAGCAGTGCAGAAAGGAAGCCCCAAGTGCCTTCTTCTGGGGAGCGGGGAAGGCAGCTTGCAAGGCTTCCCTTCTATGCCATGCAAGTGCAGGGAGTGCCACTGATACAGACTACCCAGCAGAGGACATGCCCCTCACTGCAATGTGCAGCACTGGCCAGATCCATGCCCCACCAGGTGCCCTGAGCACCCTCACTTGCTGCTGCACCATGGGGAGAGTGCAGGGGTCCCCACACCCTCCACCCTCTCTCACTCCCCACAAACACCACACACCCACACCCTGCCCCCACAGTCCCGCACATATACACAACCTCCCAACATACTCTATGTTCTCCCACATGCATGGCCACAACCCATCACAAACCCCCCACACATCCTGCCATACACATGCATACATACACACCACCCCCACATGCCACATGGTGGTACTGAAGGTTGTATCAGTTTAAATTGTTGGTGCACAATCTACCAGAGTTTGGGAACCGCTGCCCTAAGCCATCTTCTTTTGACTCAGACTCAGCCACGTGATGGATCTGATTGTTTTTCCTGTTAGCCCAAATACTGGATTATTTCTGTTATTCTCATTGAGTCATGAGGCCTATTTTCATAGACATTTGGGCTGGTAGGGACCCTGGAGGATCATCGAGTCCAGCCCCCTGCCCCAGGGGCAGGAAGTCAGCAAAGATCATAGGATCCCAGCAAGATAAGCATCCTAATGAAGGAGTTCAAAGTAGGTGCATGGACCACCTCCTGCTGCAGTCTATTCTAGACCTTGGGAGCTCAGACAGTGAAGAAGTTCTTTCTTATGTCCAGCCTGAATTGGTTGCAGCAGAGTTTGTGACTGTTTGATCTTGTCATCCCTTGGGGCGTTCTGGTGAACAGACTTTCCCCCAGATCCTGATGAGAACCCTGGATAAATTTATAGGTGGTCACCAGATCACCCCTGAGCCTGCGCTTTTGCAGGTTGAAGAGTCCCATGGCTGTCAGTCTTTCATCATAAGACCTGTTTTCCTGACCTCTGATCATGTGCATGGCTCTCCTCTGCACCCTCTCAAGCTTCTCCACATCCTTTTTGAATTGTGGAGCTCAAAACTGGAGGCAGTACTCCAGCTGCGGCCTCACCAAGGCTGAGTTCAATGGGAGAATGATGTCCCGGGATTTGCTTGAGAAGCATCTATGGATGCCAGCATTTTGCTTGCTTTACTAACCACAGCATCACACTGTAGGCTCATGTTCATCTTGTGGTCAATCATGACCCCCAAGTCCCTTCCATCTGTAGTGCTAACCAGTGTAGCACTACCGAACCTATAAGCATGCTGCAGGTGTTTCCTCCCAAGGTGGAGAACCTTGCATTTTTCGGTGTTGAACATCATCAGGTTCTCATCCACTCATTTCATGAGCCTGTCAAGATCTGCCTGGATCACCCTCCTGTCCTCAGGTGTGGATGCTTTACCGCAGAGTTTGGTGTTGTCAGCGAATTTAGCCATTCTGCTTCTGACACCAATGTCCACATCATTGATGAAGATGTTAAATAGTAAAGGCCCTAGGACAGAGTCTTGAGGGACCCCACTGGTCACCGCACACCAAGACTATTTACTTCTGTCAACCACCACCCTCTGGGTCTTACTGCGCAGCCAATTCCCAGCCAGCAGATCATGGTGAATTCAAGGCTGCAGAGGTGATTGTGGGATATCAGATCGAAGGCTTTTTTAAAGTCAAGATACACAACGTCAATCTCTTCCCCCTTGTCCAGGTGATAAGTCACCTGATCACAAAAGGAAATGAGATTGGTCAAGCTAGACCTACCCACAACAAACCCATGCTGGGTATCCCTCAGGATATTGCCTTCAGCTAGTCTGTTAAGCTGAAAGACCTCATGTAGGGCTGGCAGCCATGGACAAAATTGTCTATGCCCTGAATGAGAAATGCAAGTTCACACATTCTAAGATGGGTCACAAATAACTAGGGTTCCTTAGTGGGGTGGGGAGAAGACTGAGCAGGGTTTTGATCAGTCTTCAAATCCCTGAAGGTCAATGACAGAAAGGATGGGAATGAGCTTTTCTCTGTGGCGACAGGGGACAGGACTAGGAGCAATAGCCTCAACCTGACAAACAAGGTATTCATTCACGTATGTCTGGGAGACAGTATTGGCACAACATCATGTAGACTCCCCTAAATGAACACAAAGTTCCTATGCTTCTAATTTTCCTTTTATATAGTCATCAAAACAAATGACATATTATGTATCTTGACAATCTTGACTGACTTGTACTGTGAGCTTGTTCCATATTCTAATCTGGGTGTTCCTAGTCCAGCCTTATTATCCTGGTACTGATTTATTCTACATTGTCCAGCCATCTTCCCCTCCCATCTCCTGCTTGGAGTACATATCTGGCCTATGTTCCAAGTTTTGCTTATGTCAGGAGTTCAGGCATCAGTCAGGTTCACTGATCAGGCCTACTTTAGCCAGTGCCTGTGTGCAAGCAGTATATATATCGATCAATGTTCAGGCAAAGCCTATAGCATATAAGTGGTATGAACTAGGCCTGTGCAAAGTGGCTAGTATTCGCTTCGGATTCAAATTCAGCCAATTCGGAGGGCAGTGATTCGATTCGGTGATTCGAATTACTGTCCCTAATCAATTCAGCCAAATCG
Source organism: Caiman crocodilus (assembly GCA_030014935.1). Classification (NCBI taxonomy): domain Eukaryota; kingdom Metazoa; phylum Chordata; order Crocodylia; family Alligatoridae; genus Caiman; species Caiman crocodilus. The sequence goes on along the minus strand of JAGPOW010001397.1, from coordinate 101,901 downwards.
CTTGGGACCATCCTCTGCCCATTCTCCCAGCCCACGCAATGACTGCCCCGTCCACCCCAGCTCCTGTCACTTTGAATAAAAAAGCCCCAACTCATCAGGTGCTACTGAGCAGGGGGCAATCCTGCTGATCCCCCTGCCAATCCCCACTGCCTCCCACTGCCCACGTATCAGGACTTTTTTTTAAAGCACTGGGAGCTGGGGCAGACAAGGCAGCCATGGGGGAGCTGGGGGAGTGGGCGGGGGATGGGGCCTGGCAGGGGTCCCCCTATAGTCCCCTCTCCCCTCCATCCCCCGCCCCCAACTTACTAGCTCCAAGTCTGGCTCCAGCTCCCTACTGCAATGGGCAGGTGCTGCCCAAATCATTGAAACTCTCCAAATCTTTTCCAAATCAATTCAGAGAGCTTCAAATTGATTTTAACTTTTTTATTGGTCCCCTAATTCGATTTGGATTTGAAGATTCGGCAGCCGAATCAGGCCGAATCTCCTCCAAATCAAATCAGCACCCAAAGCTTCACACTGCCCTAGTATGAACTTTGCTATGGGGTATATCTCAGCTATTAATGCAGCAAGAAAGGAACTTCCTCTATGGGAAGACTGTTCCATAAATGTCAGAACTGCTTGCAGTCTGTCATATATCAGGAAGTTATTGTTTCTGTATCTTCTCACATACAACAAGCCATGGAATAAGAAATGCACCTTATTTTTGGAAGACAGAATGAAGAAAAAAAAGATTTTTCTAGAGTTGTAGCTACAGGGGCAGAGCTAAAAAGTACAATACTATGAAATAGGAGGGGAGAAACCAGAAACAGCTAGCAGACAGCAGCATTACCAGAGATTAGCTTGAGTAGCGGATCATCAAGACCATTAAAAAGAAGAGGTGATCATTAACACATATAGAATAAAGAGCAATAAATGATGAAGTCAGTTGACTCCCTTACTGTCTGAATAGAACTGCCATTGCTGCTGTCTACTGGCACAGAAATCAAAGCAGGGAGCCTCTTCTCCATGCAGAAAAATCGGCTTCCCCACTTAAGACATGCACCCCAGTTTTGGGAGCCCGGTTTTAGGAAGATGAAGGTTGCATGTAATGTATGAGAAAATAAGGTATTTCTTGATTGACACTAGACTTAAGTGGTTCCTGATTCTGACCTTTGCCCTTTGTTTCTTTTCAGGGAGGTTACCAAGGTGCTGAACCAGAAGCAACTTTAACAGCTTTTGTTCTTATCGCCCTGCTGGAGTCTGGTGACCTGTGTGCAAATCGGGTCTCTGTTAGTATCTCTGTCACATGTCTTAGCTTATTCACATCTGTCTTTTTTATTCTATCAAGCCAAAGTGAAAAGAATTTGACCATGATGGAGTCAGTAGATTTCTTCTTCTGTCTAAATACTTAAAGGGCTGCCATAAAGAAGAGGGGAAAACCCCTTTCCTCTTTTGCCACAGACAGGAGGAAGTGGACCCATGGCTTGAAGGTTGCAGCAAAACAGGTTAAGATTGGATATTGGGAAAAAACTCTTCATTGTTACAGCAATGAGGCAATGGAGTAAATGCCCCAGGCAGTTGTGGACTCTCCATCAGTGGAGATGTTCAAAAAAAGATTGGACAGCCACTGGTCAGGGATGATACATGCACAGCTCTATTATGGGAATTTCCCAGGCTTCTGGATTTTGCAGGTGCCTCCCTTCCTTTCTGCTCCATGTGTCAAGTTGTTTTTAAGCCTTTTTTAGAGCCATCAGGTCTTGGCTGCACCCCAGGCTGGGGATGGTGACTGCGCTGTGCCAGTGCTCCTGCTGGGACTCAAACCCAGAGATTCCTGGCTAGAGGGGTTTGCCTTTCTGTTCTGGGTCAGGCCAATGCCATAGCTGGGGTCTGGAAGGAATTTTACCCCATCAGATTGGGACAGACAGGGGGCAGGAGGAGCATGGTTTGCCTTCCTTGAAAAAAGTGGCTGAATAAATCCAACCTCAGCATGATCCATGGGTTCAGTTTCTTCCTGTGTCTTTTTGATCTTCCAGGCTCTGAAGACAAGCATCATCAAAGCTGGGGAATACTTATCCAAACACTATGAATCCCTAGCAAGACCCTATACAGTGGCCATAACTTCCTATGCGTTGGCATTGCTGGGAAGGCTCAACAGTGAGAGGGTGCTTCTGAAAGCATCCAAAGGTTGGTCATTGTTCAACCCAACAGATGAGTTTAACTTGGGGAGGGAGTTTAGAGGAATCCAATCAAACCAAGCAAAAGGGCTACTCAGATCTTCCAGTGAGAGAAAAAAAGAGAGTGTGGTTGTGTGAGCACAATAAATACTGTATTTATTCATATTCCACACACAACTTCCCCCTGCAAAATCACCCCTCCAAAATTGGGGTCTTAAGTGGGAAGGCTGATTTTTCTTCACTAGAATAGAAGCATACAGACACTGCTGCAAAATGGCTGCTGTATTTTTCCCTTTGCCAGCTTCAGAGAGACATAGCAAGACACCTGAACTTTGCTACCCCACCCCTGTTCCACCCCACCTCCTAATCCAGTGTTGTCCATAGGGGACAGAACTAGGAACAATTGGCTCAAGATGCAGCAGGGGAAATTGAGGCTGGAGATGAGGAAGAACTTCCTAACTCTGAGGAGGTCAAGCATTGGAACAGGCTATCTAAAGAAGGGGTGGGATTTCCATCCCTAGAACAGGTGTGACAGATATTGGGCTGGGGTGGTTCAGTCAGGAGCAATCCTGCCTTGAGCAGAGGGCTGGACTGGATGTGACCATGGGTTGATCTAGGATTTTGAAAAGGGGGCTGCATATGGCATGGTGTGTCCTCCCATATAACACAACATCTTTTTCTCCAGGTGAAAGGGAACCAGAAGCTTTACTAATATGCTAAGGGGCTAGGACTGGATTCTTCAGTTTAAGATCAAAGCACAAACAAATATAACTTTATTGAAATATGCATTCATTTGCTATATCAAACATGGCAAGCTAATCAAAAATAATCAAAAATCTTTATTTCTTTAAACCTGTAGTCATTAGAATTCGCTGTACAGCTTTTCACATCTATAAAACAAAATTAAGCTTTCTTGAGCATCTTGTCAGTGCATCCAATGCTTTAATGAAAGTTATTTCCACACCAGAGTTCATGTTTTTAGCTAGAGTTAAAAACAGTCTGCAGGGCTGTGAAGGAGGAGCTACATTAAATGGAGCAGCAAACACACAGCAGAATTGCAGAAGAAAGAGTAGGTTGATTAGTGGAACATTAAAACTGGTAAAAATGGAGAGAGTGTCATTAACATCTGGGGAATTAAGTGTTTAGAAACTTTGGGTGGATGTGACCTCCAGAGGTCTCTTCCAGCCTCACTTCCTGACAATGCTATGATCCACCCCACCAGCAAATCCTTGGAACACTCCATGACTTTGCATTGTTGTGTAGACATATCCACAGATTTGGACCCACACAGGCTATTTTGGCTGGGAATTTGCCTGGCAACAGTATTTTCTCACTCAGAACATGGTGTGCTGTATCCTAGCCAAGATTCCCCCTAGCTACCTTTCTCTGTTTCCCTTGTAAGCCTTTGAAAAGGACCACTGGGTTGACAAAGATGACTCCCGTACCTACAATGTTGAAAGCACCTCATATGCACTGTTAGCTCTGCTGCGCATGAAGAAGTATGAGCTTGCTGGCCCCATTGTGCGGTGGCTCTCAGAGCAGAAGCACTATGAAGGAAACTATGGCTCTACCCAAGTGAGTAGAACCCTTGGGGAATATGGAAAGATCCCCCCTGGTATCCCTGTGGAGAGAATAGAGGCTCCATCGCTTGATTCAGTGGGGGCCAAGACACAGCATGCATGTCACAAGTGGCATGGGTGGCCCCTGTGTGGCATGTGGCAGATCAGGGAGGGGGCAGGGAATACAGGGCCAGGAGCAGAAAGAAAAGCAGCAGATAGAGCAAGGAACACAGGGCAGGGAGCAGAAAGCAGAGCAGCTGATAGGGCAGGAGGCACAGGGCAGAGAAGAAACCAGAGCAGCAGATAAGGCAGGAAGCAGACAGCAGAGGAGAAGATGGGTCAGAGAACACAGGGCAGGGAGTATAAAGCAGGGCAGAAGAAGGAGCAGGGAAAACAGGGCAGGGAGCAGAAAGAAGAGCAGCCAACGGGACAGTTAGCAGGCTACCTGATAGAAGCTGTAGAATATTGACAGCCTTGTTCTATTTCTGCTGTAAATGGATTATTCAAGTGTCCAGGCTTTGAAGAAGAGGGCTTTCCCTTTGTTACACCACACACACACACACACACACACACACCAGTTTTCTGTGCAGTATTTACTAAGTAGAGTTAACTGTAGTTGTACATTGAGTTCATTCCTGTAAGCAGCTGGACCTGGCTTCTAACCCCATACATGCAGGGCTGTTTCTTTCATGAGATGGAAAGCTAGGCCCTCGGTTGGTTGCCATCAAGGAGAAAGGTGCCACCTTCTTTTCTTTTGGGTTCTCCAGACCACCATCATGGTGTTCCAGGCCCTTGCCCAGTATCAGATTGACATCCCACAGTATTTGGAATTGAATCTGGATGTCTCCATTCATCTGCCGGGTCGTAGCAGTGCTATCAAGTACAGAATTGTGAACGACAATGCTATGCTGGCAAGAACAGCAGAGGTAGGTACTGTTAGGGTTTTTATTTCTGCTGCCATCTCTAGTAGGAAAGCTGGGGCCACAGATCCGGAGCCTTCAGAATTTCCAGAGCCAGTCAGATTTGAAAGCCTACTTCTGAGCCTTTCTACCTGCGATTGATCAAGGGATCAATCCTGAGAAGAGGGCTACTTGTTGCTTCACCATCATTCGGTCCAACATGGCATCTCTTCCTGAGAACCTCTGAATTTAATCCATAATCAGATTTCAGATGGCATCTCCTTGGCCTTCCTCTGATCTGGTGAGACTGTCCTTTAGAATGGTATAGTCAGCAGCATCTTCCATTGCAATGTTCTCCAAGCTATGCCTTTGAGATCTCTGAAGTGTCACTTGCTTCAGAGTCAGGGAAGACCACCTGGGTTGTGGCCAGCAGCCTCTGAAAGGAATCTGCTTCCTGGTGGTTCCCTGTAGATGACCATCAGGAAAGGCTTAACCACAGTAGTTTCTCTACCATTGGTGGTAAACACAGGGTAGAAGGTAGAGTGTGCTACCCTTTACATCTGCAATATTGAGGACTACAGATTTAAACACAGTGTCTGCTGAATTGATCAACTCAGAGGGTTAGGAATAGTCTACAAAAATTTATCTCTGGGTCACCTCCAGCTTCCGCAACTGGGATCTAAAAGGCATTGTTACCATTGGATGGTTGCTTATTGACTTATGTGGAAGGAACTCCTGTGCCTTAATTCAATGACAGTGATTCCCAGATCAAATTACTGGCCATCTCAGCATGGTAAAACCAGTGACTGAAGGCATTGCTGAGAGTAAATTCCCTTCCAGAATAAGACAGAGCACAGAGCACATTGATATAGGACTTTGCAAGTATGAGCTAGTCTCCTGCCAAAAGAAAACTGGACATGAAGGGAATGGGGTGGGTGTGCAGTGCTTGTCCAGTAGCTGTTAGATGAAGTGAGAACATCAGAATAGTCCCAGGCTAACAGTCTGATGCATTTCATGAACAAAAGGATGATTCTAGAGAGGGTGGAAGGGGCTTTTCTCTGCAGCCACAGGAGACAGAACTAGGAGCAATGGCCTCAAGTTGCAGCAGAAGAAATTAAGGTGAAGATGAAGAGGAATGTTCTGATTCTGAGGGTGGTCTGGCATTGAAACAGGCTGCCCAGGGAAATGGTGGAATCTCCATCCCTGGATATCTCCAAGAGCAGGTTGGACAAACACTGGGCTGGGATAGGTTAATCAGGTTTGATCCTGCCTTGAGGAGGGGGCTGGACTAGATGTGACTTCATGAAGTCCCTCCCAGTCTGACTTTCATCCTATGAAATCTAGTTAATCTCATGGGAGATTGATCTTGTCTACCAATGGTTTTCTCACAGACAAAACTCAACAAGGACTTCATTGTGAAAGCAGAAGGAACAGGAGAAGGGGTCTTGACTGTGGTGACTATTTATAATGCAAAGGCTACCAAGAATGAATCCCAGTGCAACAAGTTTGACTTGGAAGTATCTGTTGAAGAAGCCCGAAGCGGTAAGTTACCATCTGAAGGGCAAATAAAATGTGGCTGGAAAGTCCCCCTACATATGCCCAGTAAGGAGATGAGTGTTTCCAGGTTGACAGGCCTGAATAAAGACCAGGACAATAAGAATCTAGTAATCTATAACTCATTATCCCTATCTGTAAAATTGGCATAATGACCTGACCACCACCCTATAGAAAAATAAGGCTGGAGGCGACCTCAGGAAATCATCTAGTCCAACCCCTGAACCATTTCATCTGACTGCTTCCCCAGGCTTCCATGAAAAACATTGAGGTGGTCATATGAAAAGCTGTGTATCAGTGCTAAGCATTGCCAATAATTAATTGGCATTAATTCATATTACTCTCACCCCTAAGCAGCTCAATTTCCAGTGCAGAGGAAGCTTAGCTGCAGGGACACAGTCCAATGCATTTCAAACTAGGGTTAGAACCCACTACCACTGTAATGTACCATATTTTCTTGCATACAACATGCTCCAGCATAAGATACGAACCTTGATTTGGAAAGGCAGAATGAAAAAGAAAATGCATTATATATACTATATATAATGTCCTATAAGGTGAAAATCTACACTGGAGCAGTGGCCAGACCAGGAGAGCCTGAAAGACTGGGTCTCTTTTGTTTAGAAAGGAGAAGGCTGAGGGGAGAGATGATAGAGATCTATAAAATCATGAAGGGTGTGGACCAAGTGAATGGAGAACTATTGTTTACCAATCCCAGAACACAGGAGATGCATTTAAAAACTAACTAGAGAAAGGACCTTTTTTAAGCAACATGTTGTTAACTTGTGGAGCTCATTGCCATAAGAGGTGGTGGAAGCAGGTAGCAGAGCCAGGTTCAACAAAGAACTGAATAAATTTATGGCTGATAGGTCTGTTAATGGCTATTGAATGAAACAGTTAGAGATGTTTCTTATGGCATCTGAGAATCAAAGCCCGGGGAGGGCTTTGAGGTAAAGGATGGATCACCCTAGGTATACCCTGTGTATGTGATCTCCCTCTATAGCATCCACCCCTGCCACTGTCAGAGAAAGGATACCTAGCTAGATGGACCATTGTTCTGACCCAATGTTCTTATGATCTTGCCCTGCTTTAAGCTGGATATCAGCCACTAGATGGAGTCTTTTTCCTTCAGCTGAGCATGGCGCCTTCCATGAGCTAAGAGGTGGCAAATGTTCCATAGCCTCCATGAAGTGGGCTGTTGTTTAGGACAGCCTTTCTAAAACACTGGTGCCTTTCTAAAACAGTGAGTGTGTTAGGTGGAGCTGTGACCATGTGCAATTTAGCCAATAAATATTGGCTGCAGCCCAAGCTGGGGATGGTGACTGAGCTAGACTGATGCTACAGCTGAAGCTCAAACCTGGAGGTTCCTGGCTAGACAGTCTTATCCCCCTGCTCAGCATCATCCTAACTGTTGCATCTAGGGTCAGGAAAGATTTTTTTCCTCTTAGTCAGATGGAAGCCAAGGCAAGAAATTGGTTGAGATCATTCAGATAGGGCTCATCCTGTCATGAGCCAAGGGTTGGACTAGATGACCTCCTGAAGTCCCCTTCAGTCTTATTTTTCTATAGGGTGGTGGTCAGCATCATTATGACCATTTTACAGATAGGGATAACGAGTTATAGAGGGTAAACTTGCTTCTGTCCTGGACTGGGGGGGTTTTGCCTTCCTCTGCAGAGTGCGGCACAGCCTCTGCCTGGGATCTCTCAAGTACATTTAACCTCACCTGGGACAGAGTCAGGATCTTTGGGTATTTGGGGGCAATGGGCCTTGTAGATGTGCAATGGGGTTCTTGCATAGTTTTAGGACAAGGATGTTTCTGGGACAGCTGGGATTGGGACAGTTGGATGAGGCAGGTGGACCAGATGACCTCCAGAAAACCCAGTCATCCGGGCTTTTCCATGATTCAGCTCTCTTTCTAGCTAAGATTTGTCTGGCAGAGTTCAAAGGTGAGCAGGAAGCTTGGGTCCAGCTCTGAACTGCCAGAGTCCAAGAGCAAGCTGACCCCAAGTTCCCTCATAAATCACGCTTACTCATAACACGTTGCTCAGAAAGAGACAACGTTATTTGGATAGATGTGATATCTTTAATTAAACCAATTGAATAGTTGGAAAAATTGTTCTTTACAATCTTTTGGGCGTACGCACCCTTCTTCAGTCCTAGGGAGAGTCTGCTGGTGTTTGTCTGCTCTGTAGGGTTAAATAGAAGCTTAAGCCAATAGGCAAAATGCAGGCCTGGGAAAATGCAAATGTGAGGCAGGGAAGATCAGAGGGGATAGGCAGTACCATAGCAAGGAAATTTTGGTGCCTGGGGCAAGCCTGCTGCGGCAGCCTGCCCTCACCCTGTGCACAGATCCAGGGAGCACATACCCCCACATCCTTGCCTGGGAGTGCACACAGCAGTGGGAGCTGCCTTGCCCCCATTCCTGCACCCACCCCTCCCAAAACAAGCCACTCTTGGCTCCATCCCATGCCCCACCCTGGCTGGGCAGCACCTGTTGGTGCCCCTTCATTTCAGCCCCTGGGGAGGTCACCCCACTTGCCCCCTACCCAGTTGCTATGGTACTGGGGATAGTTAATGGGTGTTAGACAGGTAGGTGTGGGGGGAGGGAGAAAAGAGGGGAATGTAAACTGGTGATAAAATGTAGATGGTAAAATGTAGATAAATTACCTGGGGTTATTGGATGGCAGGCTAATTATAATGTGCCATAAATCCAATGTCTATCTTTAGTTCATGATTTTTTTTGTATCCAGTAGATTTATAAAGTGAAGCTCATTGGCTCATCTACAAAAGCTGTTTTGTAAATTCCCTTTGGGAATTAGAACTGAGAGATTAGAAAGAGAGTGGTTGTCTTGGAGAGTGGTTGAGAGGAAGGAGGAGTTGCAAATGCTAATCCAGGCCATAGCTTCAAACCAGGGGCCAGCAGTTTTCTTGAATAGCAGGCCTGAAACCAGACAGAGGGCAGGGGTGGCTTGCACCTTACAGACTAACTCCATCAGAAATGCATAGCTGGAGCTTTCTTGAGTCCACACTCACTGCTGAAGTCCCCTCTGCAACATGCCAACCCTCCCTGCTCCAATCTCCCGCACCCCTGTAAGGCAGCCTCTGCTTACTGATTGCCACTGAAAAGCACACCCAGAGCCAACAGAGAGAAGTTGGCAGTAAGGTGAGCAACAGTCATCCCTGCTGCCACCACTGGGTCCAGACCTGTCCTATCAGAGGGTTAAACCTATTGCTGTTGGCTGCTCAGAAGGGGGAGGGAGAGTGAGGCCGAGAAGGGGAGTGCCCCTCCATCTCCTTGCTCCCAGAGTCTCCAGCCCTTGTGGAAATCAGTTGCCTTGAAACACCCTAATTTTCAATTGCTAAATTTTTGTGGGGGAGGGAGGCAGTGACTGTGGTACCCAAGTAAATACGCTAATATCACTATAAAATCATGAACTGTCTTTCTCTCCTACACTGCCAGTGAGGCGCCCAGAAGGAGCCCTACAATCAGTCTTCATCACAGTCTGCACCAGGTGATAACTGTAGACATGCTGTGCTGTGCAGTGCTGTGCCCTGGCCAGCTGTGTCCACAGGGATGCTGTGTCTGATCAAAGGCAACCATGTGCTGGTGGTGTCTGAAGCTTATCACAGCTACCTCAAAGAATATCTTGCATCTATGGGACTTTGAAAGAGGAGCAAGAAAGAGCTAGCTGGGTTTTAAGACAACAGGGCTGGCTGAGGTCCATGCAAGACCCTTTATTTAGCTGTCTCATTGCCCTTTCAACCTCTCCTTTGCCATGATGCCTCCAAAATACTTTGTGATAACATGTGAGCCCCCTAAAAGCACAGCCAGCTAGAACCCACCATCAGTTCCCACCATCTCTGCCCCATGCCTTGCTGCTCATGGATGGTGGCACCACCAGGCAGGCTGGTTGTAGACCCCATTCCTGTAGGGGCAGGATTTGAACTCTGAGCTCCCGCTTCACAGGGCAGTAATATATGCCCAGGCCAGCTTACACAATGAGTCCCTTCTTGTTGAAGCCAAAATCCTGGCTCTGCAGCTGAGGATGGAGGTGCCTGTGGCAGAGAGAAAATGCCCCTAGCTTGGCCTATTGTTTGTGTCTCTTTGTGTCATGGTTTTCCCAGTGACTCACTCTACAGAAGTGGCACCAGGTTGCAGGGGGGTCAGTCACCCTCCCCAGGGCATAGGAGAGACACCCAGGCAGGCCTGGGATGGGCCATTCTTCCTACAGAGCTACTGAGCCCCTAAGAGTATGTGGGGGGAAGGAGCAGGCTCTCCTGTGTTCCCTGCCCCATCCGCTGCTCTGCTTTCTGCCTGATCTGGTGCTCTTCTTTCTGTTCCCTGCCCTGTGCTTGCTGCCCCATTGTCTGCTCTGCTTTCTGCTCCCTATCTGATTCTCACTGGCCCAGGTTGGGTAGGAAGTAGAGAGCAGAGCAGCTGGTCAGGCAGGTGACAGGAATCAGAGTGGAACTGGGGGAAAGTGTAAGACTAATTTGTAGCCCACCTGCCAAAAAAGTTGACCCCCCCCACAACCCACACACGCATACATCATCTGGCATTTATTATACTAGAAAGAAACAGTGCAGGCTCACCAAGCCAGTAGTCCCATGTTTTTTTCAGTCCTGAATTCTCATGCCAAGGTCTCCTCTTTCCCATGCCAGGTTTCTAGGTGAAGTAGATGCCACCATGTCCATCATTGACATCTCCATGCTCACAGGCTTCTCTCCAGACACAGAGGATCTGAACAGGGTATGTTGAGACTTTCCACATAGTGGCGGGGACCAAGTGAGAGAAAAGGAGTGGGGGAGATACTTCAGAACCAGTGCTGGTGCTTAGACAGACCCAGATGAATTTGTGAGCAGTAGTAGGGAATTCAAATACCATATTTTCTCACATACAACATGACCAAGATATAAGTTGCACCTTGTTTTTGAAAGGTAAAATGAAGGGATTTTTCCAGTTATGGCTGCATAGAGCAGAGACAGAGCCTTGTCTTCAGTTCACTCCCCCTCCCTTTCCAGCTTAACTAAAGCTGAAACCCTAGCTTCTGCTGAAGCCTAGTCTCTGTGGGTGGATCTAGGATTTTAAGAAGAACTAAAGTGTGTCCAAGGCAATGAAATAGGAAAAGAGACACTAGGCTTGGCTATCAGACAGTAACATTGCTCTAAGAAAGGTTAGTTTGATTAGTGGAATATCAACACCACTAAGAAAGGAGAGACAATCATTGAACACTTCTGCAGTGTCTTAAAAAGGTTGGGGGTGTAGGTTGTAGCTGTGTTGGTCTAAGGACATAGGCAGACAAGGTTCTTTGGGTAAATCTGATATCTTTTACTAGACCAACTCAAGTAGTTGGAAAAACTCTTCTTTGAAAGCTTTCTGGTATAAATACTCTTCATCAGGTTGAGCACACATCAACTGTAGGTGCTTCCTTAGCCTGACAAAGGGTATTTATAGCTGAAAGCTTGCAAAGAATTTTTCCAACTATTTGAGTTGGTCTAATAAAAGATATCAGATTTACCCAAAGATTGGACAAATTCAAGAGGAGGTTGAATGATAACCTGTCTGGGGTCTTGTGAACCCAGCATTCATTCCTGCCTGTGGCAGGGGGTCAGGCTAGATGATCTCTTCAGGTCCCTCCTGACCCTAGGTACGATGAAAATATGAAATCTTGACTTAAAAAGGTTGGGACTCTTAAGCTTTGAAAGGAGCAGGCGGAGGGAGATAGGATAGAGATTTATGAAATCATGAAGGATGTGGACCAAGTAAACAGGACACTGTTATTCACCAAGTCCCAGGATACTAGAATCAGTGGGCATCCACTGAAATGAACAGGAGATAGGATTTTTTTAAGCAACATGTAGTTAATTTATGGAATTCATTGCCATGGGAAATGTTGACAGCAGAAGCAGAGCAAGGTTGAACAAGGGACTAGATAAATTCATGGAGAACTGATCTATTCATGGCTATTAAACTATGTGACCAGGAGCAGCTCACAGACAGCACCATTGCAGAAGTAAGGGCTAGCTTAATTACTGGAACATCAAGACCATTTAAAAGGAGAGAAGGTTAGTAATGCCTGTAGAGTGAAGTGTTTCACAGGTATCATAGATAGAATCATAGAAAGTTAGAGTTGGAAGAGACCTCAGGGAGGTCATCTAGTCCAACACCCTGCTCCAAGCAGGACCTGCCCCAACTAGATCATCCCAGCTAAGGCTTTGCATAGTCAGGTTTTAAAAACCCCCAGGGTGGAGCTTCCACCACCTCTGTGGGTAACCTGTTCCAAAGTTTACTACCCTCCTAATGAGAAAATTTTTCCTAATATCTAACCTAAACTTCCCTTGCTGCAACTTGAGACCATCGCTCCTTGTCCTGTCATCTGTCACCACTGAGAATAGCCTAGCTCCATCTTCTTTCAAACCCCGCTTCAGGTAGTTGAAGGCTGCTATTAAGTCTCCTTTTAATCTTCTCTTCTCTAGACTAAATAAACCCAGTTCCCCCAGTCTTTTCTCATAAGTCATGTTCCCCAGCCCCCTCACCATTTTTGTCAACCTCCACTGCACTCTCTAATTTATCCACACCCTTTTTGAACTGGGGGGGCCAAAACTGAACACAGTACTCCAGATGTGGCTTCACCAGTGCTGAACAGAGGGGAATAATTACTTCCCTTGACCCACTGGCAACACCCCTACCAATGCAGCCCAATAAGCCATTAGTCTTCTTGGCAGCAAGGGCACACTGCTGGCTTGTATTCAGCTTATTGTCCACTGTAACCTCCAGGTCCTTTTCTGCACAGCTGCTGCCCAGCCAGTCAGCCCCCAGCCTGTACCAGTGCATGGGATTGTTCTGTCCTAGGGCAGGGCTTTGCACTCATCTTTGTTGAACCTCATGAGATTTCTTTTGGCCCATCTCTGGTTTGTCTAAGTCACTCAATCAGGTAGATTGCAATGAGCCACAAAGTCAGTTGTCTCCCTCACTGCTGCTTGAATAGAAATGCTGCTGCCACTGCCAAGCAGTTTGTTTCAAACTTGATTTAGGGAGGGAGGGGTGAAACATTGAGTAAAGGGAGGTGCAACTGCCTCACTGCACCTGGATCTGCCCCTGCTCACACTGCTTCTTGCTTTAGCTCTCCAGAGGTGTTGACAGGTACATTTCCAAGTACGAATTGAAGAAGGCCGCATCTGAAAGAAGCACCCTCCTCATTTACCTGGATAAGGTAAGAGCTTCTCAAAAGCCTGTATCCCCTTCCAGCTCTTAGTGAACTGGGTTCCATTCCTGCTTCCACCTTGTAGGACCACAGTTCTCCCTGACTACAATGAGAGGTGCCCTGGCTGATGTCCAGTAAATCAGCCTTTCTGCTCCCTTTTTCCCTCCCTGCCCTATATACAAAAAGCCTAATCCAATGCATGTGTGTCACAAGTATCACAAGCAGCCTCTATGTGCAACACAAGGCAGATCAGTAAAGGAGCAGGGAACACAGATAGGGCCAAAAGCAGGAAGCAGAGCAAAAGATCAGGGACCAGGAAGCAGAGCTACAGGTGGGCCAGGGGGCACAGGGCAGGGAGCTAAAAGCAGAGCAGCCAATGGGGCAGGGAGCACAGGTCAAGGAGCAAAAAGCAAAGCAGTAGATTGGGCAAGGAAACAGGATGGCAATGCCACTCAGACAGGATAAAGGGCTTCATTTGTGCCTGCTTGCCCTGGCTTCCTCATGCTGTATCAGTCTTTATCTCCCCCTTTCCTCCTGCAGGTTTCCCATACAGATAATGAATGCTTGAAGTTCAAAGCACACCAATTCTTCGAGGTGGGGCTCATCCAGCCAGCATCAGTGACTGTCTATGACTACTATGGCTTAGGTAACAGAGATCTTCTGATGCATCCTCCCTCCCTGGCCTCTGAGGACAATACCCGCTTTGCCACCAGTCTTATGGGATTTCTGAAAACATTTGGTCATGGCAAAGGGGAAAGCACCAGTAGTGACATTGGAAGGGGCGCAGGGAGGGTCCAACTAATGGCCCACAGTCCAGATCTGGCCCACAGAGCCGTGTTGGGGGTAGAGCAAACCAGGTGTCAGGGCCTGTCCCCAAAACCCAGGGCATGAAGTGATGCATATCACCATGTTATCCAGTACATTCCAGGGGACTTATGACTTCCTAGGTAACATCAGGGTGGATCACTAGAAAGGTGAGAGAGATCCAAGAGTCAGTTAAAGCTGAAGCCTAGAATTCATCTCCAGATCTAACCTTCCACTTCAGATCTTGAGAGTGATTCACCATGGGGGGAACCAGCTACCAAGAGGTGGATTCTTCATCCTCTGATCCTTTTAAATCTCTGGCAAGAGATATGTTCCCAGGGTAGAATTCTCCACCCTGTGATGCAATAGGTCAGATGAGATGATGTCATGGCCCCCGTTGGTATTGAAATATATGATGATGATCCAGGCCTTGGAGTTGGGGCAGCCACTAGGTGAAATGAACAATTGGTCTCTTTAGAGCATAAGAACTGACACTTACTGGGCCAGACCCTAGGTCCATCTTGCCCAGTCTCCTTTATCATGCAGCAGCAGAGAGCAGATGCTGAAAAGGAGAGTGAACTGAGTCTGACCAGGACTTTTTCCCTGTTCCTCTCTCACTTGGAACCTCCACCATTTAAGGTCTGGGAAGTTCTGATTCAGAGGCCATGTCCCTCACTCCCATGCTCCATAGCTACTGATGTCTCTTTCCTCCAAGGATGTGTCCAATCCCTTTGTGAATCAGGCTAAATGCTCAGTTTCCACCACATCTGGGGGCAATGAGTTCCACACTTTAATTACATGCTGGGTGATAAAGATCTTCCTTTTGTGAGTTTTAAACTGACTACTTACGAATTTAAACTTACTAGTTTAAACTGATTGCCTCCTAGTTTCATGTTGTGACCCATAGTTCTTGTCTGCTGAAAGCTAGTCAGTAATAAATCCCTACTGGCTTTTTCTTCACCATTTAGTATTTTGTAAATACTTCTCATATCCCCCCTCAAGCATCTCATTTCTAAACTGAACAGGCCTGGCGTTGTTACTCTCTTCTCATATATAAGTCCTTCCATGCCATTCATCATCCTTGTTGTCCTTCTCTGTGTGGTGCTTTCTGGGTCTCACGAGACTGAATCTGTCTCACTGCTTTACTTGGAGTTACATTGATGGCCCAATCTTAGTCATTACTCACTCATTGCTCATTCTGTGTGTCAGAAAAATCAGCAGAATATCCTTTCTGGTCTTTTCTGGCCAGACGCTTCAGAGAAGTGCCTAAGTATTTCAGCTGGCAGATACCATATGTACAAAGAGGAAAATTCCAAGGCCCTAGATTGTGTTCCAGACACGGCCTCTGGCTTAAGAGCAAATGGCGAGTTCAAGACAGGAATAATGTGTTGAAATTGGGTGTTCTTTGAGATTCAAGAAGGAGAACAATAGATGTTGGCTTAGCAGGACCTTTATGAGGTTACATATAGTCCAGCCCCCTGCTCAAGGCAGGATCATCCCTAACTAAACCATCCAGAGAGAGGTTGTTAGTCATGTTCATCTGAAGCCAGGCAAAAGGCAGGGCAGATGAGCACCCTATAGACTAACAAAATACAATATAGAGAGAACACAAACTTTAGTGATGTCAAACTGACTTCATCAAATACTGTTCGTAGAAGCTTAAACCATCCCAGCCAAGTGTCTGTTGAACATTCCCAAAGCTGAGGACTCTACCACAGTCTGGGCACCTTGTTCCAATGTCAGAAGATTCCTTCTCATCTCTAACCTCAGTTTCCCATGCTGCAGCTTCATAGATTTCATAGACATTAGGGCTGGAAGGGATCTCAGAATAGCATTGAGTCCAGCCCCCTGCCCCAGGGGCAGAAAGTCAGGTGGGATCATAGGATCCCAGCAAGATAAGCATCCAGTTTTCTCTTGAAGGCATTCAATGTAGGTGCTTGAACCACCTCCAATGGCAGGCTATTCCAGACCTTGGGGGCTCGAACAGTAAAGAAATTTGTCCTTATATCCAGTCTGAAACCATCTTGCAGGAGTTTATAACCATTAGACTGTGTCACCCTTTGAGGCGCTCTTGTGAACAAACGTTCCCCCAGATCCTGGTGGACACCCCTTATAAACTTATAGGTGGCCACCAGATCACCTCCTGAGCCTGTGCTTTTCCAGTCTGAAGAGTCCCATAGCTCTCAGCCTGTTATTATAAGGTCTGTTATCCTGACCTCTGATCATGCCACGTGGCTGTTCTCTGGACTCTCTCAAGCTTCTCCACATCCTTTCTGAATTGTGGAGCCCCAAACTGGATGCAATACTCCAGCTGCAGCCTCACCAAGGCCGAGTACAAGGGGAGAATGACTTTCTGGGATTTGCTTGAGAAGCATCTATGGATTCAAGCCAGCGTTTTGCTTGCTTTACTAGCTGCAGCATCACATTGAAGGCTCATGTTCATCTTGCGGTCAATGATGACCCCCATGTCCCTTTCATCCATAGTGCTAGCCAGCGTAGCACTGCTGAGCCTTTAAGCATGCTGCAGGTTTTTCCTCCCAAGGTGGAGAAGCTTGCATTTTTTGGTGTTAAACACCATCAGATTCTCTTCTGCTCATTTCCTGAACCTGTCAAGGTCTACCTGGATCACTCTCCTGCCCTTAGGTGTGGCTGCTTTACATCAGAGGTTGGTATCATCGGCGAATTTGGTGAGTCCACTTCTGACTCCAATGTCCACATCATTAATGAAGATGTTGAACAATACAGGTCCAAGGACAGAGCCTTGAGGGACCCCACTGGTTAGAGGGCATCACGATGATTGACTTCCATCAACCACCACCCTCTGGGTCCAACCATGGAGCCAATTTCTCAGCCAGTGGATCATGGTGGACCCAAGGCCACAGTTGGCCACTTTTGCCAAGAGGTGATCATGGGATACCAGATAGAAGGCTTTTTTTAAAATCAAGATATACAACATCAATTTTCTCTCCCTTGTCTAGGCAATAGGTCACCTGGTCATAAAAGCAAATAAGATTGGGCAAGCAAGACCTACCCGCAACAAACCTGTGCTGGCTATCCCTCAGTTAACAGGAAAATCCCTTTCCTGAAGATAGGCACCACACTGGCCTTCTTCTAGTCTTCAGGCACTTCACCAAAGCACCAAGAGTTCTCAAAGATCTGTGCCAGGGGCTGAGCTGTGATGCTTGCCAGCTCCTTGAGTACCCTGGGGTGCAGATTGTCAGGGCCGGCTGACTTGAAGGTGTCCAGCCTCTCAACATGTTGCTTCCTGAGGTCAGCATTGATGGAAGGCAGGAAATCTCCTTCACTTGGGCCTCCCTGTCCCGTGATGGGCAGAGGTGTTCGTGAGACTGGTGGAAGACCAAATCAAAGTACCCATTTAATAGGTTGGCTTTTTCCTGGGCATCAGTTGTCCATTGTCCCACCTGGTTTAGCAGGGGTCCAATGTTGCCCTTGCTTTTCCTCTGGCTCCCCACATATCTAAAAAAGGACTTTTTATTGTCCTTGATCCTAGTAGCCAGTTGGAGTTCTGTCACAGCCTTGGCTTTCCTGGTTCACTCCCAGCAGGTCTGGAGCAGTGCAGAATATTTCTCCTTGGAGGTGGATCCCGTCCTCCATTCTTTGTAGGTCTTTCTTTTTAGATGAAGGAGGCCTGCTATTTTCTTGCTGAGCCAAGGAAGCTGCTGTGCCCTCTTGCTGCCTTGCCTCCAAGATGGAATAGCTTTAGCTTGTGCATCTAGGATTGCTCCCTTAAGAAGAAACCACTCTTCCTGAACTTCCCTCCCCTTGGGGTCATGGTCCCTTAGGGCCTCACCGACAAGCCTCCTAAGCTTATCAAAGTTAGCTTTCCTGAAGTCGAGGACTTCTGTATTGCTGACTGCCTTGCCAGCTTTACAGCAGATGGTGAAGGTGATCAGCTCATGGTTGCTGGCACCCAGCTTCCCATCGATCATTAGGTCTCTGATTAGGTCTTCTCCAGTTGCCAGTACCAGGTCAAGCAGCACTTTACCTCTTGTCAGCCCGTAGACTTCTTGTATCAGATAAAGGTCATCCACGCACAAGAGACCGCTTGGATTTGGCCGAGTGCTCTTCCCACGAGATGTCTGGGTAGTTGAAGTCTCCCATAACAACCATGGATCAGGAGTGTGTGCCTTCAGCCAATTCCCTGGTGAACTCCTGGTCAAGCTCTTGATTTTGGGTGGGAGGTCTGTAGTAGACTCCCACCATAGTACCCCCTGTGCCATGTTCCCCACAGATTTTAACCAGAGGGTCTCAAGTCATCCACCCTGCTCGCCAATGTCAGCTTGCAGGGGTGCATAGCTTTCCTTAACATAGAGAGCTACACCCCTGCCCCTTTTGTCCCCTCGATCCCTCCTGTACAGCGTATAGCCATCTATACCCGTGGTCCAGTCATGGGTGGAGTCCCACCAGGTCTCCATTATCCCTATGACATTGTAAGTATTTGCGTTAAGCAGGAGGACAAATTCCTCCTGTTTATTCCTGAAGCTCCTGACATTTGTGTACAGGCAAGCAAGTGTCCCCTTGGGGGCCCTTGCCTTGCCTATAAATTGTTCCAGGGCTAGGGCAGTGGTGGGCTCCCTTAAGCGCCTTGGCCTGCTGGCTTTGCAGAGATTGCTCAGCAGGCCAGCAGTGGCAGTAGTCCCCCTGTCCCATGGCAGGCTTAATTTAAAGCTCAGTGGAGCAAGTCAGTCAGTCTGGCTCCCTAGGGGAAAGAGGTGGAGGCTGTCCCTTCCCAGCAGCTCGCTGCCTCTCTCACCAAAGAGTGAACTGTGGTCATGGAAGCCAAAGCCTTCCCAATGACACCAGTGCCGCAGTCCTTTAGCTTGAGGCTGTTGCTCCTATTTCTGCCTCCTATGGCTACAGAGAAAAGCCCATCTTCATCCTTCCCTGTCATCGGCCTTCAGGGATTTGAAAACTGTGATCAAATGCCCCCTCAATCTTCTCTTTCCCAGACTCAATAACCCTAGTTCTTTCAGCCTTTCCTGATCACCACTGTCTCCCAGGTCTCTAATCATTGTTGTCACTCTGAACTGGACTCTTTCCAATCTGTCCACCACCTTCTCAAAGCGCAAGGCCCAGAACTGGACACAAGACTCCAGGGAAGGCCTCACCAAAGTTAGAAAGAAACTTGAGGTTCCCTTTCAATTTTCAAACCTAGCATCCCCATGTTGCTCTGCTTTTCTTGCAGATAACCGCTGTACCAAGTTCTACCACCTGCCTTCTCAGACTGGCCAGCTCAGTAAGATCTGTCATGAGGATGTTTGCCGCTGTGCAGAAGGTAAGAATCTGGCTTGTCTCTAGTTCATTTCTAGGCATTATGGGCAGGGAAATGAACCAGTTGGTTTATGTGGCTCAACTACACTCAAACCTGAGCCTGGTTGGTAATGCGAATACCATATTTATTCATATACCACACACACCTTCACCATTCATCAAAAAAAATAGCCCTCCAAAACTGGGGTACATGACTCAAACAGCCAAGCTGATTTTTTTTTTTTTTGCTGGCACAGAAGCATGGAGACGCTGTGCTTTAAGATGGCTGCCAGCTTCTTTCTCAGGCAGCAAGAAGCATGTCCTTCTCTCAGTGAAACTTTTCCCAGCTGCTTTCAAATTGGCAATAGTTTTGAGCTGAGCAGGATAATCAAGTCCCTCCTATACCCCTGGTTATAAGGGTCTCAGTGGGTGAGTGGTATTGAGTTGTCTTCCCTGCTGATTTTTGGTGTCTTCCTCTTTTTCCCCACCACAGAAGAGTGCTTCAGGCAGCACAGGAGGGACAGTGACATCACACTAACTGAGCGAATTGAAGAAGCCTGCGAACCTGGGGTGGATTATGGTAAAAGATCTGGGTTTTAGTCTGAGCCTTGCTTGGGAGTGTAGATGGGGATCAAACATAACTGGGAGACAGCTTCTAGTTATCCTCAGTGAAATGTTCCATCAGGCTTAGGTGATTCATCTGAACCTGTGCCCAGGTGGGGTGTGTATAATGGAAATAGTATAAATACTCACATACCACATGCAGCTTCCCCCAAAAAATCAGCCCTCCAAAACTAGGGTGTTTGTCTTAAACTGTCTGAGCTGGGTGGACAGCTGTGTCCTGCTGTGTCCTAAAAGCCCTGGAGGCCACAGCATCTTCTTGACCACATCCCAACGTCTAGGTCTGTTGTGGATCACATAAATTACAGGTGTCTTCAGGATTTGCTGTAAAAGGCTCCAGAGGTGATTGAGTTCCTGTTATGGCAGAAATTTGGGTAGATCCACTGATCTCCTCTTCTTCCGAGTGGCCTCTGGAGAGTAAATTTCTTATCATCTTGGATCCAACCCAGAGCCAGCAGTAGAAGGCAGGGGTGTCCAACCTGCTATACATGGCGTGGGCAGCCTCTGTGGGTGGGGAAGGGACAGAGCGTATAAGCAGGGAGCAGAAAGCAGAGTAGCAGGTCAGAAAGAGACTCTGCCCAGAACTATTCAAATTCAGGCTCCATCTTTGGCTCATGAAGTCTAAAAGCTGGACATGTCATCTTGACCCTAACAGTGGGCTTGGAAAGTATTTGGGCCTCTCTGTAGGGCACCCAGCCATTCAGACATGATTTAAAGCAGTCCCTGAGGTTCTAACAAGCTGCCACGTGTCTCTCTTCTCTGGGTCCCCTCAGTTCTTAACACTACCTCTAACACAGCTAAGAAACGCCAATATTCAAGCTGCTGGGGGGAAATCCAAGCAAAAGAAAGCAGTCAAGGCT
This sequence comes from Caiman crocodilus, assembly GCA_030014935.1. Taxonomy (NCBI): domain Eukaryota; kingdom Metazoa; phylum Chordata; order Crocodylia; family Alligatoridae; genus Caiman; species Caiman crocodilus. The sequence goes on along the minus strand of JAGPOW010001397.1, from coordinate 80,975 downwards.
CTGTCAGTTGCTCAAGTCTCTCTGCTTCTCAGTTTGCCTCAGTGCAGGAAAGTACAGTAGGTTGGAGTGGGATGTCCATTGTTGTGTCAGGGAGGACAGTAGTTTTACAAAGAGTTTAGATGATGGATTAATCTGGGATGGCTTGGACAGGGCTGATCCTGCCTGAGGCAGGGGGTTGGACTCAGTGTGAGTTGTAAAGGTCCCTTCCAGCCCCACGTCCCTAGGATTCTCTGCTCAACCCCAGCCTGCAAGACAAATCTGGCCCACAGAGCCTTGGTCTCCAACCCATGGGGATTCCCATGACTTGGGAAATGTAGCAGCTGGAAATGGTGGAAGCTCCAGGCAGAAGGATCCAGCCCATTCATTGGGATCAGGGCCATTCTGACTCCCCCACCTCCCACATCCACACTGGGACAACTCTACCCCTACCCCCAACGTCTGAATCAGGGCTGCTGAGGTGCCCTCCCCCATGGATCCAGATCAGGGTTGCACCCTACCCCCCACATCTGGGTTGAGGCTGCACCACTCCCCCCACTATGGATCAGGACCATTGTGCTCCCCTGCCTCCATGTGTCCAGATCAGAGCCACTGCCCACACCTCACCCCTGCCCCTAGCATCTGGATCAGGGCTAGGCTACTCCCCACCCCCTACCTGTTTAGAGGACCCTGCCACACTGGCCGCATGTGCTGCATTGAACTCACTGGCTAGATCTGGCCTGTGGATGGACCTGGCCCCCCACTACCCAAGCCAGAGGGTGAAGAGGCTGGATACCACTGCCTACTAACCTGTTTCTCTTTCCCTCCATCCCTTCAAGTATATAAGACCAAGCTGGTGAGCAAGACAGAGGAAAGCAGTTATGACAACTACATGATGGAGATCCTGCAGATCATCAAAGCAGGTGAAGGATCCTCCTTGGACTCCAAAATGAACCCCCTTCTCCCAGCCTCTCCACTCTCCAGAGCATTTAAACAATCCTCTTGATTCTTCCCCACTAAAGGGTCAGATGAAAACCCCCAAAGTGGAAATCGCAGGTACATCAGCCACATTAAGTGCCGGGACTCACTGAGCATGGAGGTGAACAAGAACTATTTGATCTGGGGCCAAAGCAGCGATTTGTGGAACATGAAAAATGGGTGAGTTTTAACACCCATCAGAGCCCTTGGTGGAGGCTGGGAGGTTGCAGCATGTTACTTAATTCCATGGGTTAATTGGTAAGGAGTGGCCAGCTGTGTGTTTCACTAGCATAAATCCATCATTCAAGGTGTTCAAGGAGAGGTTGGATACACATTGATCAGGGATGATCTAAGCATAGCAATGGCTTTCATCTACTAGGCAGATCTCCTAGGCTTTACAGGATGCCACATGGGGCTGGCAATTAATTATTTTTCGCTTCCTCTTGCTACATGTGTCAAGGTATATTTTCTCTGTGTTGAGTGTTGGCTGCAGCCATGGGTGGATCTGGGATTTTGAAAAGGGGGTGCAGCTGCTGTGGTGCATCATCCCATAGAACACAATGCACATTTTTCTCTAGTTAAAAGGAAACTAGAAGTTTCACTAATAAGCCGGAGGCCTACAGCTATAGCATTCAATTTAAGGTTGAGCCAAAACAACTCAACTTCACTGGAATTTGCATTAATTTACTCTCTCATATACTATATATTTTAAAAACACAAAACCCTTCTTGGGCATCTTGCAAGTACATCTAGTGCTTCCTTTGAAGTTATTTCCACATGTAAAAGGTTCTCCTGAGCTAGTGTTTCCACACCTGAGTGAATGCTTCTAGCTAGAGTTAAAAAAAAAAACAGTCTGCAGGGCTGTGAAATGAGAGCAATGAGGAGCAGCAAACAGACAGCAGCACTGCAGAAGTAAGGCTAGCTGGAATAATGGAACCATTAAAGAGCAAAAAAAGGAGAGGGTGTCATTAACACCTCCAGAGTGAAGAGTTTAGGAGGAATCAGGCAGGCGACACTAAACTGTGACATCAACTGACTGCCTTGTTGCTGTCTGAATAGAAATACTGCTGCCACTGCCAGGCAGTTGGTTACAAGCTTTGGATGGACCAGAAATCAAAAGGAGGTAACTGCACCCTTGTCACAGATCAGCCCCTGGCTGCAGCCCAGGCTGGGGATGGTGTTTAGGCCATACTGGGACTCAAACCCAGGAATTCCTGGCTAGAAGGTTTTGCCCTTCTGTTCAGGATCCACCAGACACATTGGGGATCAGGGAGGAATTTGAACACCTGGCCAAATGAGCACAAACTGAGGTTGGGGAGTAGTTTTCCTCTAGTAGGGGCATGGTCCTTGCTTTTGAAAGCAAAGATGAAGAAATAAAAGATCTTTCCTCCTACTCATCCTGCAGCTGCATGGGGATTGTCTGTAGTTTTGACTTTCGTTTTTGCCTGTCATCATTGGCAGAAACTGTTCTTACCATATTTCTCATATATAATACACGCTACAATTTCCGGGGGGGAAAGAGGGGGAATTAAAGGTGTCTGTTGTATGCCAGAAGCCTACTCTTAAGAGAAACCCAGCAGAGTTTATTCATGGTGGGAAGTAGTGACTTGCAACATACCAAGGTCAAATCCTTTTTCCCATCCTTCTCAGACTCTCCTACTACATCAGCAAGGACACCTGGATCGAGAAGTGGCCGAATGAGGAGGAATGCCAGGACCCAGATTTTCAAACTCTGTGCCAGGAATTCGAGGAGTTCTCCCAAGCCATGACCATGTTTGGTTGCCCCACCTGATTCTGGGGGTTAGCACTCCCAGCTGGGCGCGGGTAAGAAGGCTTCAGCTTCATACAGAGAGTAATAAGCAGGCTGCAACATGCACCCAGCGTTGGTGCTCTCACTTCTGGATACCCTGATGGCTTGTGGTTTGTCTTGATTCCTTCACCCACCTCCAAGTGACCAATCCTCTCTGAATATAGCAATATAAAAAGCCTGATTTCATACTCCAGCCTCTTGTATGGCCCTTTCAGCAACAAGTATCTAGTCTTCCCACATAACATGGTGATGTGGGATCATTGGACCCTAGGAGAGGAGGTCTGGAAGGGACCTCAGCAGGTCACGTCCAATCCAGCCCCTTGCTCCAGGCAGTATCAGCCCTGACTAAACCAGCTCAGCCACATGTCTATCCAACCTGCTCCTGAATATTGTCAGGGATGGAGACTCCGTCACATCTGCGGGCTGTTCCAATGTTTGACCCTTCTCAGAGTCAGGATGTTTCTCCTTATTTCCAACCTGTTTGCCCTGCTGCAGCTTGAGGCTGTTACTCTTTGTTCCTGTCCTCTGCAGCCAACACTGAATTAGGAGTCAGGGCAGGAGTGGGGGTAGGATAGCAAGCTTACGGTGCCTTGCTGTGTCTCCCTGATGCTGCCAGAAGGAGAAGCACAGAAGCCATTTTGCAGCATTGTCTCCATACTTCTATTCCAATGAAGATAAATCAGCCAGGCCGGATTCTGATTTCACCTGCCTTAGTGGCAATAAAGATATATCACGATGACTAACAGCAGGGAATGACTCATAGTTACCAAAAAGAATAAGTCAGAAAGAGCTGTATAGATGCAACAGGCTGGATTGCATCCAAAGAAACGAAGTAGCATAATGAGCCCGTATCATAGGAAAGTCGGGCTGGAAGGGACCTCACAACATCATCTAGTCTGGCCCCCTGCTTAAGGCAGAATCAGCCCGGAATAAACCAGCCCAGCCCAGTATCTGTCCAACCTGCTGTTGGACATTTCCAGGGATGGAGATTCCACCACTTCTCTGGGCAGCTTGTTCCAATGCTTAACCACCTTCAGACTCAAAACGTTCCTCCTCATTTCCAGCCTTCGTTTTCCCTGCTGCAGCTCCATGCTGTTGCTCCTAGTCCTGTCCATTATGGACACAGAGAAAAACCGATCTCCATCCTCTCTGTCATCACCCTTCAGAGATTTGAAGACTGTGGTCAAATCCCTTCTCAGTTTTCTCTTCTCCAGACTTCATCACTCGAGCTCTTCAGCCTGTTCTCATCAGTCCTGTTTCCCAAGCACCTGATCATTTTGGTTACTCTCTGCTGGGCTCTTACCAACCTCTCCATGTCCTTCTTGAAGTGTGTGGCCCAAAACTGGACACAGGACTCCAGGGGAGGCCTCACCAGTGCTGAATAGAGCTGGAGAATCACTTCCTTTGCTTAGCAAAAGACAGTCCTGTTAGTACAACCCAGTTTGATGTATCACATAAGTTTAATGTACAAACCAGAAGATGTCAATACTAAAGGCCTCCAGTTTATTAGAAATCAGAGCAAAAATCAGCAGCTAGAAGCTGCAGACAGTCACGTTCACATCAGAGCTCAGTGCCCTATATTCACAGCTCGGGGGTTTTATCTTTGCAGCAGCTAGCAGGGGAAGTGGGTTCTCCATCCGTTGATCTCTTCAAGGCAAGCTCACTTTCCGGATGATGGGCTTGGGTTCAGTCTGTCTGTAGCAGCCTGCTGTAATGTCTTGCCTACAACAAGCCCCTGGAATATAATACGCCCCTTGGCTTTTTTAAACAAAGCAGAAGGAAAAAGAAGAGATGGCTTCTTAACAACCTATTCCTTTTGCTTTCACCTGATAAGCAGTGGAAACTGTTCTTACCCATATTTCTCATGTATAATGTTCACTCCCAGTTTCAAGCCATTGGTGTGTAGGGGAAAAGGTGGGTGTTGTATTGTCAGGGGCCCTAAGATGCAACCCAAACTCAGGCTAATTTCCTAAGCAGGCACATTTGCTTTGAGTCTCTTGAACTGACAAGCTCTGCCCCAGCTATTTAGCTGCCTGGCTTCCTGCTTGGCTCCTGGGAGCACAACCTACCTATAGCCCCAACTGGGGCAGCAGATGTGAGGCCAGCCAACAGTTCTGACTAAGGTCTGCTTAGTAAGCCTTGGTGATGTGATACTCCTGCTTTCCCGGAGTGTACCTGTTCCTGGATTCTGACTTTGGATTTCCTCTTGAATCTGTTTCCTGGTTTCTGTCCCTGGACTTCAGCTTGCCAATTGTTTCCTGCACCTGGTAACTTGGTATCCGATTCCCAGCCCCTGACCGTGGCCTGGATTTTGGATCCTGAATGTCCCTCAGAATCTGGTAACTTTCAACTGCCAAGCCCCGAGTTAGCCCTGGCTCTTTGCCTTCTCTCAGTGGCCTAGTCACTAAGCCAGACTGCCTGCGACTGCTGCACACGTAGGTAACAAAATACAGTAGCTAAATTCAGGCACCAGAAGTAAAATAGCTGCATTACAGTGGCACTGATAGGAGGCAGGGTGCATAGCAGAAGCTGATGGCTGTGATAAGACTGTTTTAGGTACATAAGCTAGTAAGAACCAGACTAGCAATCTACCCAGCTGTGCCATGGCAAGAGACTCTGTGGCGGGAGTTACCAACTCACAGCCCATAAGTCAGAAGTGCCACAGTCAGCGTGTGTATTCAGCAAGTCAGGGAAGCAGCAGAAAGCAGAGTAACAGATCGGGCAGGGAGAAGAAAGCAGAGGCAGCGGATGGGGCTGAGGATAGAAACAGGGGAGCAGCGGATCAGACAGGGACGGGAGATCAGAATGATGCTCAGGGAGCCGCAGAGCTAAATTTGCGACCTGCTGGCCAAAAACATTGGTCCCCATTCCCTAAAGTTTCCAGATCCAGGTCACTAAAGATAAGATGAGTTTCCAAATCCCTTGGGCAATTGCAGATGCAGATAAGCAGGTCACTGGGTTTGTTGACTTCCTCACCTATGCCTAACCCAACTCAAGGAGATGGGGTGATAAAAGATGTGGGGCTTGGAAAAAGGATATCCACCTCCCTCCTCCCATTAGAGAAAGTCCATCTCACCATCTGAGAGAGATTTCCTAGACATGATCACAGTATCACAGGCTTCCCAGCATCACGGATCTTCTAGGCCAGGCCCAACTCCCACACTTAGGTTGCTGTATATTCCCCGTGTGACTGGTATTGGAGCCAGGGCCTAGGCAGCAATGGGGCCTGGGTTTCTCCAGTCTTGAGGTTTCCTCTTTTCAGGGTAAATTGCCCTGATGCGGTTTCTCAGAAACTTCCCACCCCTCGTTCTCTCCTCAAGCTGGGGGGTGCCACCTAAGCCTCGGGGGGCGGGGGAGAGAAAGCAGAGGAGGCCCGTCACAGAGCTGGGGACAGGCAAGATGCTAGCACAAGCTAAGATCAGAGCCAGCGCAGGGAGCTGAGAAGCAAAGCAGGTGGGTGGCATCCGGTCAGTGTGGTGAGCATATATGCACCAAGGCAGCTGTCTTGCAGAGAGATAAACACATTTCATAAGCAAGTGTTGAGAAACCTCAGTGCATGGGACCAGCAGAGGGGGAGGCGGGTGTAGAGCTTTTTAACAGTGCAATCTATGTGAGGGAAAAGGAAATATATATCATCAGCTTTCCTCTGAGAAAGAGGTGATGGGGTGGGTTTAATAAGTGAGAAGCAAAAATATTTGGGGGTGATATCTCTCCTTGGAGGGAGGTAACACAAGCTGGATGGGGTCCAGTCTGGTTGGAACAGCGGCTATGGGTTCTTATCCTGTTACCTGGGGTAGCTTTTGGGGACTTTTGTGGGTTCTTTGCTTGCTTGTTTCTGTCTCTCTTTCCCCTCCCCACCTTCCTCTCCCTCTTCTTTCCCACTTATTGTATTCAAATTTAGTGAGTAATGACTAAGATCTGGCCACAGCTGGCCCAAAGTAGGGCAGCAAGTCTGATCCCAGTTTCTTGCATTGAGAAGACATAGAAAACCCCATACAGAGAAAGGCAACAAGGATGATCAGTGATATGGAGGGGCTTCCACAGGAGGGGAGACTGAAGAGGCCAGACCTGCTCAGTTTAGAAAAGAGATGCTTGAAGTGGGACATGATGAGGGTTTCCAGAATGCTAAAGAGTGAAAAGAAACTCAATAGTGATTTATTACTGACTAGCTCGTGACAAACAAGAATGAGGGATCACAACATGAAACAACAGGTCATCAGTTTAAAGCTGACATAAAGTAGATCTTTCTCACCCAGCCTGTCATTAAAAGGTGGAACTCATTGCCACCAAATGTGGTGGAAGCTGAGAGTTGAGCCAGATTCACAAAGGGACTGGACACACTCTTGGATCCTCTAAATCAGGACTTCCTAGACTTTAAATGCTGGTGGTTGTAAGTGAGAAAGGGGATTTGTCCATTCTTCCTGATCAAACCCAGTTCACTCTCCCTTTCAACATCCGCTCTCTGCTGCTGTGTGTCACAGGAGACTGGGCAAGATGGACCTAGGATCTGACCCAGGAAATGGAAGTTCCTATGTTGCGTACTCCCCTTTATACCCACCTCTGTGCTTGTCCTCTCACAGCATGTAAGAACACAGTCTTCTGTGTCATGTGGCATCAAAGAGCGGATGCTGAAAGGGAGAGTGAACTGGGTCTGACCAGGATTTTTCCCCCTGTTCTTCTCTTAATTGCAGCCTCCAGTATTTAAGCAGCTGAGGAAGTGAGCCCTAGTCCACCAAAGCCCCCGCACTGTAGAGGTTTTATTTCAAAACAGGGATGCTCAACCTCTAGACCTCAGGCCAGATCCACACCATGACACCCTGTCATGTGACCCCCAGGGCTCCTCTCCCTGGGGTCTGGAAACCAGGCTTTAGCAACAGATAGGGGTTTAGTTCAGCTGGAAAGGGAGGACAAGTCAGCAAAAGATAATGCCCTATCCCTGATCTCTGCTGCCATAACTCGGGGGGAGGCGGAGCATCCATAATACTTTTCAAAGTGCAGCTTATATTTGGGGGGGTATGTTATAGGAAAGGAAATACGGTAATAGGTCACCATCTGGAGCACCTTGAAAAGGATTTCATGGCATCCTGCCTGAGAATTGCTGCCCTAGAGGCTTCAGAGCTGAACTTCAGTGGTGGGGGATGGCCCAGAGGCTGGCTTCCTCTGAAGATACGGAGAACTTCAAAGATACCGGGGCTTTTGGGCTCACAGCCTTGGCAGGCTGTGTGGGTGAGCCCCATTCAGCTCTGATCATAGCCTGTCTCAGCAGCGACCACACAATGAGTCAGGCCCAGCCACAGAGATCAGAAGGTGGGATGAAAAGCTGAGAAGTCTATTGTGAAGCGAGGGGGTGGATGAGTGTCCCCTGCTGGCACCGCAAGAACTGATCAGCTCTGGGATGGTGAGATGGCAGTGGGGGAGGGAGGGATGCAAAAGTGGAGGCAGTGGCATGTAGAGAATCATAGAAATCCTAGAAAAGTGGGGCTGAAAGGGACCTCCAGAGGTCACGTTGAGTCCAACCCCCTGCCTGAAGCAGGATTGGCCCTGTTCAAATCAACCCAGCCAAATCCATCATGTAAACACACTGTAAAACTATCATCAGCCCTGACACAACACTGGAGATCACACACCAACATCTGCTCAGGATCAGACCAACACCAGGTTTGGGGTCAGAAAAGCATTTTACCCCCGATCAGACTGATTCAGACCGGGGTGGGGTGGGGGGCTTGCTATCCTTTGTAGTGGGGGCATGGCCTCAGCGTGGGATCTATCAAGCATATCCTAACAACTTTTACTGCAGCAGAACATTGGTCACCATTGTTACCCTGCTTACCCTATGGCAGGTTCAGGTGTGATGTCTGCTGTTGTGTCGGGGCAGATGGTAGTTTTACTAAGAGATCAGACGATGAATGTGTCTGGGATGGTTTGGCCAGAGCTAATCCTACCTCAGCAGGGAATTGGATTAGATGTGACCTCTGAAGGTCTCTTCCATCCTTGCTTCTTAGGACTAGTTCATGTCACACTCCAGACACTGGCACTTCAGTGGAAATCCCTGCTTCCTCCAAGTTTCTTTTCTTTTTTTTTTCACTGCACTTACCATATTTCTTGCATATAATGTGCAGTCCTATTTCCATCTGATTTTGGGGGAGTGGGAATATGTGTTGCATACTAGAAAATACGGTAACACCAAAGCAAGGGCCGATGCTTGGCTGCTTGCCTTTTCTGGCCATGCGTGCATATTAAGTCATCAGATTCGCAGGCTTCTGGGCTTTGATGTTCACCCTCTACATCCCCACCTCCTTGCTGCTACACCTGTCAGGGTGTTTTTAATCTTTCCTCACAGGCATTAGATGTTAACCACAGCCAAGGCTAAGTGCTCCTGCGGGGACTCAACCTTGAAGGATGCTGGCTAGAGGCTTGTGCCCCTCTGCTCAGGGTCTGACCAACACCAAATTTGGGGTCAGGAAGGAATTTTACTCCATGGTCAGATTGGTATGGATTTGGTTTGGGGTGAGGGGTTGACTTCCTCTGTAGCTGTGGCATGGCCTCTGCCTGGGATCTCTTGAACGTTTATTAATAATCTTTCACAGCAGCAGGTTGTTGGCTGCCAGTTTCCCCTGCTTTACCTGTGGCAGGATCAGGGATGATGTCTGGTGATGTGTCAGACTTGACGGTAGCTTTACAAAGAGACTGGATGATTGATTTGTACAGGATCATTTGGACAGGGCTGATCCTGCCTCAAGCAGGGCTTAGACTACTTGTGACCTCTGAAGGTCTCTTCCAGCCCCACTTCTCTATGATTTGCTAATGTCACAATCCAGACATCTGAGGCCTGCTAGAAATCCCTATTTCTTACATTAGATTTTATTTCCAGTGATTTTTGGGGAGTGGCAATGCATGTGGCACGTCAGAAATTACAGTAGCATCAAAGCAAGGGCCAGTGCTTGCCTTTTCTGGCCACACATGTATCAAGTGTCATCAGATCAGCTAATGTCACACTCTGGACACCAGTGTTTCCGTGGAAATCCCTACTTCCTCCATCAGATTTTATATTCACTTTTTTTGTTTACTGTTCTTACCATATTTCTCATATATCATGTGCACTTCCACAGGTGAGAGAATTGAATGTGAGAAACCATGGTAATGCCAAAACAAGGGTTGGTGCCTGTCTGCTTGCCTCTTCCAGCCACATGCATGTATCAAGAGTCATCAGATCAACTAAAGGCACACTCTAGACACCAGCACTTTGGTGTAAATCCCTGCCTCTGCCATCAGGTTTTATGTTAACTTTTTTCCACCACTCTTACCATATTTTTCATATATAACATGCACTTAAATTTCCAGTTGCTTTGTGCGGGGGATGGGAGTGTGTGTTTCATGTGAGAAATTACAGTAATGCCAAAGCAAGGGCTGATGCGTAGCTGCTTGCCTTCTTTGACCATGCACATGTATTGAGAGTCATGAGATTAGTTAACGTCCAGACACTGGTGTTTCAGTGGAAATCACAACTTCTTCCATCAGGGATTGTTTTGCTGCTTTGGTCTTCTTGGAATTGCAGTAACCATGGGACCTGATCCCATATCTGATGTCTGCAAGTTGGGCATTGTCCTGTCTGCCTTCCCAGTTGCTTTCTACCCTCCATCAATTCGATGAGCATGGCCTTCCAGGTCTCTGCCTACATCCTATGGACTTCTTTGGCCTTGTGGCAGTCAGGCTTTGATCTGGTCCCCAGCCAATTCCACTGAATGTGTGCATCTATTTCTCTTGAGGTATTTTTCCAGTGCACTGAAATTAAAGCACAGCTGCTGCTTTTTGTTTTAATTGGATTGATTTAATGGATCCAATTTAGCAAATACTGCGTTTAATACATTTAAAGGGACATCCCAGTCCCTAAAATGGGGGAGGCAACCTTTTCCAGTTATGAGCTGGAACCACCCACTCTGGGTCAGAGGTGGGTGGATGGGAAGCCCCACATCTGTGGGTTGGATCCAGTGGTTCCACAGGCTGGATCTGGCCTGTGAGTAGCTGATACTTGCCCTAAAATAGCCATAACATATTTTTATTTACCACCAATGGTATTCCCTTAGCCCAAGTCAGTGTCCAGACATTGGTCTTTTCTTCTTTTCCTCTCAGGCCCTGACAAGTCCTTTACATTCAGTCAACTGCAGTTCTTAATGTTTTAATGGAACCTGGTTAGTACTGTATTTCTGTGTATACAATGTGCACTTCCACCTTCCCCCTCCAAAAAAAAAATTAGCTGCTGAAAATTGAGGGGTGTATCTTAAGGAAATGCAGGTATCAAAGGGTCCGAGCCTATGGGAGATGAGTTTCTAGGCCCCTTTTTGAACCAGGAGAATGGTCAGTGGTTGCCTACTGAGTCACCTGAAGGGCCTGATACTGTTGGAGCTGAACTGCTTGGCCTTGTTTCTCAAGCTGGATGGGTGCCGCACCCTGAAGCGAGAGGAATCATAGAGCGGCCTCGCGTCTTTGTACCCATCATCCTTCCACTACCTGCATTTTCCCTTCCAAAAATCCTGCAGTTCCTGGCATTTTTAAGCCAAATTTGTATTTCTTTCCTTGCACCTTCCAAGAAACAAGGGGAGTGACTTAGGAAGAGACACATTGTATGCAAAAGAATATGATAATTTGCAGCAGGTAGAAAAAATATGATAACCCATGCCCCGTTTTTCCTTGGACTGCTGAATAATACACTGCCCACTGCCACCTCCCCAACTTTGCTTCTGGATCTTAGACTCACGCCATGTTTGTTCTGGGCTATGAGCTCATGGATCTGTTTCTAATCAGAGATCCTGAAGCAACTCCAGTGTTTGCCACTTCTGTTTCTACTTCTGCTTCCTAGTTTCAGGGACAAAGTCTCTGTCAGGGGTCACAGGATTTGCCTGGGGCTTGCCTCAGCTATTTTGGGAACTGTTCCTGGTACCAGGGCCTGTCTCCGTCTCAGCCTATTTCCCAGTTGAGCGTACACCAGCCCCTCATCTCTGTCCCTCTCTTCTGTGCTTGTTTCCAGGCAAATGCTAGGGTTTGGGGTGTCTGGGAGCCCCCCAAGGTCCAAGTCATCTTATTCTGCTGGCTTATTAGGACTGTTAGGGACTGGGACTCAGGACTTCTGGGTTTTCTGCTTCATGCTGAGAAAGGATGAGGGCTAGTGATACAAGGAAATAGGAACGGTGGCAGCCTGGACTCCTGGTTTCTTCTCTTCACTCCGGGAAAGGACCAGAGCTTGTGGTAGGATAGAAAGTAGAGGTGCTGGGAGCCAGGACCCTGGGGAAGGATCTCTACTTCCTGCTGGGAGGATGGGGTCCAGTGAGGCAGAAAGCAGGATCGATAGCAGCCCAGACCCCTGGGTTCTCCTCTTTACTTTTGGAAGCAGGTGGGGTGTCTGGTGGGATAGAGTTCAGAACTGCTAGAAGCCCTCTTTCTCCTCTAGAAGGAGAATGGGTTTGAATGGTTAGAGCACCTGTCTTCCACTAACTCCAGGAGAGGGAGCACAATCCCATGGGTCACCCCAGCCCTACCCTCCACTGGGGTCCATCCATCTCGTCTGGGCCTGCTCCAACAGTTGCTTGGCACAGGGGATGGGGGCAGGCAGTTCTCAGAAGCACCAGCTGCTTTCTCTGAAGATGCTTTTGCAAAGGCAGCTGCAAGCTCAGAGAGAAGCCGTGGGCTCTGAATGGGAGGAAATCCGCCCAATTTCTCCCAGCCACATGAAGCTGTGTGTGGTTGGAGACAGATTCTTTTGTGACGGTGCCTGCCGCCTCCTGTCCCCCATCACGACCGAAGGCGGCATTTCCAGCCAGGGAAAGGGGGCAGGGGCAAATCAGTGGCAGTTGCCTGGGGCCCCATCCCAGGGTAAATCCAGGATGTTCCAAAGGGGGGGGTACAGGATCAGGCCCCCACATGCACATCTAGTCTCTTTTTAAAGATCTCTCCAAGATAGGTGCTTCTACCACCCCCACTGGGAATCTATTCCAGAGTCTGGTCACACAAACCTTGAAGAAGTTTTTGGTATAGAGCAGCTTACATGTGAGGCAAGACTAGCAAAGGTGGATCTGTTCAGTTTAGCTTATGCGTCTTGTTCAAAAGAAGGCTGCTGTGCCTTAAAGTCCAGCCTGAGTTCAGGCTGCAAAACTCCCTGCCGTAAGAAGGTACAAAGAAGGTCCAGAGAAGGGCAAGAAGGATGATTTCTATGGGGGGCTTCCCTATAAGGAGAGACTAACTAGGCTGAATCTATTCAGTTTAGAAAAGAGACACTTGAGCCGGGACATAGTAAGTGTTTACAAAACATTAAATGGTGAAGTCAGTAGGAGTTTATTATTGACCAGCTCTTACCAAGCAAGAAGTAGGCGTCAGAAAAATCCATGGTGTGTCTGTACCTTGAATCCTGTGCCCAGTTCTGTTCCGTACACCTTGAAGAGGATATAGAAGAACGAGAGAAGGTCCAGAGAAGGGCAAAAAGGAATGATGAACAGGGATCCTGGTTTTCTCTGATTTAAAAAAAATCCCCAATATTTTCTTAAAATAAAGTAACCCCAAATCCACATTTTTCCATAATTCCATACACACACACACACATATACACACACACACACAGTGTTTCATTTAAATCATTGGAAAATGTGGATTTAGGGTTAGGTTTTTTTTAACCGAAAATTGGGGATTTCTTTAAATTGAAGAAAACCAAGATTCCTGATGATGACTGGCATATAGGTGTTTCCCTATGCAGGCAGACTAACATGGCCAGGCCTGTTCAGTTCAGAAACAAGATGCTTGAGGGGAGTATGAGAAGGGTTTACAACATAGTAGGCATATCCACACGAGACGCTTACTCCACAGTAGCCTAATAACACTATGCAGTAGCATGCCGGCAAAAAATCATGCTAATAAGCTACTGAGCAGTGTTATTAAGCTACTGCACAGTAACCACCACAAAAAGCTGACGCTAGGATGCAAAAACGGTAATTACTGTGCATTTAGTTAATACTTCATTACGCAAATAAATGCGCAGAAAGAACTGTGCATTAATGAATGTGTAGACGCAGCCACTAAATGGCAAAGCAAAAGTCAATAGGGATTTATTATTGACTACCTCTCACCAGACAAGAACAAGGGGTCACAACATAAAACCATTAGGTAGTAAATTTAAAGCTAACACAAAGCCATTCTTCTTCACCCAGAGGGTCATTAAAAGGTGTCACAGATTCACGGATTCACAAAAGTTTAGGACTGGAAGAGACCTTGTGAGATCATCGGTTCCAGCCCCCCTATTCTGGGCAAGAAAGACTGCTGGGGTCAAATAACTCCAGCAAGGTGCACATCTAGTCTCTTTTTAAAGATCTCTCCAAGATAGGTGCTTCTACCACCCCCATTGGGAATCTATTCCAGAGTCTGGTCACAAGAACCTTGAAGAAGTTTTTCCTCATTCATTGTCACCAGATACAGTGGATTGGATGCATTCTAGGAAGAAAGGGGCATCGGTAGCTATTGAGCAGGAAAGTGAGGGGCGTGGACTGTCCTAAACCTTAAATGCTGGAGGCTTCAAGTGGGAGAGGAGCAATCAGGTGAAAAAACCCAGGTCAGTCCCAGTTGCACTCCATTCCAGCATCCGCTTTCTGCCCCAGTATGACACAGGAGATGAGGCAAGATGGACCTAGGGTCTGATCCAATCCGTGGCAGGTCTTATGTTCGTATGTATGAGACCTAGTGGTTTCCAGTCTCAATATGAAAACCGGTCAGTTTCGTTCTCATGTCTTATCAATTTCACTTTTGGCTAGAAGGCGCCCACAGCTTGGGAGCTGCTGGAGAGGACTGACTAAGAGCTGGAAGAAAGTGGTAGGGGCTTGTCTATTAAGCTGCCTGTGGAAACGTAGCAAGATCATACCTGAAGCTGCGTGGGCGCCATGGGTGAGGCTAGGAAATAGTACTGGAGTCATCACTGGGGACAGGAATAGAAACCGGAAAAAACACTCAAGATGCATCTTGCGTGGGATGATGGAAGTGATCCTGACTTATCAGTGCTTGGGGAGGGCTGTGGTATGTTGCCCACAACTGGAACAAAGGTACAACCCCGGGGAGGAGAGGGGTGGGGGATATGGTTTGGAAATAGTCTTAATTTTTCCCAGTCTCAGAGCTACTTTGTGCTTTTAATTTACTGTATTGCTTCACATACTACATGTGCTTTGTTCCCCCTCCCCACCCCCAATTGTCCCCTACCCATAATTAGGGGGCAAGTATAAAGCAGAGAAGCTGATTTGCTTCCCAGGATAGAAGACCCCTGGATAGATTCATGACAATTTATGTATGGGCTACCCTGTGCTTTTAATCTACCATATTGTCTTACACAGGATATGCAACTTTTCCCTCCAGATCAGCTCCTACCCAAAATTAGGGGGTGTGTATTAAGCCAGGAAGCTGGATTTCTACCCTGGATAGGTGCCTCTCACTTTGATTTATGCTTCATAGTGCAGAAGCTGTGGTATTGTTATATAGGCAGCTGAGGAGGCCACTTGGCATCACAGCTCATTGTTCTTCACTCCACAAGTGTTAACAATAGCCTCCCCTTTGTAAGGGTCTTGGAGTGTTTGTACATGTCACATTTTTAGCTCTTTCTTGCGCTGCAATGGTGTGACTGTTTGCATAAGCAAGTTTTCCAGATTCTTTAAAAGTCTTTGTGGTACGTTAAAGTAAAACTCCTTGGATATCGTTTAGTTTGGCTTGCTGCAAATTGGCTCACTGCAAATCCATCACATCCATGGATTTGTTATGTGCAAACACCACGGCACTCAAATTCCAATAGTCAAGCTAATCTTCCTTACAACAGTGTTGCTGTCTGCTAGCTGCTCTCGGTCTCTCTCCTCTTATTTCACAGCTTTGGAGACTCTTTAGCTCTTTGCAAAATCCTAGATCTACCCACAGGGACCAGGCTGCAACAGCAGCTAGTGTTTCAGCATTCATTAAGCAGGAAATGGGGGGAGGGCAGGGAAGTGAGCTGAAGATGAGGTTCTGTCCCTGCTCTATGCAGCAATAACTCTGGGAAACATCTTTTTTCCTTCATTCTGCTTTTCAAAAAAAAACTGCATATTATATTCCAGGGTGTGTTGTATAGGAGAATATACAGCACATCCTTCCCCTGGAACACATACAGCTGTCGGTCACCATGTTGAATACACAGGCAATGGAGGCTCTATGTGCGTTGCTAACAAAATGGAAACAGCCACCATATGGTGGTTTAAATGGTCACGGTTCTTGGGTGATGAGAACACAGCTGTCCTTCCCAGGTCCTGTACTGTTCTGATTATAAGATGCCCCTGTGTATAAGCTGTGTTTTCAGATTCCATTTTTTTGGGGGGGGAAGCAGCTCCCACCCCTCTCAAATATAAGTTGGTAGCTACAAATAAAAAGCAAACTTCAATCAGTTTTTGCCTTTGTAAGGAGGATCTAAGAACCAAGAAAAGGACACAGTGGGTTAAAAAGCCCTGAAAAAAAAATTAAACTAAATAAAAATGGCTCTGGGAAGAATGCTGACTGGCTGTTTTTATTACATCCCCAAAGGGAGATGTTGAGACTGTGGGCAGCCTTGGTTTTGCAGTGCAATTCTGAGGGTCCTTTGGAAGGGAATAAGAAAAGGGAGGTGTGTTGGCAGAACAGTGCGGTACTTTGAATGACTTTTAAGGCTACGTGCAATAAAAGGACACTAGGGCTGGACACAGTAAAAGGACAATGAAGTCTGACCGACCATGCAATGCCTTTGAAGACCCCTGAAGACTCTGGCTTTGCAAGCATCTCCTTCTCCAGCTTCTCCTGACTTCTGCTCAGCCTGTCCACACTCTCCTCACAATTCACTGCTTGTGATGTACAATGCCTAGCACCAGCTTCTGTTGCATCGCCCCCTTCAGCCTGGAAATACCACTGGATCCACATCCTACCAAGGCAAGAGGGCCATAGGTTGGGGGCCTCAGCCTGCTGCAAAGCAGTGTGGGATAGCAGCTGGAGGACTGCCAGAGTTCAGATGGCAGCCATGAACACCCAGGGGGATTCCCCCCACCAGCAGAGATGCCTGCCTCCAGTCCCCAGTGGGGGTGGGAACCCAGTGAGGCAGCAGAGCACAAGCCCCATGATGGAGGTCATGGAAAGGGGAGGCCACAGGGGGTAGGGCTTTTCACAAGGGGTGGGGCTTGGTGTCCCAAAGCCCTGCCCTCCTCCCTCAGCAAAGTCCCAGGCCTCAGCCGATTGAGAAATAGCGTGGTTTCCTCCCCAAGGCCTGCAGGGTGTCACTACATAACCCTGGAGGCAAGGGAGAGCCTAGGAGGCCACCGTGCGACCTGCTTTCCAGCTCCACCATCCAGGACACAGTCGAGCACCCCCCACCCCCCACAGGCATTGTGGGGCTATGGGTGACGGTGTTATCTACCCCTCAGTCTTCTTTGTGGAGGGGCAGGGAGACCGGATCCCCATCGTGCCCCCCCGGAGGAAACCTCACACACGGCAGTGCTCACCTGGCCAGCTGGTCCTGGCTGCCCTGGTGAGCCTGGCACTGGTTGGGGTGGCTGTGGAGGGCTACTACCTGCTGCGCCTGCAGGGGGTGCTGGGGCAGGTGCCAGCACATGCGGTGAGTCCTGGGGATGGGGATAGTAATGGGAGTGGGGTGGGTGTGCCAGGGGCTGGGGTAGGCAGTAAAGGGTTAAGTGTGAGCTTGGCTGGAGAGCAGGGGTGGTGTGTCTGTGTGAACGTGGTTGAAGGGGGGTTAGGGTGAATTTGCCTGGCATTGTGTGTGGTGGCAGCTGTATGTGTGTGAACATGGTTGGAGTGGGGGTGTAGTTGGAGGAGGGTGGGTTGTGTGTATTTGCCTGATGTTGTGTGTGATGGCAGGTGTGTGCATTTGTGTGCACACGCATGCACCTGCGTTGAGAGAGATCTGTATACCTGTGACAGTGAACTTGGCTGAAGCTGCATGTGTGGTAGTGTGCAAGGTGGAGAAGGTGGGGGGCACTGCTGGAGAGAGGGGTACACATCTCGCTCTGTGTGTATGTGTGTGTGTGTGTGTGTTTTGGATGCCTTAGTTGTGTGTGTGTGGGTAACTGCATGTCCAGGACAGCTAGAGAAAGAGAGAGAGAGTGTGTGTGTGTGTGTGCGCGCACGCACGCGCATATATCCTGAACACCTGCATTCTGTGTGTGTGCCTGTGTGTCCCGGACACCTGGGCTCTGTGTGTGTGCATGGGTATATGCATAGATCAGATGCTTGGGGTGGCAGGGATGATGCCTAGGTTCTCTGTGCCTGCATGCGTGTGTGCTGTGTACTCTGTGTGTGCATGGGCAGAGGTAGGGACACTTTAGCTGGCTGGAAACAGGCATAGGGGTTTGGGGTAGACTCATCTGTGCCAGACTCGGCTCATCTTAGCTTAGTTGTGTGTGCGGACACCATGTTGTTCAGGCTGCATGTGTAGCCAGGATGCTGTGTTGTGCTGTGAACATTGCTGACCTCTTTTCCTACCATCCATTTCAGGCTGCTGAGGCCCTTGCTGAGAAAGTCATACAAGGTAGGTGCCACTATTCCCTGGCTAGCAAGGAGATCCCTGGCCTGGTCCAAGCCTAGTTGTTGGGCACATGCATGCGCACGCTTGTGTGGGGATTTGTGCAAACCAGGACACAAACAGGCCTGGATGCACAACTTTGGCAAGACAGGGTCTGTGGCTGCACCTGGCAGCTCCCTGAAATGTGGAGAGCATCTTTGTAGCTGGACAGCCATCTTATGGTGCCACTGATGGGCTGAACATGGGGCAAGTTAGGGCACCTTGAACATATCTGTGACACCATAAATGTGGCGTCTGCCAAGAGGTGAGATTGAAATGTATTCCAAGAGCAAGTCCTGGCTTCCTGCCCCATAACCAGCCACCCCCCTTTTTCTTTCTGCACCCCCACCCCCCTCCACTTCCTCTGGTTACGGGCTGCCTCAAACCTTCCGTTGTCGGAGCGGAGCAAATTGGGGTTAATTATAACAAGTTGATGGCAGGCGGGGAGAGAAGGGGGATATTTTTAGTCCCAGGTCAGGGCCCAGAGACAATCAGTAGCTTTGCTGGGCGGGGAAAAAATTTACAAAGCAAGTGGTTTGGAAAGGAAACATTTGATGTGAAATGGCAGGGGGTTGCGGGTCAGGAGTGAGGGGTACTAGCAGCAAAGAGGAAGAGACAGGGCTGTGGGTTGGAATGGGGGTACCGACACAGCACAGGACAGACAGGGGGCTGCAGGTTGGGAGTGAGGGACACTGGCAGGGTGGGGAGGAGATGGGGCTGCAGGTTGGGAGTGAGGGGCACCAGCAGGGCAGGGGGGAGACAGTGGGGTGCAGGACAGGAGGGGTGGAGGGAGACAGGGGGCTGCAGGACGGGAGTGAGGGGCACTAGCAAGGCAGGGGGGAGATGGGGCTGCAGATCGGAAGCTGGGAGCGTTCCCCGTGCCTCTGTTTCCCCACCATATAGAGCACCTAGCAAGCACCTTTTGCTGGCCAAGCCTGTCACTGTGCCATGTTTCTGAGCCCCTGTACTGCCCACAGGGAGAGTCTCCTTTGGGAGCAAGAATGAGGGGTCCACAGGGGGCACTTCGGTGGCTCTGAGCCCTGTGGGCCCAGGCTGGCTTCACTGCCATCTCCTGTTTCCATTCCAGAGCGGATGTTGCAGGCCGAGAAGCCGGCAGCTCATCTCATTGGTAAGTTCATTACCTGCAGCATTAACACAAGGGCACAGCCATCCTCCTTGTTGGGCAGGGGGGAGGGAAGGATGCAGGGCCAGCGGGGGGGCCCAGATGCCCAGGTTTTCCCCTCAGCTCTGGAAGAGAAGAGGGACCTAGGGGCTGGGGGAAGTGGAGAGCTTTGGGAGCCTGGACTCCTGGGGTCTGTCTGTCTCTGGGAAGTGAGAGACCCAACGGGGTGGGGCTGGGCTGGCTGGATACCTGGGTCCTTCACCCTCCCTCCCTCCCCACCCAGGCTCAGAGAACACGACGAAGGGAGGCAAAGCACTGCTGTGGGAGACCACCAAGGACTGGGCCTTCGTGCGGGGGCTGGGCTACGAGGAGGGTGCTCTGGTGTGCCACCAGCCCGGGCACTACTACGTCTACTCAGTTGTGCAGCTGCGAGGAGTGCCAGAGGCCTGTGCTGTGACCCCCGCTACCCACAGAGTCTACAAGACCACCCCCCGGTACCCAAGGCCTCTGCCCCTGCTGCAGCGGCTCTTGGCCCCCCACTGCGGCTCTGGCAACCTCTCGCTCTGGGCCCATGGCAGTGCCTTGGGCGGCCTCGTGCACCTGGCGCCACACGACCGCCTCTACGTGGACGTGAAGCCACGGCACCTGCTGCAGGTGCGCGATGGCACCCGCTCTGTCTTCGGCGCCTTCATGCTCTGAGTCCCCTATGGCCACCACTGCCTGAACACCTGGGTTCACTGCCCCCTGGATGCCTGGGTTCACTGGGGCCCAGACACCTGGGTTCCTTGAGGCAGGAGCCTGGACACCTGCTGCAGGTGCACAAGAGCGCCTACCCTGTCTTCATGCTCCAAGCCACCTACAGCTGCCACCTCCTGGACTCCTAGGTTCACCAGGGACCCAAACACCTGGGTTCTCTGGGGCAGGAGCCAGGATGCAGGTCCATGACAGCACCTGCTCTGTCTTCAACACCATCATGTTCTGAGCCACCCACAGTCACCTTCTTCCAGGCGCCTGGGTTATCCAGGAGTGCAGACTGATTCCCACTCCATCTTTGGCACATTCATGCTCTGAGCTGGGGGCAGGGGCTGCCTCCAAGATGCCTGGGTTCTCTGGGAACAGGAGCCTGGATGCCTGGGACCAGAAGGGGAAGGCTGGGATCCTGGACACCTGGGCTCTCTACCTGGCTGTGGGAGGGGAGTGGGA
>JAGPOW010001397.1:46673-59293 GCA_030014935.1 Caiman crocodilus | reverse complement strand
TGCCCTGCCCTGCCCTGCCTGTTTCCCTCCCCCACTGCAGGCAACCAGTCCCCTCCCTGCCCCCGGCATTGGGACGCTACAGCTGCATACAGCCCCTGAGCTTGGAAATAAAATTCTGTGATTTCTGAGCCATGGCCTGATTTTTCTGTGCCATGCAGGACCGGGGGGAGGGGGGGGGGCAGAGCCAGGACACCTGGCTTCTGCAGGACAGGAGGCAGGGGCACAGCCTGGGCTGAGGGGATCTGGCACATGCTGGGATCATGCATGTGATTGTGGGTGCATGCATGTGCTGAGATCAGGCATGTGCATATGCATGCGTGTACATGGAGCAGCTGGCACATGCTGGACTCATATGTGCTTGCACATGTGTGTGCATAACAGCTGGCATGTTCTATGGTCATGCACATGTGGCCATGCATGTGTGCTTGTGTGTGCATGCAACTGGCATGTGCTGGGGTCATGTGTGAGCATGCAGGTGCCGTGTGCTGGGATTGTACACGTGTGTGTGTGTGTGTGCACGCGCGCGCATGTGCATGTAGCAGCAATGCTGGAAATATTCCTGTGCACATCTGTGTGTGCTTGCAGGGGCTGGCACATGCTGGGATTGCACATGGGTCTGCGCAGAGGTGCAGGCATGAGTTCATGTGCCCGGCACACTCTGGGATCACGCATGTGCAAGCGTGTGCTGCATGCAGCAGCAGGCAATTGAGCCAGAAGAGCCCTCACAGCCCCACAGCTGCCAGCCCCGGGTGCCCCCCACACTGGCTTATATTGGAATGAACTGCCCACCACCCCCGATCTGGCCTCATTGGCTTCTTAAATGCTCCTGGGTGGTGAGGGGGCAGCTAGGTGCCAGGGAGCAAGCTCCAGCCTGGGCCAGGGCTTTGACCCAGGGATCCTGCTTCCCAGTGGCTCCCAATGGGTTGCGTCTGCTCCCAATTTCCTAGACCAGTGAGGCTGGGGAGGGAGTCCTGGGCAGCACCAAGCACTTTCCCCACCCTGCCATGGGGTCATGGCAGGCAGCCAGGGAAGTATAGCCTAGTGGCTGGAGCTGAGCTGTCCCCAGAATCAGAGGTCAAGGGACAAGACAAAAGGCAGGGCCGGGGAGGCAGAGATGCCACCCTCCCCTCATCGCCTCTCTGCCTGTGAGAGCCATCTCTGCCCCCCCACAGGTCTACCCCCAACCCCAGAGACTGAGGCTGTCCCCTTTGGTGCTGGGGATGAGGAAGCAGTTTTGGGCGCTAGGGGGCAGCAGAGATCCATCCCTTGGGCCTGGGATGCAACTGCCTCTGGGGTGGGGCAGGGTGGGTAACAGCCCCCAGGCCTGAAACAGGGCCATCTGTCCAACAGCTGACAGCACAGAGGCCCTGATGAGGGCACCCGAACCCCCCATGGAGAGTTCTCTGCTTGCCCAGAAGGGGACAGCACCCCAGCCCTGGTGGTGTCCCTCACCACCAACCTGCAGCCCCCACCCCCCAGGTGCTCCCCACTCCCCAGCTAAAGCCCACAGCTGCATCTCCCTTACCAGGCTGGGGTGGGCTCAGGGCCACAATCCCTCATTAGCTGGCCCACCTGGGCCACTAATTAGCCTCAAGCCTGGCTGGCACCTCCCAGGAGCTTTCTGCCTATAAACAGGGTCTCAACACCTGGTATTGGTTCATCCCTGAATTCTTGACCTTTGACCTTGGCCCCTGGGGAGGTCTCAGCTCCACCCATTAGGCAACACTCCCTCAGCTGCCTGTGATGAACCTATGGCAAGCCAGGTACTGACCCATGGTGGGCGGGGGAGCAGCCTGATGCAGCCACCTCTCGGGTGAAACATTGGGGCTAGGTCTGAGAGCCCTGATGCCTGAGTTCTTTCTCCAGCTTTGGGAGGCACCATCTTGTATTATGGCATCCACCCCTGGGACTAATCAGATCCTTGCCTCAGTTTCCCCATTGCCCCCTGGTGGTGATGGAGGAGGAGGGCACCTGGGAGCTCCCCACTCCAGGCAGCTCCTTCCCCCCACTCAGTCCTATGGTGCCCTCTGGTGGCAGAGAAGGAGGCTGGAGTATCAGGCTGGCTGCCTTGATCTGTGGCCCAGATGCCCCCATTGCTGCCCTGTCCAGAACCCACAAACAAAACCCACACCTTCCCTCCACAGCAGCAGGGCCTGGTCCATCCCAGCCATTGCAGGCACTGTACCAAGACCCAGCCATGATCCCCTTGCAGCTGCCAGGGGTGTAGAGAGGGGGAAACTGAGGCATGGTGGCTGCAATAGTGGGGGGTGGAAGGTGGACCCAGCCATCCAAGCAAGGCTGTAGAAGTAGGACAGGATGAACAGGCCTGGACCCACCAGATGAGGATGTGGTTTGACTTCCCCACTGTTGTGATGCCACAGAGCTGTGACTCCTGCCTACTACCGGAGGGAGGACCAGTGCTATCTAGTCCCTCCTACAGCCCCCCCATGATGTCACAGGCTGAGGTTCCAAGGGGATTCCCATCCATCCACAAGGCAATGGGGAGTCCTTCTCTTCCTCTTCCCTGAAGACCCAGGTGCATTAGAAGCTTGACAAGGGCTGGGGGGCAAGGTTTGGTCAGGGAAGTTCCTACCCCCTTCTGTGATCCCCTTCCCCAGCCTTGATCTAGCAACCCCCAGCCCCAGCAGAGAGGGACTAAGTGACTAAGCCAAGGCTATATGGAAAGGCAGTGGCACGGAATAGACTGGGCTTGATCGAGCAGCCCTGTTGTAGCCTGGTCCCCTCCTCAGCCCCCTGCTGGAGACAGGCTGGGAGGTGGGGCTGGGGGCTAGAGCAGCACAGCCTGGGAGCCTGGATGCCTGGGTTTTCTTCCTAGCTCTGGAAGGACATCCCCCTGCATTCACCTGTCCCGTGGCTCCAACTGCTATACCACACTCCCCCCGAGTGCCTGTGACAATCCCCTGGCTAGCATCCGGGGATGCAGGAGAAGCTGCCTGGTGCAGCCACTTCTGGGGTAGAACATCCTAGGGCTGTGTATCCAAGGTTCCCCCTCTAATTGGAGACTGGTCTGGGGAAATGGGACAGATGGAAGAATTGAGAACAAGTGCCCTTCCCCCAGGACCAAGTCAGACCCTTCATAGATTTCATAAACATTAGGGCTGGAAGGGACCTCATGAGATCATTGGGTCAGATCACCCCAGCAATATACTTTAAGAAATGCTTGGATGTCTATCAAGAATAGGTGCTTGCACCACTTTGGGGAGAATCTTTTCCAGACTCTGGCAACTGGGACGATAAAGAAGTTTTTCCTTATGACAAGTCTAAAACAGTCTTCCAGTAGTTTGTGACCATTCAACCTTACTTCAGTTTCCCCAGGCTCCCTACTGGGGACTGGGGTAAGGGCAGCTCCAGGTCCTGCCCCACACCCTCCAGTGTCCCCTGGTGACAGGCCCCAGAACCTGGAGCCCCAGGTGCATTAGGAGCTTGACAAAGGCTCCTGATGATAATGACCCAGGATAAATAACCAAATAAACAAGTCTTGATGGACGCGGAGTAGGGGAGAATCAGAAAACAGATTCCATAAGGGTGGAGCGGGGGAGGGGAAGCAGGAAACCATTACAATGCAATGTGATTAAGAGTCAGATAAATAACTTTAATTAGCTTTCTACTACACCCATCACCAGACAACATCAATAAATAAAGCCCTGTAAAGTGCATTGTGGAGATGAAAAGGGGTAGAAACCCAGTCTGAAGTGTTCTTGAAGACAGAAGAGGGGGAATGAAGGACCTGGGGTCTTTCCAGGGAAGGATGGAGATTTGGGAGCCTATGGTGGGGAGGAACGGAGATTTAGGCACCCACGGCAGGGTCTGAAGGCACACTTCACCCCTCCCCAGCCCCTAGAGACCAGGCGCCCTGAGATCTAACAGTCTGTGGGGGTGGAAAAATACATAGATTCCTTTAGCACCATTTAGGCTTCGGATGAACAAGAAGCTGCGAAGAACGCCTCAGCGTGGAAAACCCCATGAGGTTTCAAGTAGCTCCCGTCAGCTGAGACTTGTGTTTCCACCCACAGGCAAAATCCAAGTCCCTTTCAGGAAGCCTTTGAGAGCACAGTCCTCTAGATTTCATCCACTCCCCCTGCCACCACCATGAACAAAAACCAGGGTCACCCCATAGCAGATCAAACTGAGGAGTTAGGGGGGAAATAGGGTGTTTCCTGGGCCAGTCTGGATCTTCCCTGGGCTGGAAAGAATAGTCTGGGGAAGGGAAAGTGGGGGCAGGGGAGAGTTTTGGGTTCAAGTACTTGGTATTTGGCCTTCTCCTAGCCCCTGATCTCTGTTACCCACCCCCGCTGTGCTGCTTCAGGGTGGGGAAACCAGGCTGGAGGAAGCCACGATGATCCAGGTAATGCTACGACCAGAGCCCAAAGGAGAGATTGAGGGAAAAAATAAATCTTCCACCTCACCTCAGTTTGCTCTGAAAACAGACTGTTATCTCAAGGAGACACTCCCTTCTTTTGTGCCCTATAGGGCTTATGACACACAGGGGAGCCACCAAGAATCCAACCAGCGGAAGGTGGCATCGGCGTCCTGAGCTTCTGGGGGTTTTTTACCCCTCTCCAATCTCTGTCCATGCCAGGAGGGAAAGCAGCACTGTTGCAATAAGTTACCCCCCTATAAACAACCCCCCCAATAATAAATAAAAAACAATGTCCGTCAAAGATTTCCTCAGCCCCGCCAGATCTAGGGGGCTGGAGGACAGGCAGGATCAGGGCCAGCTTGCAGAATTGGAAGGGGTATAGCTGGATACCCATCCTGCCCCTCCCCCCCACAACCCGTCAACTGGTCCAGGCATCTTCTGCATAGGCTTGACCAGCTGATTGTTCATGGATCCCACTTCTTGCACCAATCTCCAGATCTCTGTTTCACCCTAACGGTGACTGGTAAGGAATGGAGGGGGAATTTCATAATCCTCCACTGTCTGTCAAGTCCCCACCAGTCAGCCGGAAGAGCCCCAAGAAGTTGCGGGTTCTCTTAGCACTCTGATCCAGCTGCCATGTCTCCAGGGCTTGGGGCTCAGTGGATAGGCGAGCAACCAGGTGGGTGCCGGCTCTGAGGTAGCGCATACCCAGAGACAGCTGGGATGGGGCCTTACCGGCCTGGGGTGCCAAGGACAGCTGTACTGTGACGGCTGGGGTCATGGTGATGCCCTCCACGTGGACCTGAAGCTTCACGGTGCTGTTCTCCAGGCAGGACCGGGCAACAACGCAGGTAACTGCAAGCTGGGCATAAAGTAAGTAGAGACCAGAGACTTTGACTTCCAGCTGGTGCTTGGCCTTGTTGTAGTGGAAGTCCGGGCTGTGGACCACACCATGGATGCCTTCCTCATATTGCAGCTCAATGTTGTTTGGGCTGTCTTGTAAACTAGCTGGAAGAGAACAGAAAGAGGCAGGATGGTTAATTCAATCATGTGTCATAGTACCCATGTTGCAGCCATCTTATAGGAAAGTCTCCTAACCATAGGGCAAATGAGATCCTGCCTTGTGCCTGTGCTAACACCCAATCATCTTTCAGGATCCAGGAGCAATGGGGTGCAGCAGAAATATCACTGCACTCTCTGCTGGCTGAAAAAAGGAATGGCCGTATTGTGTGTCATAGCCCCTGTGCTGCTAATGGCTCATAGGAGTCACCTAACAGCAAGGGGAGAGATGATTCCCTTATGCTTGTTTTAACATCCCATCCCCTTCCAAGATCGAGGAGTACTGAGATGCCATCTGCTGGCTGGAAATCTAAGTGGCTCAGCTGTGTGTCATAGCCCCTGTAGTGCTGCCAGCTCATGGGAAAGTCTCCAAACAGCAAGGGAAAGATGATTCCCTCATGCTTGCTCTAACACCTGATTTTCCCTGTCCACAATCTGAGCAGAAACGCTACAGTGCCCTTTGCTAGCTGGAAACCTGAATGGCTCATCTGTGTATCATAGCCTCCGTTCTGCTGCCACTTCATAATAGAGTCTCTTAACAGCAGGGAAAAGATGGCTCCATTATGCTTGCTCTAACACCTGATCCCCTTCCACATCCCAGGAGTACTGGGGTGGAGCAGAGCTGCTACAGCAGCCAGGGGGACACCTGAATAGAGCCACTGTTTGTCATAGCCCCTGTCATAGTGTCTTTGAACAGCAGGTGAAAGATTATTCCCTCGTGCTTGGTCTCACACCCAATTTCCCCTTCCGTGGCCCTGAATAGCTCCACTGTGTGTCATGTACCCTATACTGCCAAGGGGAGAGTCTCCCACAGGTTACAGCCCCTGCATGGCCAATGGCACATAGGGGAGCCTCTTAAAAGCAGGGTCCTGTCTATGAAGTGGCATTCCCGTCCTGCTCTGGAGGGGCCTGGATCATACTGGGGGCAGCAGGTGGCAATTCTCTGGGGCCTAGACTAAGGTTGATGCACTGGACCCCACAGGGGCTTTGCAGCATTGCCCTGTGGGTAAATCCGGCCCCCCCACCCAGAACCAGGCACCCTCTAGTCCCCACCCCACTCTGTGCGCCAGCCTCAGCACCTTGCAATGGAAAGCAGCAACACTCTACACAGCCACCCCATGACACTGGGTGAGACTGGGAGGCAGGAAGGGGATCACGGAAACCCTCTGCTCTGCTGAGACCGGAAAATAAATATTTTTAGTCCTATACACATGCATGTGGTTGAGCCAAAAGCCTTAGAATACAGAGGGGAGGGAAATGCTCCCCTGTTTACCGTATGTCCTCACATACCCCATGCCTCTGGGATGTACCTTTGGGGGGGGAATACTAATCAAATGAATCAGAATGCTTTGTTTTCCACCCCTCTTTACCTGTTTTAACGCCACCCCTGACACACACACACACACACACACACACCATATTTCTATGCCTAATAAGAAGGCGGTGAGCATTATACATAAATCAATATGGTATTTTAGGTTGGTTCCAAATGCATTGACTCTCCCTCCAGCTCTTAGTGATTCAGCCCATAGAAGAGCACTTTTTTTTGCTTTGGCTCAGCCCAGAGCTGAAAAATGCAGCCATCTCTGGGGTGAAGTAAAGCAGGCAGCCACCCATAATAGTTTTCCAGGGGAAGCCAGCAAAGAAAAAGGATCTCTTGCCTGATGCAGCACGCCTCTGTGGTTCCAACAATGGGGCTCAGCAGAGGCTAAGGCTACCCACCCTCCCAGAACTGCCCAGGAGGAAGCAGGGAGGATGGGTAGAAGGCAGTGTAGAGCACGGGTCACAGCAAACGGGGCTGTTGTATTGTGCTCACTGATGTTGCCTGAATGACTGGGGAAGAGCTGAGCCTGGATCTAATGGTAGGGGATGGTGGGGGGCAGATGGACAGAAGGACAGACAGGTGTTGTATGTGTGAGGTGGGAGTCTTTGAAGGGAGTGGAAAGGAGCCATGGTGGCAGCTTAGCAGCTACTGGTCATGGGGACCTAGTCCTCCCAGTAACCTGCCCCGCCCCACCCCAACCCATCCGCCATGCCTTAGAGCTACTCACCCTTCTGGATAAGCAGGTGGGCACCAGACATGTGCTGCAGAGAGAGGGGAGAGGAAGGAGTTTTAGAAGGGGCTTGGATCAGGCTGGGATTGGGAAGGGGGTCTGGAACAAGGATCACAGCCCACAGCTGCCCAGCAACACAGACAGACACTGATCTCCACCACCCCCTAACCAAGGTGGGGAAACAGGCATCCTGGCACTGCTGTGGAGAGGATGATGGGGACAGAGCCTCCCTGGACAGACAGACAAACATGATCGTCCCTCCCACCCCACGCCAGACCTCCAAGCTCAGGACTGTCCCACCCCTCCAGGTGGGGAAACTGAACCATGCCACCTCCCTGGCACTGCTGGTGCTGCTGAGGGCAGAGCTTACAGTTGGACAGACTGTTCCCCCCTTGTCCCCAAGACAGACACATCCTGACACCCCCACCCCCGGATCTCCGAGCCCCATCTCCTTCTTTGTCATCCCTCACCCCCCCAAGCTGGGGAAACAGCTGCCTCTCTGGCACCACTAGGGGTAGGATGGTGGAGACAGACTCCCCTGGACAGACAGACAGACATGGACTATCCCCTCTCCCCCACCACACACACCCAGGTGGGAAAACTGAGGCACCTCTCTGGCACCCCCAGGGCTGCTGAGGACACAGAGTGGGGTTGAACAGACACCCCCCCCAGACAGATAGACAGACACTGCCCCCCTCCCACCCCATCTCCAAGCCCCATCTCCCTCCCTGCTGTCCACCAGGTAGGGAAACTGAGGCACAAACTGCCTAGCACTACTGAGGGCAGAGACTGGGGTTGGACTAGGGTTGCCAACTCTGACTGAAGCTAACCCATTCACAAGTTCAATCACCCGCACTGCTTTCAACAGTCACGGGGAAATGGATACCAATTCCAGCAGAGTCCCAGGCAATCCAAGAGGACTGGCAACCCTAGGTTGGACAGACCTGCCCCCTGGGACGGCCAGACAGACAGTGCTGTCCTCCAAGAGACAGACTAGATGCCCCATCTCCCTCCCTGCCCCCCCCTCCAAGTAGGGAAACTGAGGCACAGGCTCCCTGACACCGCTGGGGCACAGCCTGGGATTGGACAGGCCTCCCCCCGACAGACAGACAGACGCTGCCCCCGGCGCCCCGCTTACCTGCAGGCCCCCCAGCAGCTCGGCCGGGGGCAGCGGCTGGGGCCAGACGCGCAGCGCCGAGCACAGCGCCAGCCCCAAGCAGGCAGCGCCCAGCGCGCCCAGAGCCGCCAACAGCAGCGCCTGGCAGGGCCTGGGCCCGAGGGCCGGGAGGGGGCTCTGGACGGCCGGGGCCGGGCCGGGCTGGCTGTGGTGCTGCAGGGACATCGCGGCGTCGAGCGGGATGAGGCGGCTCCGGGCGCCGCGTCTTTAAGGGCTGCGGAGCCGGCGGGGGCGGTTGCGGGGTTTCCGCGAGCGGCTCCGAGCATCACGGGCAGGAAGAGCCGGGGGGATGGAAGCAGCGCGTAAGGAAAGAAAGGAGGGGGAGGAAAGAGCGGGCCGAGGAAGGGGAAAGAGAGAAAGGGAGGAGTGTAGAGGGAACAAGGGGGAAAGAGAAAGGAAGGAGTGGGGAAGAGAGAAAGGAAGGAGGAGTGAAAGGGGTGAGAGGGAAAGACAGGGTGGGGGAAAGAAGAGGAGGAGTGGGGGGAAAGAAGGGAAGAAGGAAAAAGAGAGAGAAAGGGAAGAGAGTGAAAGGGTGGAAGGAAGGAGTGTGGATAAAGAGGGTGAGAAGGAAGGGGGAAGAGAAAAGGAGCGGATGGAAAAGGGGAGACAGGAGGAAGACGGTGGAAGAAAGGGCAAAAGAAAGAAGGGAGGGATCTGGGGAGAGGAAGGGAGGAGTGTGAAAGAAAGGAAAGTGGAAGGGAGGACTTTTTTGACTTTTTAACTTTATTTCACAAGAGATCAGGTACAAAAAGCAAAAAACCATCAAACCACACCAAAGAAAAAACAATTCCAGGACTTTCAAAAACTCACACCATGACAAACACCTTCACAGTAATACATGTCGTGTCTAACATGCCAAAGTCACAGACTCCCACATATATAAAAACAGTTCCACCCTTCCCTGTCCCGGTACGCGTGCAAAAACCTTCCGCATCTCACCCCGAGGAAATAAGCAAAAGCAGCCTGGTGAGGGCCAAGGGCACGGCACAAGCTGGAAGCCACAGTCTGCCACCGCGCCCACCCAGTCACCCAGACCAGTCAAGACATCAGAGCGCATATTTGAGACGGCCGTCCTCCACATGGCACAGCGCTTCCTCAAGGGCCCAGAGGGCCTCGAAGGTGGGCACCCCCCGCCAGAGAACAGCGTTCTCAAACTCCAGCGAGAGGCGCGCCTGCACTAGGAGGCTGAAGAGCCGCAGGGCATCGTCTGAGCCGGCAAGCCGGTTGCGGTGGCTCTCGAGGACAGCCACCTTAGCCTGACCCAGCAAGAAGTTGGCCAGGCAGATGGCGCCCCGCTCGGCTGCCCCGTAGGGGTAGGAGCACATGTAGGCGGTCTCTGAGAAGCTCCTGCCCAGCGTCTGCAGTGGTGGCTCGAGGGTGACAAAAAGTAGCTGCAGGCGGGGACAGTCCAGGAAGGCGTGAAAGAGATCCTCCTGCACGCCCCCCGGGCAGAAGGGGCAGGCCGTCGAGGCGGCTGGGTCCAAGTGGGACGCAAACGTGCCAGTGGCTAGAATGCCGAGCAGCAACCGCCACTGCAGGTCGCCAGTCTTCTTGGCGGTCGGTGGCTTATACAACGTGCGCCACGCTGGGCAGAGAGGAGTGTGGAAGAGTGAAAGGGGAAAAAAAGAAAGAGGGGAGGAGGGAAAAGAGAAAAGGAGAAGGGTAGAAGAGAGGATGAAATAAGGGAGGAGAGTGGGGAGGGGGAGGGGAGTGTGGAAGAGTAAGTAGGAGGGAAGAAAGAGAAGAGAGTGGAAGAAGGTGAAAGAAAGAAGGGAGGAGAATGGGGAGAGAAGGAAAGATGGGGTGGTGTGGAAGAAGGAATGAATGAGTGGAAGAGAAGGGAGGAAGGGGAACGAGAAAAAGGGAGAGTGTGGAAGAAAAGGGTAAAAGGAGGAAGGGAGGAGTGAGGAAGAGGGGAGGAAAGGAGTATGGGGCAAAGGGACAAATATGGAGGGAAAGAATGAAAAAGGAGAACATAGGAATGTGTCAAGGAATGAAAGAGTGTGGAAGAGAAGGGAAGAAGGGAGGGGAAAGAGAAATAAAGGAAGGAGTGTGACAGGAAACAAGGAAAGGTGTGGGAAAGGAAGAAGCAGAATGTAAGTGAAAAAAGGGAGAAGGGAGGAGTGTGGGAGAGAAAGGGAACATGTGGAAGCAAGAAAGGAGGGGTGTGGGAGAAAGTGTGAAACAAACAGGATGAGAGAAAGGAGGAGCCTGGGAAAGGAGAAAGAAACACAAGCAAGAGAAAGAAGGAAGAGAAACGTGACAGAAAGTAGGAAAGAGTGGAAGAAAAAGAAGGGCTGAATGGGACAGAAAGAAAAGAGCAGTGTGAGAGAGGGAGGCAGGAAGAGCTGGGCAGAGGAAGTGTGCAGGAGAGAATGAAGGGATGAGCGTGAAAGAAAGAATGGGTGAAAAACAGGGTGTGGGGAAGAGGATGACTGGGGAAAGGAGTGTGGGAGAGAAAGGAGGGACGTGTGCAGGAGAAAGGACCAAGTCCAGTGAGTTCTAAGGCACAGCGGCTTGGTTTACTATATTGGTCTGTACAGCGCCTGGCGTGGCCTGATCCTGACTTAGGGTGACTGGACAGTGCCTGGCACCCCTGATCTCACATTGGGAGATCTGTACTCTGCTAAACCTGGCCTGGGGAGGGGGGTCTGTACAGAGCCCAGCACCCCCAATCCCAGCCTGGTGGATCTGTACAGCTCATGGCATGACAGGCCCAGGGAAATTAGGTGCTTAGTGATCCCTTGGAAGAAAGCAGGGGGAAGAGTGCATCCCCACTCTGTAGTGATTCTCCCACAATGCACTGAACTCAGGAGACACCTTGGGAGAGAAGACACAGTCCATCCCTCTCGTATAATGCCTGTTCAAAGCCACCTCTCACTTACTCCTGCGTGCAACAGATCCCCCAAGGGCTCACACCAGGGTCTGGGGCAGCAGTAGTAGGGCTTTTATCCTGGAAAATGGCAGGCCCTAACCTGGAATGCCTTGCTGCTGGGAAGCAGGGCCTATCCCTTCCCGTATCTGGCCAGGAACCAGCCTGGGTGGCGGTAGCTGGAAGCATGGGGAGGGCACAGATGCAGGGGTGGGAAAGTGGTGAAACTTCCCCTGGTGAAAGTTTCCCAGCTGCGGCTCGAGTGACTAGAGATTTATTCTACTCCTTCCTCCTTCCCTTTTCCCTGGCTGCTAGTGTGTACATGGCACTGGACACATTAGGCACCAATTCCAGCCAGGCTGCGTGTCACACTGTGCACAACGCTGGACACACGGGGCCCTGACCCTAGCTGGGCTGTGTCACAGTGTGTGTACAGACACCACTGGACACATGGGGCCCCAATCCCAGCAGGCTGTATGTCATGGTGTGTGTACAGCACTAGACACGAGGCCTGATCCTAGCTGCGCTGCGTATCACAGTGTGTGTACAGTGCCAGATATGTGGGGCCCCAATCCCAGCAGGTTGTGTGTCAGTGTGTGTGTACAGCACTGGATACATGAGACCTCAATCCCAGCTGGGCTGTGTATCACAGTGTGTGTACAGCACCAGACACATGGGACTCCAATCCCAGCCAGGCTGTGTGTCATGGTGTATGTACAATGCCAGACACATGGGTCATTGACACCAACCAGGCTGTGTGTCATATAGCAATGGACACATGGGGCCCTAATCCTGGCTGGGCTGTGTGTCACAGTGTGTGTACAGCACTAGACACTCCGGGCCCTTATCACAGCCAAGCATCTGGGCTCCCAGCCCAGCCCTCCCCCTGGCCACCCCCACCTTTAACCACTCAGCACCACTCCCTTCCCAGAGCCAGGGCTGGGGATGTAGAACCCAGGAGTTCAGCCTCCCTGCTGTGTAGCTGAAACTTTTGACCCTACTTCTCCCTTCCCTTCCCTCCCTACCTTACTTAGGGGGGAACCCAAGAGTCCGGACTCCCCCGCACCCCCCCCCCCG
>JAGPOW010001397.1:10884-44391 GCA_030014935.1 Caiman crocodilus | reverse complement strand
CCCTGGGGGCCCGGGTGGCCCCCCCCCCCCCCGCCCCAACGCCCGGGCCGGCATCCCCTGGGGGCGGGGGGGGGGGGGGGGAAAGCCCAGGCATGCGGGCTGCCTGGCTTGGTTTCTCTATCTGCCTTGGGGCCAGGCCAAGGCCTGGGGGAGAGCTGGAGCCCCAGTGGATAGAGAAACTTAGACAAAGAGGGTCCCCCTCCAACAACCCCCAGAGCCCCTCCAGTGAGCAGGAGAGCAGAGCAGAGGGCCCAGGCGTCCGGGCTCCCTGCCTGGCCCCAGCCAACCTGGTATACTGGGTTTGCTGGGAGAGGGAAGTGGGCACAGGCCTCTAACTGAGATCCTCCCCATCCCCAAGCCCTCAACCCCTGCCCTGCCGATGCCCCCCTACAAACCTGCAGGCCTGGGAGGGGGTCCTTTTCAATCTCGGACGCCAGGAGTCTTTCCCCCACCTGCCCTGAACCTTGCACCTGGGGGACTGCCCCGTCCTGGCCTGGTGCAGCCCTCTGCCATTGGCGGATGTTCATTATTATTCTTGGGCGGAGTTGGAGAAGGGGGTGCTGGGACCCTGGGCTCTCTCTGGGCCCTCTGTCCCCTTACCCCTGCGCCTCCACCCCGCCGCGGGGGACTCCCAGCGCCTGGAAGCGGAGCACTGGTTCATACTGGGCGAACTGAGAGCCCCGGACGGGGACTGGCGGGAGCGGGGCTCGAACCGGAGAGCATCTGGCGTCGAGGCAGGGCTGAGGCCGCCCCCTAGTGGAGATAGGGAGGTTGCAGCGCCCCTGGGGCAACGGGGGTTCAGGAGCCCGGGGGGAGTCCTTGGGTCCCGCCATCTGCCCCCCAACCCTGTTACTGCCCGCCCAGCCTGGGCTAATTGCTCCCGAGCTGCCCCCACCCTCTCAATGGGCTGCAGGAGCCTAGTCTACACTAAACAACCCCAACAAGAGGAGCTGCAGATTTCCGCCCCGGCCCCCCCGCCACTGGCGTGCGGAGGCAGGGCCAAGGCGGGGTCTGTGGTTGCCCCGCCCCCTGCGCCCCGCCCAGCCTAGCCCGGGTGGTCCCCAGTGGAGTCGCGCAGCGCCGAGCAGGGTAGGTAGTGAGAGCTGGGCGAGAGGTTGGGAGCCTAGGCGCCTGGCTCTCTGCTCGAATCTTGGGGCGGCAGATCCCGGAGCCCGGACACTCCTAGAGGGTATGAATTCAAGAGCCCGATGCCTGAGCTCACTCCCCTACTCCAGGATGGGGGTGTCCCTGGGAACCCGGCTGCCTGGATTCTCTGCTCTAGTCCTGGAGCAAGGGGTGGTATTTGGGACACCGGGGTTCCTTCCCCAACCCCGAGTCTGGGAGAGGCATGAGGTCCTGTTGGTTAGAGGCTGGGGAGGGGGCTGAGCTTGGAGCTCGCTTGGATGCCTAGGTTCCCATCACTGAAAGGGGAGTGGGGAAAGCTCTGGGTTTGGAGGGGCGGGGGTCTGCTGGCTTAGAGCTGGGGGAGGGGCATCTGGGAGTCAGGACACCCAGATTTCATCCCCAAGTTCTAGTTGGGATGGGGGCCTGGGAGCCTGGACACCTGGGTTCTCTCCCAGTGTTGGAAAGGGAGCCAGGTGGCTCATATCAATGCCTCCCATGGATCTGCCCCCTCCAACCTCATCCTTTCTGTTCCCCACAGCCCCTCATCCCCAACCCAGAGGAACCTAGGAGGACCCGAGACCTCCACACACTCCTAACCCCCCTTGCCATGCACACGGGGGAAGGCAGCTTCCATCCCCCCTCACCCAGTCCCTGGACCCCAGCCCCCCGGGAGCTGCAGGTGACAGTGCGGGGCCCCAGCACCCAAATAGACCAGTGCCCTGGGCTGGGCTGGAGGCCCAGGAAGACTCTAGTGGCCCTGGACATTGCATGTCTACTCATGGGTGAGTGTGGGTGCAGTGGGGGCTGGACTGCAGCTGCTTCTGGAGCGGAATGTGGGTGGCCACATAGAGCAGAAAGGTGGGCTCAGGCCTGGGACAGGGTGATATGGGGGCAGGAAGATGATGGTGGGTCCAGACATCATGGGGCTGTAGGGAGGGGTTGGGTCATGGTACAGTGAGGCCTGAAAATGTGTCTGCTTCTAGGGTGAAAGGTAGGTGGCAGTATAGAACAGGGCACAGGATCAGACCAGGGAGACCCCATGGTTGGGGGGAGATGCTGGCACCTCCAGATACCATAGGGATGTGGAGTGGGGTCTGGGCATGATAAATTGGGATGTAAAATGCGGCTGCTTCTGGGGTGGAACACAGGTGGTTGCATAGAACAGGGGTGGGATCAGGAGATAGGGGACACTGTTTAGCTTCCCCCCTACCTTGAGGCCCTTGGATCTGCCCTGCCCAGGGCTGCCCAGTGAGGCTTAGTGGGATTCCAACCTGGGAACTGGGGGCTCCCCCTCTACTCTCCCCCGCCCTTCACAATCTTCACTGCCCCCTATGGGGTCTCCCCCTGCCCTCCAGAACCCCCCTGGGAAGGGCAGATCCAGGAAAGGAATGAGAGAAAGCTGGGAAGTCTGCCCTAGCTTCATTTGGAGCTCAGGACTGGGGGGAAGGTGGGGCAGGAGGTGGCTGAGTCTAGGGTAGAGCTGATGTAGATAGAGTGGAACAAGAAGGAAGGTGTCTGGTCAGAACCTGGATGGGGAGAAGCCCCCCTCATGCCCAGTCCTGCAGCAACAGGTCCTGCCTTGCTGCCCCAGTTCCTGCTGGGGGAAACTGAGGCACAGGGGACAGGGCTGAAGGGAGTACATGGGGCTGTGACCCTGGTGCCCCTATATCAGGTCTTGCACACTCATCCCATGTGCAAAGAGCCCAGTAATTTTGTGCAACACCCCCCCTCAGCCTAACCCCCACCCCACTGCAGGGATCCACCCAGCCAGGGACCAAGGTGTCCAGGCAGGGAGTCAGGGGCTGCCCAAACATGGCAGGAGTCTAGGTATTAATAGCCTGCCCCAAAATAGTCCCAGCCTCAAGGGCAGGGGAGGGCATGCAGGGAAGGGGTAGATCTGGGGAGGTCAAATCCTTCCACAGGGGGCACCAGTGGTCACAATTCCACTCCTGCCAGGAAATGTGCCCCCCAAACATTTTCCTTCCACGCCGGGGAGGGTGGGATTTGACTGCCCCTTTAAGAACCACAGCTGTGACTCTTAAAGGGGTAGTGACCCCCAAAATCCTGGTTGGGGTTGTAGCCCCACTTCCTGGTCTGCCTAGGCACAGCCCCCCCTACAGACTCCCTCTTCCCTGAGCTTGGGGGCAGGGGATACACAGCTGGCTGGGGCAGTGGGGGCAAACTGTAGGGGTAGGGACAAGGGAAGTGCTGAGGAAAGTAAGGCACAGGGCAGGGAAACTGCTTACCCAGCAGGCAGCTGCAACAGTGGGGAGGGAGAAGGCAGGGGGCCTGGATGCCTGGATTTTCTCCCAAAGCTGGGAGGGGAAGGTTAGGAGAGTGAGGACACCTGGGTTCTTTTCTCAGACCTGGTAGAGGAAAGAGATCTAGTGGTGTAGAGCTGGGAGTGGGTTGGGGGGGGAGCCCGGATGCCTGGGTTCTCTCTCACCCATGGAAGAGGACAGAGGTTCAGGATGTTCAAACAGGAAGGGCCTGGGAACCCGGATGCCTGAGTCCTCTCCACCCATGGAAGAAGACGGGTCCAGGATATTCAAAAAGGCAGGGCCTGGGAGCCCGGATGCCTGGGGTCCCTCCCAGTTCTGAGAGGGAAGTGGGACCTGGGGAGGGTTGGAGCAGGAGGACCTGAGAACCCAGATGCCTGGATTCTCTCCAGCTCTTGGAGAGAAGTGGGATCTTGTAGGTTATAGGGACCCGGATGCCTGGGTTCTGCGCCAGGTTGGAGAGGAGTGGAGACTGGGGGTTTAGAGCAGGGGGACTGGGAGCCTGGAGACCTGGGTTCCATCCCAGCTCTAGGAGGAGACTGTGGTTTTGGGGGCTCCTGGCTGGGCTGATGACCCCCTTCCCCACCCCACAGCGGCTGTCCCCTTCCTGCTGTGTGAGCTGGGGCTGGTGCCCCCTGTGCGCCGCGGCTTCTACTGCAACGACAGCTCCATCCGGTACCCGCTGACGGCAGCTGAGACTGTGAGTGATGGTGCCCTTGTCTCCATCGGCCTCCTGCTCTCCGCCACTGCGGTGAGTCCCAGTGCCCCCCTACTGGACCCCCCACCCAACCCCCCAGCATAGTGCCCCCAGAGGCACCCCCTTAGCTCTGTCTCCCAGAGCTGGCATTGCACCCAGGTGCCTTTTAGT
Organism: Caiman crocodilus; assembly: GCA_030014935.1. Taxonomy (NCBI): domain Eukaryota; kingdom Metazoa; phylum Chordata; order Crocodylia; family Alligatoridae; genus Caiman; species Caiman crocodilus. The sequence goes on along the minus strand of JAGPOW010001397.1, from coordinate 40,119 downwards.
CGGCCAAAGAAAGGCCTGGCACTGCAGATACCCTCTGTGAGGGGCATGAGTGGGGTTGAGGGGTCAGTAGGCCTCCTCAGTGCGTATAAATCCAAGGGCTCCCTGCTCTCAGCACCCCACATCTCCCTACCCCTTCCCCCAGCAGATTGCCCTGGGTGAGAGCTACCGGGTGCGGCGCCAGGGCCTCGGCCCCCAGGCCTATGCACCGGCACTGTACAAAGAGCTTGGCGCCTTCCTCTTTGGCTGCACCGTGGGCCAGTCCCTGACCAACGTAGCCAAGGTGGCTGTGGGCCGGCTGCGCCCCCACTTCCTGGCCGTCTGCCGCCCTGACATGGCCCTCGTTGACTGCTCCCGGGGCTATGTGGAGGCCTACATCTGTACCGCCAGCCCCTCAGAGGAGAAGGAAGCTAGGTGAGACGGGAGGCAGCCCTTTATGCCTGGAGGGGACAAAGCTTGGGGGGGAGCAGAGCTATGTGCTTTAGGACCACATCCCCTGTGGTGAGAGTTGGCCTTTTAAGACTGGAGGGGGCAGAGCTAAACATTTGGGGGGCCCTAGTGGCCACAGAGGGGATGACAGCCTGGGGGTGGGGCCTGGATTTCCCCAGAATGATCCTGTCTCTGTCCCTTTAAGGCTGACCAGGACAGCCCCACTGAGGGGGAGCAGAGGGGTGTTATGCCCCCCACCTTACCAGCAGGGAATGGGCTGGCCTGGTTTTTAACCCCCTCCTCCCCAGCAGGAAGTCATTCTACTCAGGCCACGCCTCCTTCGCCATGTACACCATGACCTACCTGGTGGTGAGTGTTCCTCCTGCCTAGCTGGGGGAAGGAGGCTACAGGGGTTAGAGCAGAGGGGGCTGGGAGCCCAAACACCTGGGTTCTCTCCCAGCCCTGGGTCTTCAGGGGGTTATGATCTCTAGATCTTGGACAGGCATGGGGGATGGTCAAGTGGTTAGAGCAAGAGGGGACTGGGAGCCCAGACACCTGGGTTCTGTCCCTAGTTCTGGGAGGGTGCTGGGTTGGTGTGGGGGACAGGTTGAGAGCCTGGACCCCTGAGTTCTTTTTCTAGATCTGGGGTGGGGAATGGGTTCAGTGCTTGGCGGGGCTGGGAGCCTAGACACCTGGGCCCTAGTTCTGGGATAGGTGGGGCTGGTGCTTGGAATGGGGTATCCAGAACCCTGGGGTCACTGGATGCGAACAGGGGAAACTGAGGCCCAGAAAAATGAAGGACTCAGGCATCCAGGCTCCTGCCCCCCCAACCCACTAGACCCCCCATGCCCCTCCCCTCCCCCAGCTGAGGAAGGAAGCCAGGTGTCCTGCTCCCTCCCCCACAGTCAGTCGCTCCAGCTGAGCCAGGCCTTCCAGATGCCAGGGTCCACTGTTTGCTGGACACAGAGGCACCCTTTGTGCCTCCTGGGCTGTGGGGGGAGGAGACAGGCAAAGGGGAGGGAGGAGGGACATCAAATGGGGGGCTCTGGCCAAAGCTCTTTCTGTCCTAGCTGGGAGAGGACAGGATGTGGGCCTGGGGCAGAGTATAGGAGTGAAGGTGGGGGAGCCTGGGTGTGGGTGGGACATAAGGCTAGGGTGGGGCTTAGGAGGAGGTAGGAGCAGGGCATGGGGGCCCTGTGTGCAGGGCATAGGGCTGGTGGTGGAGTCGAGTGGATGGGAGCTGTGTGGGGCAGGGCCTAGGGCTGGGGGCAGGGCCTGTGGGATTGTGGGGCATAGGGCTTGGGGGCTTGTGGGGAGATTGGGTGGAGCTTGGTGGCAAGGCCTAGGATGTAGGTGGGGCATTCCCCCTAGGGGCAGAGCCTTGTTTCCCAGTCCAGGGGGTCTCAGAGCTGCTCGGCTGAGGGGGCAGGGCCTGTGAGGCATCCCCAGAGTGGGTGGGGCTTAGAGGTGGGTACAGTGGGTGGGACATAGCTTGGTTGGAGACACTAGGATCTGGACACCAAGTGGGTGGGGCTTGGGCAAATACCCCCCAAGCTGTATGTGCAGGCGTGGGGGGTGGGGCCTGTGCCTGCCCCACACCTCACTGAGGCCCTGCCCCCTCCCCTCCCCAGCTGTACATGCAGGCACAGGGGGCAGGACGGCGGGCACCACGGGCACTGCTGCAGGCAACACTACTACTGCTGGCGCTGGGCACGGGACTGACCCGTGTGGCCGAGCACCGGCACCACCCGGCCGATGTGGCTGCTGGGCTGCTGCAGGGCATCCTTGTTGCCACCTGGGCGGTAAGGCGCCACCCCCAATCCCTTAGCCCCAACCCTGGTTGCATAGTCCCCACCTTTCCTTAATGCTGTCCCCAGTACTTTAGCCCCACCCCTGATCCTTGGCCTTGCCTCTTGGTTCCTTCATCCTGCCCCCCTGGTCCTATGGTCCAACCCCTTCACTTAAGTCATTTGCTCCAGCTCCTGGTCCCCTGGTCTTGGTCCTTGACCCCGCCCCTGATCATTTAGCCCCACCCCCTGGGTCTCTTCAGTCCAGGGGTGTATCTGGGCTCAGCTGTGGCTGGGTCTGTGCCAAACTGGCAGCCCAGACACCCAGGTTCTCTCCCCAGCTCTGGCAGGAGGGTGGAGGGGTTTTGACTGGGTTGGAGTGGGGGAGGGGCACCAGGACTCCTGGGCTCTCTCCCAGCTTAGGCAGGGGTCTAGCAACCAGCCCGGACACCTGGGTCCGCTTCCAAGTCATTCCCATGGCTTCAGACTGGCTGCATCCGGTGCTGGACATCCGGCTTCCTGGCAGGAAACAGTTCCCCGGCCTGTTTCAGTCCTTGCTGATGGTGTAAGGCATGGAAATCCTGCCCCTGCCCCCTCAGGGGAACTGAAGCACAGGGTGGGAGTGGGGCTGGGTTCCCAGCAGCAGAGATGAGAGGGGGCAGATGCAAGCGGCCGAGAGCCTGGATTCCATCCCAGCTGTGGAACCCAGAAGGCTAGGAGACCCTGGACATCTGGGTTCTGTGCTGGCAGGAGAGTGAGGCCTAGTGGGTGTGACTGGTAGGAAAGGGGGCTGGGAGCCCGGACACTTGGGTTCTCTCCAGCTGTGGCAGGGAAGTCAGGGCTGGGGGTTAGAATAAGGGGAGTTGGGAGCCTGGACTCCTGGGTTCCCTGCAGCATGGCTCACCCCCTTCCTTCTCTCCCCATCTCCAGGCCTTCCACATCTCAGGCATGTTCCAGCCTCAGCGCCTGACCCCCCAGCAGCTCCCTCCCTGCTCGGACAGCCCCACCACCATTGGCCACACCCACTGCTGAGGGGATTAGAGCAAGGGCCAGGACCCCTAGGGGGTCACCCCCTGCTGGACATCTGGCCCAAGGGCACGGGTTCATCACCGGAAGACCCACTATCCTAGGTCCCAGCAAGACAGGAAGTCCTGCTTTCTCTTGGACCCAGACATTGCCCAGGCATGACAGGAAGTCCTGCCTTTTTCCTAGGTCCAGTCACTATAAGAAGTCATTCCTTTCCCTGGGCCCAGGAACGAGAGGAAGTCCTGCCTTCCCTGAGTCCAGACGCTACAAGAAGTCCTGGCTTTGTGCACATCATGGGAATTGGAGGTAGCTCTGGAGCAATGGAGCAAAGCATCACAGGAAGTCCTGCCTCTTCTCAGAAAGGCATTATAGGAAGTCTTGCCTTCCTTTGCCAGGACTTGGCAGCACCTACAGAGGAAGTCCCACCCCACCTTGCCAGGGCATTACAGGAAGTCCCGCCCTTCACGCTGGGATTTCCCCCCTCATTGAAGGATGATACAGACCTCCCTGACACCCCACCAGGATCAGGTCTTCCCACTCCCTTCACCCCCCTTACAACTGGGAGTGGGGCTTGGAATTGGCTATGAGGCACCAGAGCACCCAAACTACTACATGAAGGACAAACCACAGGCCACAGCACCCAGTGGAAGGGAGGGGGCAGGAGACCCCACCTCCTCAGTCCCAGTGCTCCTAGTTGGCTAGTCCCAGTAATGTGAATATGAATTTTGTAATAAATGGTCCAGGCCATCTGCTGGGCTGCGTGCAAGTCTGGAGCAGTATCCCACCCCAGAGCTGCCTGCATCTTCTGCAGATAAAGCCTTGATTGTCCCCTGGGAAGAGAGAACAGAGGCATCCCAGCTCCTAGTCCCCCCTGCTCTACCCCCCCACCCTTCCCCCTTCCAACACTCTCCCAGAGCTGGAAGGAACCCAGGCACCCCAGCTCCTAGACCTCCTTCTCCCCACACTGCTTTCCAGGCTTGACCTAGGTCCCATGCCTGGCTAGGGCAGGGAAGTGTGGTGAGTAGGCTGGTAACCTTTGGTTCTTTCCCAGCTCTGGGAGGGAGTTGGGACTAAGGGAGTGGGGACTAAGGGTTAGAGGGGCAGGGGCTGAAAGGAGAGTGATGTCTTCTGCCCTCAGACTTGGGGTTCCCGCTCCTACTTTCCCTGCCCCTGTTGGGGCCTGCTGGGGAAGGGGAGGAAGGCTAGGTCCCTGCCCTGCAGCCAGGGAGCAGCTCCACTGGTAGAAGTGGGTCCCAGACGCACATGAGCAGGTACCACGTATTGTGTCAGATGGGGGGGGAGTGCCCAGAATACCTGGGGTCTGATTGGGAAGTGCATGTGTCCTGGGCGGGGGGGGACGACACACGACACCTGGGTTTGTAGCTGGGGGTGCCTTGTCTCCTAGTTCCAAGGGGCTGGGCTCAGTGCCTGTATGTCCCCAACACCTGGGTTTTCTACAAGTTCCTCCCTGCCGGCTTCCTGCAGGGGCTGTGCATGGAGCTCTGCCCTTGTGTGTGTCTCCTCAGACCTGTGTTCTCCAGCCCGTGTATACCCATGTGCGTCTATGCACATGTGCCATCCAGGCATCTGGGATCGTGCCTGCACTCCTTCCCCTGCCTCCAGCTCAGCTCTCATCCCCGCCCCCTGGCCCACCAGCTGAGCTGGATACTCATCTCTCAGCCGTTTCCCACACGCAACTACCATGACCATGGGGCATGGGACCTGGCTCAGCCCCCTGGCCTGTAGGTCTGCAATTCAGCCACCTCTGAGGTGGGACAGCAGCCGCAGCCCCTGGCCCTACCGCTGCCCCGCGCTACCCATCCAGCCCCGGGACCGGTCCGGGTGGATAAGCAAGTTTTTCCCTGCCAGGGACAACGAGTTCGGAACAAGCCTGATGTTATCTGCAACACGCCCTGCTGGGGGGAGCCGCCCAAGGCGACGGGCAGTACCCCCTCTTCCCCCGCTCCTCCCTGCCAGTGCTGGGGGCCGGGCCTGTGCCGCCCCCTGGTGGCCGTCGGCGGCGCTACGTGCCTGCGTGTCGCTCTGCCGCCGCCTACTGGCTGACAGAGCGCTGCGGCGGTGCTGCGCATGCGCATTGGTGCAAGAAGGGTCCCTACGGGCTGGACCTGCCAACCCCACCTGCGGGTCCCGGAAGAGGGACGTGCTGCCCGGGCCCGGCCCCCACCCAGCCGGGAGCTGAACTGACAAGACAGGGACAGGGGGCGTGGAGATGGCCGGATGAATGGAAAGAGAGAAGGCTAGAGATAGACAGCGGTAAAAGAAGAGAGGGAGGGATTCACACAGGCGAAGTGATGGATAGAGAGAATACATGCACAGACACCAATGTGTGATAGAGACTGCATGGATGCATGCATGCATAGGGTGACAGGCATGGATGAATAGGCGAATGGATGGGTGGATGACAGAAAGGTAGAGAGATGGCTGGAGAGATGTAGACAGACGGGTAGATGATAGGCAAGCAGGCTGGATGGTTGGTGGGTGAATGGAAAAACGGGTGGGTAGACAGAAACAGACAAAACGCACAGGAAAACGTACGATAGACAAGATGGATGAATGGATAGATACACGGGGGAATAGAGGGATGGATGGAGATAGTGATAGACTGGTGGGTAGATGGACACACGCGGACAGATGAATAGATTATATAAATACACATAAATATAGAGATATATAGGTACAGAAAGACGGAGGGATGGAGGGAGAGACAGGTGGATGGCTAGATGAATATAGATATAAATACACAGAGAAACATTTACGATAGAAAGACAGATATACATGGATGGATGGATGGACAGACAGAGGTGGATGGAAAGACAGACATAGATACAAATACACTGACAAGCCTACATATATGATAAGGACAGATAGACAAGACAGATGATTAGGTAGATAGATAGACAGACAAACATATAATAGAGGGACAGACAAGATGGACGATAGACAGACGGATGGATGGATACGTAGGTAGGTAGATGGTGGAGATGTATAGAATATGGATGGAGGCAGAGGTGCGTGGGGAGGCGGCCACGTCCATGTGACAGACAGACGCGGGCTGTGCGGACAGACGACCCCGCCGGGCCCAGTCCCTGCACTGCGGGGACACGGGCCTGGGGTCTATGCAGTCCCAGATCCCCAGAATGCACCGCGCGGGGGGGAGCAGCTTTCAGTCGCTACCAGGGGCAGGGGTTAGCGAGTTACAGCGCTCCCGCCCCCTGCATCCGTTTCCTCGCTGGACTCGGGGGCCTTCACGGACCCCTGAGCCCACCCCCTCGCATCCGCTGCCCCAGGTGCGGCAATTGATCCGAATCCCCCCGGACACCCTCTCACTCTAGGCTGTGCCCCCAGCAGCGCCTGATGGAGGGGAAGGGGCCTGTCCATGTCCCTTCTCCCCCGAAAGGCCCCTTCCCCCCCGGAGGCGGGCGCTTGCGGTTCCAAGAAGGGTCTGATCCGGGCCCCAATACTGCTACGGAGAGCAGATCTGGGGCAGCGGACCCCCTGCCCCCACGGACTGGATAGGGAGCCTGACCCTGCTATGCAGCAGGGCTGGGACTGGGGCTAGGACGCCCGGGTGCTGCCTAGCACTGCGGGGTGCTCGGCGCTGTACTGACCGGGACATGCACCAATTGCCCGGCAACTCCCGCGTCTGCGCAGGGTTTACAGCTCCTCCCCCGCAAGCTTTAAAGGGCCCACGCAGCCGGGGCCGGGCGGGACGTGGGGTCTGGGTTGCAGGCGACTCTTCTGTGCAGCAGGAGGCATCGGCGCCATGAGGGAGATTGTGCACCTGCAGGCTGGGCAGTGCGGCAACCAGATTGGGGCCAAGGTCAGCCCGGGACCGGGGCCCCGGAGGACGCCCCCGCCCAGCCAGGATCGGGCCCCTGGGAATCCTCCTCCCCCATCCCGGATCGGGGCCCCCAGGCTGCCCCCTGCAATCTCCTCCAGCCAGGATTGGGACCCCGGGAACCCCCCTTTCCCGCCCTCTTGCCCCAGCTAAAATTGCTCCTCCCCCACTCCGGTATCTGGGTCCACAAGCCGCCCCCCGCCCCCTACCCCACCCCACCCCCGCCCCATAGCTCATCCAACCAGGATTGACTGCCCCCCCTCACCTGCCCCTTGGCAGCTGGAGAGGGGTCTCTTACCTTCCCCCCCACCCCAGCCGGGTCCCTCTTCCCGCGACGGCTAATAACCCCCCTGTCTGCCCCCCCTGCCCCGAGCAGATGCTTGGTGTAATGCGGGAGAGGAGCGGCCTTCTCTTCTACCCCACCCAGCAGCCTGGCCCGGCCAGTAGCCCGGATGTTGAGGGGACTGCAAGGAGTCAACACCCAGTCCTCGGTCCCCTCCAGGAAAAAATGCAGCGCCCCGCGTTGTAGTGGGGTGCGATTGAGGGGGGAGGGGTGGTTGTGGAGGTTACAATGGTGGGAGGCTGCGATCGGGGGACTTGGGGACTGGTCTGCAGCCCCCACGGCACCGTTTGTATTGCCTTAGGGGCCGCTACTTGCTAGGAGGGGACCTGCCCCCTCCCTGCCTGGCACGGGATCCCCCCCTTTACCCATTGCCCCTTTCCAGCAGCCTGTCAAAGGGATGTTTTCTGCTAGAGGGAGGCACAAACCAACAGGTCCCGACTCCCCCCGCCCCCCCAGTTTAGCTGCCTGCAGATCCCTGCCTGCCCGAACATGGCTGCTGCCTGCAGCGCCACCCCCACCCGGCTGAGTCAGGGCCACAAGTGAAGGGGAGGGGGGGCAATGCAGACATGGTACAGCCCTCTTTTTCCACCCCCCCACCTTGCACCTTGGAACAGGCCCCCATCCTGCCCCATTGGTACAGACCATTTCCCCTTTGGTGCTGTTCTTCCCTCACACCCTAGATATCCCTGCCCCTTGGTACAGCCCGCTGCTCACGCCCCTTGGTAGAGTCCTCTTCCCCCACGACACCCCCAGTGGAACTCCCCCAAGCTGTGACCCCATCCCTTTTCCCTAGGACCCCCCCCCCCCAGCCCTGTTCCACTGCCCCTTGTACATCCCTCCTTCACCCTTTGGTAGAACCCACCACTGCTTGGTACAACCCAATTCCCCTCTTCCCCCCAGTCTCAACTGCTTAGAACAGCCCAGTTCTCCCCCCCTCACCTTGTACAGACCCCCCATGTCCCCCATTTATATGACTCCCCAAAGAAATCTCATGGTACAGCCTAATCCCCCCCTTTTTTACCATTCCCCACCCCAGAAACCCACTCAGCCACTTGGTACAGCCCTGTTTAAGCCCTTCCCCAACCTCTTGCTATAGCTGCAGGTGCTTTCCCCCCACCCCTCCCCGTCCCCCAAGTGAGACTGACACCTTCCCCCATTCTTTGCTGCCTCTATGTTGTGGGCAGATCCCTCCCAGCCTCTCAAGCTGGGTTTTGCTCTTGGGAAGGGCTGCACATGAGGACTTGCACGAGGAGTCCTCCCCCCCCCCCCGCATTTGCACTAGTGAAACCAGTGCAAAATGTCCAGGAGGCAGTGCCCTTGGACTCTTCCCCCTGAGCCCCCATGATACCCCCTGAGGGGTGCCCCCTTGACACATGCATGCAGTGCTTTGCAGGGGGTTGCCTGTGGTAGCAGTGCAGCCATGCACTACCTCCCCTCACCCTAGCCTGTGTTGTAGCAACATCCCCTGGCACCCATTGCCAGGGGTAACTGAGCAGGGGGTTCTGCTGCCTTGGTGCCAAGATGCCCCCCCTTTAACTGCCCCTGGAGGCAGCAAGAAAGGGAACAAAGCCCAGCCTTAAAGGACCCCCTTGGCAAAGACACAGGCTTCCTATTCATCCCCAAACCTGGGGGGCTGCCTCCAAGAGCCCCATAGTAGAATCCTGTCCTATACTCTGAGCCCCCATAATCTGTTTCCCCATATTTCAGGCCTAGAGGGCTCTTCTGCCCCCCTGCTCCATCCCACCTTCTGTGGATGCTAGGGGAGTCTTAAAGCATCCCCCCCCACCTTGCCCATAATCTAACCCAGGGGACCCCCCCCAAAATCCCTATGGGGGCAGGAGCCCCCCAGTGAGGGGGCTGGCAGTGGAGCTGTCATGTTGGGGTGCTTGGAATAGGGCTGGGAGTCTGGATGCCTGGGTCTTCTCCCCAAGTCCTGGATGTGGGCAGCAGCTTGGATCCTAGGTTCTCTTCCCCTAGCCCCAAAGGGGAAAGGCAGGGGGTGTTATAAACTGCAGCAAGGCAGAAGGCTCCATCTTGGAGCAGGGCTGGGATGAGGACAGCTCTGGGGGCTAGCGAGGGGTGCCAGGACGCCTGGGTTCCAAGCTTTTTGTGGGGGGGGCTATTTGCAAGCTAGATCTCCTTCCCCCTGCAGCTGGAGAATGACTGGATCTAGTTGGATACTGGTGAGAGAGTTAGTTCCTTATGGCTGCATGATGCAGTCTGACTGGGAGGGGAGGTTGGAGACCCGGATGCCTTGGTTCTGTCCCTGTTAGTCCTGGAAGAGGCAGAGGGGCTGGGTGTGGGGGCTCCTGGGTTCTCTCCCCAGGTTCTGGAGGGAGTTGGGATTCAGCAGCTGGGTTCTCTTCCTCCTAGTTGCAGAAGAAAAGTTGAATGGGAGGAGCTAGGACACCTGAGTTCTCTTCTCAGCTTTCAAAGAAATGTGGGGGAGGTCCAGTGGGTTTAAGCAAGGAGGGTGAGGATATACTAGCCCCATGGGCCCTGATACTTTGCTGCAGGGCTGGTTGCTCATTCCTTGGAAGCCTCTTGCCTCTGGGGATTTTCGTCTGAGCTCTCTGCCCAGCCCCTGCCTTGATTCCCTGCCCCAGGGTGTTCATTAATTAATTAATCCATTTGCTAATTAATGTCTCCTCCTTCCCTGGAGATGAGGGAGGGGGTGAGGTAGCAGGGTCTCAGTGTCAGGTTCCAGGGGCAGCAGCTGGTCTCCAGGCTGTCAGGAGCGGTTTTCAGGCTTCAGGGCAAGGGGGTGTCAGCTTGGGTCAGGAAGGAACTGATGGGGGAAGGTGAGGCAGGGGAACTGAGAGCCCTGCAGGGGAGGAAGGGGGGCAGAGAACTGAAGGGGAAAGGGATGATGGCTGTGAAGGAGACCTGAGGGGGCAGGAATGGGGTAGAGGGTATGTGAGAGTAAGGGATTGAGGGGAAGAAGGGAAGGGGCCCAGCAGGGGACTCAGGGGAGATGGGATGAGGGCTGGGGGGCAACCTGAGGGGGAGTGGATGGGGGTTGGGGGGGAAGATGGGAGCTGTGTGGGGTTGTAGACCCCTCCACATTTCTTTGGGGTGGGGGAAGATCGGGGGCTAGGGGCAGGCAGAGGAAAGAGGGAGCCCTGCCAGGTTCTCTCCCCAGGATGGGGTGGGGTGCGGTGTCAGGACTGCTCGGTTCTTTCCCCTTGTCCCAGATAAGCACTGGCGGAGTGGAAGGCCAGGACACCTGGGTTATTTCTTCTCCAAGTTCTAGAGAAGGAGGCTGGACCCTTCCTACCCCTCACTCTGCACTTCTTGGGGGAGGGGGGTTGTAGGGACCACCCTATGCAGGTCTGGGGCAGACCCTGCCTCCTGCCCTAGACACATGTAACCTCTTGCTGCTTTTGGCCCTGCAATTCTGGTTGGGGGAAAAGAGGAAGCTGAAGTGGGGGAGAGACCCTGCTCCCTGCTGACCTCTTAACTCCTTGCTGCCTGTGGCCCCACAGTTCTGGGAGGTGATCAGCGATGAGCATGGCATTGACCCCACAGGCACCTACCATGGCGATAGCGACCTGCAGCTGGAGCGCATCAATGTCTACTACAATGAAGCCACAGGTAAGGGATGGGGATGGGGCTGGGCTGGGCTGGGCTTGGCTGAGGGAGCCTCTGGACAGGGAAGGGGTATGTGGGTGCCTGGGTTCCTTCCCTTGCCCTTGGGGGAAGGTTTGGGGTGGAGGAGAGTCTGTTGGGGGATGTTGGGCTGGAGTATGAGCCTGATGCCTGGGTTCCATCCCTTGCCCTGAAGTGGTTGGGGAGGCTGGTGTCCTGTGGGTTGGGGTAGGAGCTAGGATGCCTGGGTTTCTTCCCACCTTGGAGAGGGGCAGGGGGGCTAGAAGCCCAGATGCCTGGGTTTCATGCCCAACACCCAGGGGCTAGACACTGGCATCCAGCACATAAACTAGAGAGGCCTGAACACCTGGCTTCTGTCGGGGGGGGAATCCAGTGGGTTGGAGTAGGTGAGGCTGGGACCCCAGATGCCCAAGTTCTCTCCTGGCTTTGGGAGGAGGGTGAGAGCTGGAGGGATTAAAGCGGAGTGGGGCTGGGAATCCACATGCCTGGGTTACAGTCCAGGCAGGCTTGTGAGGGAGTCCCCCAGATGCCTGGGTTCTCTACTCTTTGCTCTTTTAAAGGGGCCTTGAAGACCCCCTGTGCACCTGCCAGGGTGGGAGGCAAGGGTTAAGGGGTGGGGACATCCTGTTGCCCTCTGATTTCACCCTGCCACCCCCAGGTGGGAAGTATGTTCCCCGTGCAGTGCTGGTGGACCTGGAACCAGGCACCATGGACTCGGTGCGCTCCGGCCCCTTTGGACAGATCTTCCGGCCTGACAACTTCGTGTTCGGTAAGGCCCCAAACCATGGTCCCATCCCCAATCAGGGGGCCAAAGAAGCATGGCAAGGAGACTCCTGGGTTATTAACACTGGGCTAATGGGGGAGGGGGACTTTCTGGATTTCAGTGCCCCATGGGATGCTTCCAGAAGTGGGGCTGGAGGGCAACTGAGACTCCTGGGTTCTTATTGGGCACAGGGAGGTCCAAATGGGAAGCAGCAGCCTCCGTGCTGCCTGAGATGGGGTGGGGGGTGTTGTACAGACCCCTGGAGCTGAGACTGGCTCAACTTGTTGCATCTCATGGCCCTGGCTTGAGGTGGGAGGGTCTAGGTGGAGCTGGAACCCCACCCTGAAGCCATCCAAACTGGGGGAGACCTAGATGGGAGGAGGGGGGTAGGGGCACTATCCCAGTGGGGGGTGGCAGGGCTGAGACCTGGTGGACTCTGCATACCCACCAGCTGTGGCTCAGGCTAGATGGGGCTAGGGTAGAGGTAGAAACGTTCCCTAGCCCTGTCCAACCTCTTCTTCCCCTCCCCTGCAAAAGTCATTAGAGGCTGAGGGAGACCTAAATGGGAAGGAGTAGGGGGACTACATAGGTGCTATCCCAGGGTGTGGTGGTGGGGCTGAAACCTGGCCAGCTCAACCCCCACCCCACAGCTGCAGGTTGAGTTGGGAGGAAGGGGGCATCTGAGTGGAGATGGGGACCCCCTCCCAAGCCATTCAAGGTTGGGGAGATACCTACATGGGATGGAGGGGGGAGCCCATGGGTACTCTCTAACTGGTGGGATAGATCTGAGTAATGGTTAACTCCAACACACCTACCAGCTGCAGCTTGAGTTGGGCTGAGGGACTAGATGGAAGTGGGGATATCTCCCCTCCCCTAGCACCAAATCCATCCCAGGCAGAAATGTTCATGAAAGGGAGAAGGACCCTTTGGGTGCTATCCCAGTGTTGGGTGGCAAGACTGGGACCTGGTGGACTCAACACACTGGCTTGGGCTAAGAGGGAAGCTCACATGGAGGTGGGGACCCCTATCCCAGCTGCCTCATCTCCACTTCACCCAAAAAATATCCCACGTAGGGGGAGACCTAGATGGGAAGAAGTAGGCAGAACCTTTGGGTGCTCTCCTGGTGTGGGGCAGTAAGGTTGAGATCTGGCCAGCTCCATACACCCACCAGCTGCAGCTTGAGTGGGGGGGACCTGCAGCCCTGAACAATCTCCCACCCCTCCCAGGATGGTAACCAGACCCACCACCTTCTCTCCATTTCTAGAAGTGGGGCTGGGGGGCAACTGAGACCCTAAACCCCCCTTTCCCCCCAGGTCAAAGTGGTGCAGGCAACAACTGGGCCAAGGGACACTACACAGAAGGGGCTGAACTGGTAGACTCAGTCCTGGACGTGGTGAGGAAGGAGGCAGAAAGCTGCGACTGCCTGCAGGGCTTCCAGCTCACCCACTCACTGGGTGGGGGCACGGGCTCAGGCATGGGCACACTGCTCATCAGCAAGATCCGGGAAGAGTACCCTGACCGCATCATGAACACCTTCAGCGTGGTGCCCTCACCCAAGGTCTCGGACACGGTGGTGGAGCCTTACAATGCCACGCTGTCCGTGCACCAGCTGGTGGAAAACACGGACGAAACCTACTGTATTGACAACGAGGCCCTATATGACATCTGCTTCCGCACCCTCAAGCTCACCACACCCACCTATGGTGACCTCAATCACTTGGTCTCAGCCACCATGAGCGGCGTCACCACGTGTCTCCGTTTCCCCGGCCAGCTCAATGCCGACCTCCGCAAGTTGGCTGTCAACATGGTCCCGTTCCCCCGACTCCACTTCTTCATGCCTGGCTTCGCCCCACTCACCAGCCGTGGGAGCCAGCAGTACCGAGCTCTCACAGTGCCCGAGTTGACCCAGCAGATGTTTGATGCCAAGAACATGATGGCAGCTTGTGACCCCCGCCACGGGCGCTACCTCACAGTGGCAGCTGTCTTCCGGGGCCGTATGTCCATGAAAGAGGTGGACGAGCAGATGCTGAATGTCCAAAACAAGAACTCAAGCTACTTTGTGGAGTGGATCCCCAACAATGTCAAAACAGCAGTATGCGACATCCCACCACGGGGGCTCAAGATGGCCGCCACCTTCATCGGCAACAGCACAGCCATCCAGGAGCTCTTCAAGCGCATCTCGGAGCAGTTCACAGCCATGTTTCGCCGCAAGGCTTTCCTCCACTGGTACACAGGCGAGGGCATGGACGAGATGGAGTTCACGGAGGCCGAGAGCAACATGAACGACCTGGTGTCTGAGTACCAGCAGTACCAGGATGCCACGGCCGAGGAAGGGGAGTTTGAGGAGGACGCAGAGGAAGAAGTGGCCTAGGAAACCCTCCTGGGGCTTCCCCTTCCTCTGTATCCCATCCAGCACCCAACTCAACCCAACCCAACCTGGCATGGATTCCCACCTTGTAGACTTAGAATTTGGCAAGAATGGTGTTGCCCCATGGTGGCAGTGTGGGGGTTAGACAAGCTATGTGATGGTGGTGGAGGGGTATATAGGTCTGACGAAAAGCACTGACTCCCTTGTCTAAAATCTTCCCTCCCTCAGTCATCCACTCAACTCAAAATGGCATGGATTCCCACCTTGTAGACCTACGGGCTGGCAAGAATGGTGTCACCCCCTGGTGAAGGCAAAGCAGGCTGTGGGTGATGGTAGGTGGGGCTCTGTAGGTCTAATAGAAAACTGTCTCCTTTGTCCACTGTCTTCCCCACACGTAATCCTATACCCTACCCAACTCAGTGAGGTATGGATTCTTACATTGTACACCTAGAGTTTGGTAAGAGCAGCTCTGTCCACTGGTGGTGAGTTGGGGGAAGACAGGTTGTATGATGGGGCAGAGGGGAGGTCTCTTGGTCTGATGGAGAGCTGCTATCTTACACCCAACCGAATAGGGCATGGAGTCCCACCTTGTAGAGCTAGTATGGCCAATCAGTGTGACCTCGTTGGTAGCGTGGGGGTAAGAGGCCTTGTATAATGGCAAGGGGGCTATATAAGTTCATTGGGAAGCTCAGTCTCCGTTGTTTGCTATCATCCCCTTCCTCCTGAGCTTGGCAAGTGTGGTAATAAGATGGGCCCTGTGAGATGGGCCAGAGGGGTATAGATGTAATGGAAAGCTCTTGACTCCCTTGTCCACTGTTTTTCCCCCTACCCCCATTCTACACCAAACTAACCCATGGCTTGGATTTCTACCATGTAGATTTAGAGTTTACCCAGAGTGGTGCTTCCACTGGTGTGGGGTGATGGGGTAGGAGGGATGTAGGGTTGAGGGGAAGCTCACACTCCCTTCTCTGCCATCTTCCCCCCATCTAGACTTAGGGCTCACCTAAAGCTGTACTGCCCCTGGGGTGGGGTGGGGTAGTGCAGTGGAATGGCAGAGGGGAAAAGGATGGGGGGAATGTGGGTCTAATGGAAAGCACTGGCTCCCTTCTCTGCCCCATCCTATACCTACCCCAACCCAACAGACAGTCCTGGCCTGGCTTCCTACCATGGCTGCCCCTTTCCAGCAAGGAGGTGGTACAGCAGGCTGTGCTATAAGATGGGAGAGGGCTATGTGGGGGGGCAGGGGTCTCATGGATAGCACTGCCCTTATCTCCGCCCCCAACACTCCTTCCGACTCCCAATGTCCTGTCCAGTCCCCTGTGGTGTTCTCTCCCAGGACTGAGTCTGCACTAACTCATCCCACATGGATCTTTCTCTTTCTCCATTGGCTGAGCCGGAGGGGGCGGGGTTTGGGCTCCCACCAGGCCTGTCTGTGTGTTTCCACAATAAAAGTATCAGTCAAAGATGCCAGAACTCAGTGGCTGGTTCTTTCCTTTTTGTGGGGCGGGTCTGGGCCAAGTTTGGGAGGCAGTGAGCTGTGGTTTGGGGGCTTCCCCCGCCTGCCCCACTTTCAACCCAGGTATCAGGAGAGGCATGTGCTAGGAGAGGACCAGGGACTCTGGTAAGAGCCCTGGGCCCAACCTGGACACCTGACTTCCACCTGCAGAGGTTAGAGGGGGGAGCCTTGGACCCCTGGGTTCTTTCCCCACATACCCTATTTAAGAGCTGGGACCCCTGCTATTCCCTCACACTGCTTCCAGCCAGCCTCTGGTAGGGATGAGGGGTGGCACCTGAACACAGGAGGAGGCTGCTCAGTCTAGATTTGGAGGGGGTTTTGGACTGGGCTAGGTGCCAGACCTGCCCTCCTCTCTCTGGGCATGGCTAACTACTCACCAGTGCTGCCTCTCCCAGGTGCCTAACACCCCTAGCCTGGGGCATTCCCACCCCTTTGCAATCACTGCTGGGGTGGGGCTGAGATCCTATGACCACCCTTTTCATGGGGCAGCAGGAGCTGCTATTGCCTTTTGGAGATAATTAGTGGGACAAATGATTTGTGTACCCACCCCTGGGGGTGTGATTTTTATACCCGTGGTGCATCCTGGTGGCTGGTCCCAGTGTTACCCAGCATGCATTGCCTGGGGGGGGTCCATCCATCTGCACAGGAGACTCCCCCCTAGCCATGCAGGGTGTATGACAGGTCAGGGGAGCGTGCCTGCGGCTGTGAGGAGCTGCAGCTGAAAGCCTCCTGGTACCAGGCATGATGCCAGGAGTCTGGCCAAGGGCCCCGTTGGATGCTGGGAGTTGGGAAGCCTGGATTATCTCCTGGCTGGGGGGCGCGCCTACTGCTGACAGGGCACAGCCAGGCTGGGGGGGGGCTCAGCTGGGCTGAGAGCACCCCCTGGTGGGCAGTAGCGGCACTGTGCAGAGGGGGGTTCTCAGCTGCTGTGCTGGGAGGGTCCCTGGCCTCCCTTTCCCCCAGTGCCTCGTGCTGTGCCCCTGCGGGTACTACCACCAGGTGACAGCCCCCACCCCTGCCTGCAGGTGTGGGGGCTCCTGGGTTCTCCCTACTCTGGGAAGAGACTGGGGGAGGTGGGGTTAGACTGGGCCCAGACCCCTGCGTTCTCTCTCAGCCTAGGAGTGGAGGGGTAGATGGAGCCCAGGCCCAGGGCTCCTGGCTTCCCTTCTTGCTGCAGGAGGATGTGTGGGAGGCGGGAGTTAGAGGGGCCCAGACTCTTGGATTCTTTCCCCATTCTGGAAAGACCTAGAGGACTAAAGGGCCCAGGCTCCTGGGTTGTCTCAGATCAGGAGCAGAGCCGGGGGGTTTAGATGGGCCCCGGACTCCTGGGTTCTGTCCCAGCTTGGGGAGGATGTAGGAGTAGAGGGGGAAGGTTAGACAGACCTGGACTCCTGGGGTGTCTCCCAGTCCTGAGAGGTGGTGGGGAGCCATGGGGATGTGGGGATAGACCAGACTCCCCACCCACTTGGCCCAGAGCCCCCCCCCAGAGCCCCTGCACCCCCCCAGGGCCCAACCCCCCCCCGCAAGGCCAGAGCTTTGGTGACTTCCTCTTCCCCAAACCCACGCAGGAAGCTGCAACAACTCGCTCCCCCCCCACCGCCCTGAGATGCTCCTGGGCACCCGCTAACAATGGGGGGATGCTGAGGAGGCCGGGGGGCTTGTGGCCACCAGCTCTGGGAGTCCCCCTGCCCCTGCCCCGGTGCCATGGGCTGCCGCATCAAGTAAGAGCTCCGCAACCCCGGGCGCCTGGGTTCTGGCTGCAGCAGGGAGCAAGTGTAGGGGGGGAGCCCGGATGCCTGGGTTTTCTCCCCCAGCTCTGGGAGGGAAGCAGGTAGCGGGGAGCTCAGATACCTGGGTTCTCTCCAGCTTTGGGAGCAGAGTGGGGCTAGTGGGGAGACTGGGCACCTGGGTCTTGGTACCCAGCACCAGGAGGGGAGCATGAGTTTGAGAGCAGGGGCTGGGAACCCAGGATACCTGGGTTCTAGCTACAGCAGGGGAGGGCAGGGAGGTTGGACAGCTGGGTTCTCTGCTCCAGGCTCTGAGAGGGGAGCTGGGGCTACTGGTTGGAGGCCAGATGCCTGGGTTCTGTCTGCAGCAAGGGCAGGGGGTGAGAGCAGGGAGCCAGATGCCTGGGTTCGCTTGCCTCGGCTCTTGGGGGCGGGGAACGGGGTCTTGTGGTTGTTGCCAGGATGCCTGGGTTCTCCTCCTTCTCTGGGAGGGGAGTGGGGGCTGAGAGCAGGGGGCTCTACTCCCCTCCTAGACCAGAAAGAGCACCCAGGCTCCCAGCCCCACTGCTCCCCTCTGCCCTCACTGCAAGCATCTGGGCTGGGCCTTTCCCCCCACCTCCACCGCTCAGGCCTGGCTCTGCTTAGGCCACATGACCCCACCAGTGCACTGAGCTGTGTCCATTCTCAGTGTGGGGTCCTCCTCCCCTCCCCCGCAGGGAAAACCCCACCAGGACCTTTGACTTTTTCTTGGAGGCCTCTTACCCCGCAACCCCAGAGGATGGTGAGTGTCGGGGTGGGGTCACCTGGGAGCCCCCGTGTCTGGTCAGGGGTGGCGGGGGGGTGCAAAGAGCCCAAGGGAATGGGGCACCCAGGCTGGGTTCTCTCCCAGCTCTGGGAAGGACATGGTTGGGAACCTGGACACCTGGGTTCTCGCCCAACTTGGGGAAGGGAGCAGGGGGGCCTGGGAGCTAGGACACCTGGGTCCCACAGCTCCATGACCCCAGTTGTGCCTCCCATGGCTATTGGGAGTGGGGTCTGCAGGACGGGACTCTGGAAGCTTTACAGGTGCTCCCAGCCCTTGGGCTTCCTGTGGACTCCCTGCAGTATCTATCAGAGTTAGCTCCTGGATGGGAGATCACCATCTTCCACCTGGCCTTTGCCTCCACCTGAGGTGTGGTGGGGTCGGGGGGGGGGGGGAGGGAGTTAAAAGTAACTGCCCCCTGGCCCTACCCAACCCTCTCTTCCTGGGGCAGTTACTTTCTGCACCCCTCCCCCATACCAGCTCTTTGCACCTGCAAGGAGTGTGATTCACTTCCTGTTCTCCATGATCTGGGCCCGCCTCAGATATAGCTCAGCTTTTGTGGGGGAAAGCCTGGGTGCCTGGGTACTTGCCTCTCCTCACAAGTTCTGGGAGGAGTGGGCTGTAGTGAGCTTTCATCCAAGAACCTGGATGGCCTGGGAGGGGGCTGGGGTTGTGGTTAGATGAGGGGTCCTGGGAGCCTGGATGCTTGGGTTCTCTCCCAGTTCTGGGAGGAGAGAGGCTTGCTGGGTGAGAGCAGGTTGGTGGGAGCTGGGACACCTGAGTTCTCTCCTGGCTCTGGGAGGGTGTCGGGGTCACAGCAGCAGGAGCCTAGGATCTGCACCCCTCCGCCCAAAAACTGGCTGTTTGTCTGCTGTGCTCGCTGGCCATCTGATCCAGCCCAGAAGCAAACCCCTATGGGAGGCTAGGACCCTTCCCCTGCCCCTTGGGATGTCCAGGGCTCCCTCATCACTCCCCCAGGCCTGTGAGCAAGGGTCTGAACCTTCCTTCCCCCGCCCCCACCAGGCCCCTTCCGCCTCTAGCAGTCACAGGAAGCTACCAGGCTTGCTGCAGGGACTGGGGGGTGAGAGCAGGTTGCTGGGAGCCGGGGCTCTCTCCTGGCTTGTGGCCAACTCTGGAAGGGGAGGGGACCACTAGGGTTACTGCAGAGAGGGAGAGGGGCTGGGATCCCAGACACCTGGGTTCTCTGGAAGGGGAGTGGAGTATGGGGACTCCGAGCAGGGGGGAGCACGAAGCCTGGATGTCTGGGTTCTCTGCACAGATGGGGGGGCTGGATGTGAGAGCAGAGGGACTGGTAGCTTGGACACCTGGGTTCCCTGGAAGGGGCATGCAGGCTTGGGGGGTCAGAGCAGGGGGCGTTAGGAGCCCGAATGCCTGGGTTTTCTCCCCACCCTAGGTGGGCTTCAGGGCTAGGGACTGGGCTGGGGGTCTCACGACTCCTCTGCTTTCTCTGCAGACCCCCTGGTGCTGAGACAATTCCCAGAGGAGTTTGAAGACCAGGTCTGGCCCCATCTCCCCCCTTCCTACCCCACCCCACCCCCCAACCCCAGAGTGCCCCTGCTGGGAGCCCCAGCTTGGCCCAGGCCAGGGTGTGGAGCAAGATCCCATGAGGCCCATCCAGGACAAGCTGCAGCTCTATTCTCTACTCTCAGGAGTCAATCCAGATGCTACCCCGGTTCTGCTTCCCATTTGATGTGGAGAGGTGAGTGTACATGTGTGTGCACCTGCATATCCATGTGTGTCCCCTTTTGCACTTGTCTGGGTATGCATGTGTGTGCGCGCGCGCATGTGTGCACCTGCCTGGGTGTGCATCCATGTTCATAGGTGTATGTGTGTGAACCTTCCTGGGTGTGTATCTGTGTGCCCAAGCATCTGAGTGTACATCTGTATGTGCATCTGTCTGGGAGCACAGCTGTGTGCCCAGGCATCTGCTTGTGCATGTGTTCATCCATATGTGCCTCTGCCTTCACCTGCCTGGGTGTGCCTCTATGTGTATGTGCACACATGTGTATCTTCCTGGGTGTGCAAATCTATGCATGTGCTTCTGTGTGTACATGCATTTCCATCTGGCTGGGTGGGCCCATGAGTGTGTGCATGTAGGTGTGCAAGCATGTGCATCTCTCTGGGTCATACATACCTGTGTATGTATACATGCACTCCTGTATACATACACAGGTATCTGTGCACACATGTAAGATTGCTACATGCACTGGGCTATAAGCACTTGTGTGCATACCAGAGTATGTGCGTCCATGTGTGTTGTGGAAATCTGGGCACACATGGGATTCCTTGCGCGTCTGTGCCTGTATGCATGTCACAAGCAGCATGTACATATGTGTGCGTGCATGTAGCCAAATAGAGTTCCGGGCGTCCCCCATCCACTCCCATCCCCATGGTCTATGGCTTGTGACTCAGGGGAAGGTGCTTGGGTTTTTGGGGATGGCCCTAACTGCCTTCCCCAGGGCTAGGAGACAGCCCAGGAATCCAGGCTCCCAGCACCACCCCACCACCCCCGCTCTAACCATTGTCTTCTGCTCCCCCGCAGGGGGCAGGATGGGGCCCCAGTGCAGAACTTCACCTTTGCCCTCACGGACATGGATGGGAACCAACGCTTCGGTTTCTGCCGCCTCGCACCCAGTGCTCGTGCCTGCCTCTGCATCCTCAGGTGCGGCAGGGCACCCATCAGGGGGCGCTGGGCTGGGGGGTGCAGGACTGGGGTACAGCAGGGGGTGCTGGGCTGAGGGAGGCAGGCAGGGGGTTCAGCAGGATCCCTGCTCTACCCAGCTATCATACCACACCCCAGAGCCAACTGCATCCCAGCACCAAGTCAAGGGTCCCTGTTACACTCTGCCTCCAGTGCCCTCCCCCCCCCTCCCCAGAGCCAGCTGCATCCCAGGGCTGGGTGAGGGGTCCACGTCATACCCAACTGCTCACACTTCACCTCAAAGCCAGCCTCATCCCAAGGCCAGGTAGGGGCTGTGTCTTACTCTACCCACACCCCCAGCTACCTGCCCTGGTTTGAGCTTTTCTACAAGATCCTCAACACCATTGCTGACCACTTGGCCAAGCAGCAGGTGAGCCTGGACTCCTGGGTCCCTTTCCCCTCCTCCAACCCCCCAGGTTCCCTCTCTACCCCCCATTAACCCTTTTCCTGCCCACCCCCCAGCTCAGCGACCTGGAGCAGTTCCTGACAGCCCTGTACAGCCACCCCGTGCCCCCACGTGGCAGCCCCATGCGCCTGGAGTTTGTAAGTGTCACAGCTAAGGGGCACCCTTTCCTGCCCCACACTGCCCTGGGGCCTGGGAGCTGGGGCACTGGGCCCTCCAGGGATCTTGGAGGTCCCAGGATGGGGGATACCTATGTGCCCAGCTCTGGGGTGGAACAGCACCAGGGGGCTGGCAGGGCAGGATAGAAGGGGAATGAGTGGATGGCTGCCCAGCATCTCTGAATAGGGTTGGGTGTGTGTGGTTGAAAATGGGATGGATGGATGGAGGAGTGGGTATGAATGGATGATTGGAGGAGTGGGTATGAGTGGGTGGGTGGATGGATAGATGCAGGAGTGAGTGGGTCACAAGGAGATAGCAGCAGTCAGGGGGGCTCTGTGGATGGGGCTGAGGCAGATGCAGGGGGGAAGCCAGGCTGGGAGTACCTGGAGACACCTGAGCATGGCCAGGCGTGACTGCAGGAGTCCTGGGAATGGAAGGACCAAGCCCCACACCTAGGCAGTGAGGGCCACCCCTCACACCCAATCCCTGGTGGGAGGGGGGTATCTTCAACTGCTTGCTGCCGCCCCAGGACTCCAGCCTGACCCGGCTGCACATCACACCGGGGGCCCTGTCACAGGGGCAGTGCCAGGACCAGAAGCCCAGCAGGCAGGACGAGGGGGTGAGTCAGTACCCTCAGACCCAGCTGCCTCCTCAGCTCCTGAGCTCTAAGCTGCTCCCCAGATTCATTCACATCCTGGGCTCTGACTCCCAGGGATTAACCCCTTGTGGCAGGGCTGAACCTAATACTCCAGTGTAGCCACTGGGGCTCAGGAGCTGCCCCAGCCCCACTCACGGCCCCCCTGCCCACCCTTGTCTCCTTTGCAGCCCTCGTACTTCATCGCCCCAGACCTGGGGGGGCTGCCCAGCATCCCTGAGAATGTGAGTGCCCCCCTGCGGGGAGAGGGCTGGGGCTGGGGCTGGGGCTGGGGCTGGGGCTGGGGCTGGGGGTGTCAAAGTTCCTCCCACTCCTGCAGCGCAACCTCACAGAGTTCGTGGTGGCCGTGGACGTGCCCAACATGCTACAGCTCTATGGGAGCCTTCTGTGCGAGCGCCGCATCTTGCTCACTGCCAGCAAGCTCAGCACGGTGAGGGATCTTGCGCAGGGGCTCGCACAAGGGTGGGGTGATTCTCACACTGGGCTTCACACAAGGGTAGGGGTGGGTCTCACACAGGAGCCTCACATGAGGGCAGGGCTCTCATAGGGGCCTTGTGCAAGAGTAGGGGCAGGCCTCGCATGGGTGCCTTGCATGAGGGCAGAGGGCAGGCCTTGCACAAGAGTGGGGTTTGGGCCTTGCACAAGGACAAGGCAGGCCTTGCATGAGGGCCTCACATGGGGGCAATGATTAGGTCTCACAAGGGAAGGGTCTGGGCTTCACATGAGGGTGGTGGCAGGCCTCCACGGGGGCATGGGGCTACTCCCATGTGCCTTGGGAATGCAGGCCTTGCACAAATGCACCTGGGTGCATGGGGACATGCCCCTGCACACATGCAATGGTGGGGGTGTGGCCAGTTGCATGCTTTTGACTGCAAGCTTCATATGAGAGCCCTGATGAACAGAACAGATGCACATGCACTAACGGGTGTGGGGCAGGGACCCTCACAAGTGGATGTGGGGGAGGTGGCTACATCCTTGCATGTGTGCAAGGAGCTATAGGATCCCCTCTCCAGCACGTGCAGGAAAGGGGTTCTCACACAAAGATGAGCTCTTGTACGTGCATTGGGGGTGCAAACACCATTCACAACCTCTCCCCCTGCCCCCTGGCTCTTCATGGTTCATGTCTGGGATCCCCTGCCCCTCACACACCCTCAAAAGGGCAGAGTCTTCCCCTCCTCCCCACTCATGCTTCAGCCCTGCCACCTTGTGCCAGAGCATGCCCTGAGGCCTGTGCTTTGCATGTGCCCCCAGCTCACGGCCTGTATCCTGGCCTCCTCCGGGATGCTGTACCCCATGTCCTGGCAGCACATCTTCATCCCCACCCTCCCCCCCCACCTGCTCGACTACTGCTGGTAAGAAGAGAGTCCCGCAGGGGGCGCTGGGCTGGCGGAGGGGCAGAGGGATCCAATAGGGGGTGCTGTGCTAGGAGGAGACAGATTGTGGGGTCCAGCAGGGGGTGCAGGGCTGAGGGGCCAGATTGGAGGCACCAGGGATGGGAATGTACCCCCTTTCACCCCTCTTCCCCCCCACCAGTGCCCCCATGCCCTACCTCATTGGAGTCCACTCCAGCCTCATGGAGGTGAGTATCTCCACCTCCAGCAGCACCCCCTAGTGGTTGTCCCTGGAACTTCAGCCTGGGTTGGGGGCAAGTCTTGGGACGTAGGGGGGGAAATGGGGGCCAGGAGGGGGCTCCTAGAGGTGGGTGGAGGGGAGATGGGGGGGGTGAGGGGATTCCAGGGGTTCTGGGGGGGTCCAGGGCCAGGGGAGGGGCAATTGGGGGTGGAGGGGGCAGGTATCAGGGGCCAGAGGGGTAGAGGTGAGACAGGGGCAGGGAGGGGGCTCCCAGGGCCAGGGGATGGGCAATTGGAAATGGATGGGGAGGTACTGGGGAGGAGAGGCCGCCATTGCCCCACCCCCTCTACTCTCTCTCCCCCTCCCCCCACAGAAAGTGCGGGCAAAGGCCCTAGAAGACATCGTCATCCTCAACATAGACACCAACACTCTGGAGTCGCCCTTCCGGGATCTGGAGAAGCTGCCAGGGGACGTGGTAAAGCCCTATAGCACACATACCCCCACCTGGGACTGGGCTCTGCCTCCCTGCCCCAAGGCAGCAGCCCTCAGGAGACACAGAATGTGCAGCACAGAATCCCCTTAACTCTGCCCTTGCCTCTGCCTCAGAACAGGATGGGCTGCAGGGGACCTCTCTGCCCCAGGGGATGTTGGGATACAGAAACACTGCCTACCCAAAGCATGCTAGGATGTGTGGGGGTCACTTCTCCCCAGGGCATGCTGAGGGGTGGTCCCCTGCCCCAGGGCATGCTGGGATATGGGCTCTCCTGCTGTAGGGTATGCTGAGATATGTGCCCCCCCCCCCAACTTAAGGCATGATGGGATGGGGGACCCCCAAGCTTTGGGGCATGCTGGGATATACCTCCCATCTCAGGGTATACTGGGATAAAGGCACTCCCTGTCTCAGGGCATGCTGGAAGATGGTTCCCTCCAGCCCAGGGCATGCTGAGATATGAGGGGTCCTTGCCCCAGGACTTGCTGAGATATGGGTACTCCCTCTTCCAGGGGATGATGGGATATGGAGCTACCTGTGCTGGGATACAGGGACTCTCCCACCCCACAGCATGCTGGGATATGAGCCTCTCCCTAGCCCAAAGTATGCTGGGATACAAGAGGTCCCTGACTACCTTCCTGGCAGGTGTCTCTGCTGAAGCTGCAGCTACGCCGTTGGTCTTCGAGTCCCGGGGCTGGTGTCGCCCATGCCTTCCTGCAGGCCCAGGCCCTGCTGTTTGGCTCCTATCGCCAGGCCTTGCTCTACACCCCGGTGAGAGGGGTACAGCGGGGACATCTCTTCCTCATGGCTGGGATGTAAGGTGGCACAGTGGGCACAGCTCTAGCCCCACACCAGGCACTGTTATGTGCCAAAGAGATGGCCCCAATGCCCCCACCCCTCCCTGTCCTCTCTGGGCCAGCCCCAGAACTGGGGGGACATGGAACCCAGAGGCCTAGTGCGGGAGGGAGGTGCAGTGCTCTAACCACTAGGCTATGCTGCAGGGATGAGTTGGGGCAGCCCCAGGGTTGGTGCAGGAAGGGGACCTGGAAGTTGCATGGAACCCAGGGATCTGGGGTGTTGTGTGTGCTCTAACCACTAAGCTGTACTGCAGGGATAGGGTGAAATCGTGACAGAGGTGCCTCTATGACCTCTGCCCCCCATGGCCTCTTCTCTGTGGGGTAGTCCCAGGCCTGGCAGGGAAGTCATGTGGAACCCAGGTGTCTGAGCTGGAAGGGCAGTGCTCTAACCACTAAGCAGTGGGGTGGAACTATGGGGGGGGGGTCTAAAGCCTTCCCCCCGCCCCCAGGGCCAGCCCATCTCCTTCTCACAGGAGGCCTTTCTGAGCCACAAGGCAGGACCCATGCGGGAGTTTCTGCACAGTGCCGTGCACCTGCAGCTCTTCAAGCAGGTACCAGAGGGGGCATGAAACCCAGGAGTCCGGGCCTGGCACCAATGTTCCCACACCTGTGGCCTTGTGTGTGCCTGCTCCAATGGTTCCCCCTGTCTCTCCATGGCTACCCCTTCCTAATGGTACCCCTCCATGGCTGCCACTGTACTCCCCACCAGCAGACCCCCCAGCTGTGACTGCCTGTGTGCTCCTTTCTAATGGTTACTTCCTCTCTGTGTCCTTATGTGTGCCACCTGCTACTGGTTCCATGTCTCTGTGTGGCTGCCTGTGTGTCCCCTTTTAATGGTACCCCACCCCCACACGGCCTCATGTGTACTTTTCCCCTCTATGGCTGCCAATGGATTCCTTGATGGTGGTTCTTCTTCCCACCTGTGGCTGGCTGCCTGTGTGCTCACTTCTAATGTGTCCCCCCTCTGTAGCTGCCCATGTGTCTCTTTCTAAGGGTTCCCCTTCTGTGGCAGCCTGTGTGCCCCTCCCTAATAGTCACCCCCCCACACACACACACCCCAGCCTCAATCATGCCCTCTGCTAATGTAGCAGCATCCCTGCGTCAGTGTAGCGTTGTGTCTTCTCATAGTTTCCCCCTCTCCATGGCTGCTAATGGGCTCTTTGATGTTGGTTCCCCCATCTCATTGCATACTTCTAATGGTTTCCCCCTGTGTGTGGCCTTTTGTTTGCCCTTCTCAGGGTTCCCACTGCTAATGGTTCCTCCCCCATGCTGTGGCTCCTCACGTGTGCCTTTTAATGGTTTTCCCCTTGTCTTTGTGGCTTTACATATGCCCGTCTAAGTGTTCCCCCTCTGTGTGGCTTTACGTGTACCCCTCTCTTAAGCGTTCCCCCCCCCCCGCATGGCTGCTTGTGTACCCCTCTCTAATAGTTCCCACCCCCAAGCATTATGCGTGTCCCCTGCTAATGGTTCCCCACTCTCTCCAAGGCTGTTCATGTGTCCACTTGCAATAGTCCACCCCCTTTGTATGGTTGCCTGTGAGCCTTTTTAATGGTTCTCCCCTCCCAGTTGCTTTATTTGTGCACTGCTCTAATAGCTCCTTTCCTCGATCTCATGCACTCTCTTTAATGGTATCAGGTATCCATGTTGTAGCTATACTGGTCTAGAAGGAAAAGGAATCAGAACTCGTGGTAGAGGTGATATCTTTTATTAGACCCAGTAGATTTTAGCAAATTTGAAATTTAAAGAATTTTTTTGTGAAAACCTAGTGGGTCTAATAAAAGATATCACCTCTACCACAAGTTTTGATTCCTCTCTCTAATGGTTCACCTGTGTGTCCCCTTCTAATGGTTCCTCCCTCCATGGCCTTGTGCATGCCACTATCTAAGGATTCCCCCTCTCTGTGCCCCTCCCTTTCATCCCTGAAAACACCACCCCTGTTTCCTTCCCACAGCTCCTCTACTTTTTCTGGTCTCCCACCTTGGTCCCCTGCTCTACTAGTTCTCCCTTCCCCCATTTCTAAGCTCCCATGGGTCCCTCTGAGCTTGCTTCTAATCTGCTCCCATCCCTGTGACCCTGGCTCTCTGATTCACCCTCTAATTTTCCTCCCCAACCCCCCAATTTTTCCCCCAGTTTATTGATGAGCGGCTGGAGAAGCTGAATGCTGGCGAGGGCTTCTCAGACATTTTTGAGCAAGAGATCACCAGCAGCGGGATGGCAGCGGGTAAGGGGGTCACTTCCATTCCCCTGCCTCCCCTGCTTTGGGGCAAGCCACGGCCCTTCCTTGGGATCATGGTCCCTGTACTAGGCTCTCCCATAATACCCTGAGGCTGGCATGGATGGGAGCATCCCCTATGAGGGTACGGTTAGGAATTGATGCCCCTTCCTGTTCCCCTCCCTGCCCTAGGTACAATGAAGTCCTATCAGCTCTGGGTAGAGAATTTTAAGGTAAGAGCAGGACCTGGTGCCCGAATACCTGGGTCCTCTCCAATTCTGGGAGGGGAGTGGGGCCTGGTGGGTTGGAGCAGAGGGAGCTAGGAGCCCGGACGCCTGGGTTCATCCCACTCAAAAAGGGGAGTGAGGTTAGTAGGTCAGAGCTGCCAGAGGGTGCTGGGACCCTTTGGGCAGGGGGGGAATTGGGAGTGTCCCATGGGTCTTCTTGGCTTCATCTCCCCAGAAGGGTGGCGGGGCCCTGATCCAGACCGTCAGGACCAAGGCGAACCCTGCTATGAGGAACATATACCGATATGTAAGGACCCCCCACCATGTCCTGGACCTTGGGGACAGAGCTACATGAGAGAGGGCAAAGTTATGGTGGAGGGAAGGGGACTATAGCAGGCAGGTCTTGGGGCTGGGAGTGGGGCTAAATCAGAGTGGGGGTTAGGGAGGCTATAGCAGGGGGACTGTAGGGGGTAGGTCTTGCTCAGGGCTGGGAACCAGGGCACCCCCTGAGGCTTCCTCAGTGCTAGAGGGACGTGGGGCTATAGCAGGGGGCAGGCCCATAAAACTGTATCTGGGTAGGGGCAGGGTATTTTCATTGTTGGGGTGGCAGGAGGTGGGGCTCTAACAAGGGGTCACTAGTAGGGGGCAAAGGGGATGGGGCTATAGCAGAGAGGACAGTGTCTTCTCAGTACTGGAAGATCCCAGTCTCACCCTCCCACTCCCATCACCCCCCTCCCCAGGCCAAGGGCCAGGCCCGGCTGGGGCTAAAAGAAATGAGGAGCCGCTTACTGTACAAGGTAAGGTTCCTTCTATACCCCTCATTGTCCCCCACTCCCTCAATACCCCCTTCCCCTCCTCCCTACTGCCATGAGGTCCCCCCAGGTGGCAGGGGCACATTTGGGGAGGTGGGTCCCTGGCTTCCAGCAAACTTCCAGCACCCCCCATCACCAAAGTGAAGGGGTGAAGGAGGGTGGTCCTGCGTTCAACTTCTCTCCCCTCCCCAGACTGGGAGCCCTGAGCAGCGCCTGCATCGGGGGGCATCCCTGCACTTAGAGCCAGCCCCCACCCCAGCCTCAAGCAGCCGGTCAGAGCGGCTGCAGCGACGCCTACCCATCACCCATCACTTCGGGAAGGTGAGATGTGGCTGGGAACATAGGTAGGGGATGGGGCAGCTGGGCTACAGCTGGAAGGGAGGGCAGGGGGTGGCTGGCCCCCATCTGGAGCAGTTATTGGGTCCTTGGCTGGGCTGCCACATCTTGACAGGATCATGTAGCAAGGTGGGAAGTAAGGAGATGTGCCACAGCTGGAGAGGACCTGGGGCCTTCTGTGATAGTTGGGAAGCATCTGGAAGGGGGGGTAGGGCACATCTGAGTGCCCACCAAACCCATGGGGAACATCTGGATGGGGTGCTGGGGGGCAGGTGCCAGGCAGATGTGCCACAGCTGGAGAGGACCATGAGGGACAGTGGGGCAGGCCAAGGGGTTCAGCAGAATATGGGGGTGGGGGTGGGGGGATGAGCACTTCAGCCCCTTTCTCCTCCTGCAGTCACGGCCCCGGAGACCCCAGCCCAGGCCTGGGGGGATGGAGCCACAGACCCAGAGGTAATAGCAGAAATGGGCAGGGGGTACAGCTCTGGATGTCCTCTGTAATGTGTGTGAGTAGAGACATGTGGGCACAAGTGTATAAGGGCAGTAGAGTGTGTGTGTGTGTGT
>JAGPOW010001388.1:38307-60768 GCA_030014935.1 Caiman crocodilus | reverse complement strand
GGGGGGGCGGGGGGGGGGGGGGGGGGGGGCCCCCCCCCCCCCCCCCCCCCGCCCCCCCCGCGGCCCCGGCCCCCCCCCCGGCCGCACCCCCCCGCCCCCCTCCCCGATGCTCAGCTCAGTGTGCGTGTCCTCCTTCCGCGGGCGCAAGTCGGCCAGCCAGGCGCCGTCCAAGTCATGCCCGGGGGGGGCCATGGGGCGGCAGGAGGACGCGGAGCGGATCGTGATCAACGTGGGCGGCGTGCGGCATGAGACCTACCGCAGCACCCTGCAGACCCTGCCCGGCACCCGCCTGGCCTGGCTGGCCGAGCCCGACGCCTGCAGCAACTTCGACTACGATCCCAAAGCCGACGAGTTCTTCTTCGACCGGCACCCGGGGGTCTTCGCCTACGTGCTCAACTATTATCGCACGGGCAAGCTGCACTGCCCCGCCGACGTGTGCGGGCCGCTCTTCGAGGAGGAGCTTGCCTTCTGGGGCATCGACGAGACGGACGTGGAGGCCTGCTGCTGGATGAACTACCGGCAGCACCGCGACGCCGAGGAGGCGCTCGACTCCTTCGAGACCCCCGACGGTGCGAGCGGCAACGGCGGCGGCGACGACGACGAGGCGGCCGACCTCAAGCGGCTCTGCCTGCAGGAGGACGGGCGCAAGCTGGGCTGGTGGCGCCGCTGGCAGCCCAAGGTGTGGGCGCTCTTCGAGGACCCCTACTCGTCCAAGATGGCCAGGGTGAGCGAGCCAGCGGCGCCGGGCACTGGGAAGGCGGGGAGGTGGGTCCAGGCTGCAGCGCTGGGCGCCGCGGAGAGGGATGGGGTGGGGAGGTCGGGTGTGCAGTGCCGCACACCGGTAGCGGGGGAAATGGGAGGCTGAGTGACCAGTGCCGAGTACCTGGGAGGATGATCCGGGGACTATGACCGGTGCCAGGCACTGGGGAGAGCGAGGAGGGAGATCAAGATACTAGGAATGAAATGCCAGGCACCAGGAGAGGAGAGATCAGGATGGAGGGAGGAGTACTGGGGGCTGAGTGGCCAGGGCTGAGCACTGGGGAGAAGGGGGGGGGGGAGAGATCAAGAGGGAGAGGAGGGGTAGATGGAGGGTACAGTGCCAGGCACAGAGGACAGATCAGAGGGGCCATTGCCCCAGAGGGCACCAGGAAGAGCAGCAGAAAGGGATCAGGATGGAGGGAGGGATATACTGGGGTGCAGCAACGGGCATCCAGGAGAGGGGGGAAGGAGGGATTGGGGGTGCAGTGCCAAACACCAATGGAGGGAAATATGGGGCTGAATGACTAGTGCCAAACACAAGGGTGAAAAGGAGGAGGGGGGAGGGGAGGAAAGTGGAGGGTCAGGTGTGCAGTGCTGAGCACCCAGGAGAGATCAGAGGGGCCACTGCCCCAGAGGGCACCAGGGAAAGTGGGGGCATGCAGGGAGATCAGGACAGGGGAAAGGGTGCTAGGGATGCAGTATCAGGCACTGGGGAGGGAGGAGGGCATGCAGGGTGGAGCACCAGGCACCAGAGGGGAGAGATTGGAGGGGGGCTGTAACCAGTGCCAAGCACCAGGGAGGGAGTAGCACTGGGGAGAGTAGGGTAAGGGGAGTATGGGGGTATCAGGGGTGCAGCACCAAGCACCAATGAGGGGAAATGGGGTGCTGAGTGACCAACGCTGAGCACCAGGAAGGATGATACAGGGGCTGTGACCGGTGTCAACTGCTGGAGAGGAATATCAGGGGCCTGAGTGAGAAGTGCAGGCCACTGGGAAGCATGAGGGGAACAGGGGGTATTGGGGGTGCAGCACAGGGCAGATGACTAGTGCTGAGCACCAGGGTGAAGAGGAAGAGGGGGGAGGAGAGGGGAAGGGGGGGTGCCGTATGCAGCGCTGAGCACCAGGAAGAGGAGATCAGAGGGGCCACTAGCTCAGAGGGCACCAGGGAGAGCAGGGGCATGGGGGCACTGGGGGTGTAGTGCTGGCACCAGGGAAAGTAGGAGGGAGAGGAGATAGGGAGGAGAGATCTGGGGGGAATGATTGGGGGGGGCAGTGCCAGGCATTGGGGATAGAAGAGGGAAGAGATCAGAAGGTGGGGAATCAGGGGTGCAGCACTGGACACCAGGGAGGAAAGGTTGGGGGTTGAGTGAGCAGTGCTGAGTACCAGGGAGAGTGGGGGATCAGGAGACATTGGAGGTGCAGCCCCGGGGACCGATGGAGAGAGATTTTGGGTTGAGTGATCAGTGCAGGGCATGAGGGGAGGGGTCAGCATCAGGGAGCACCTGGGGGGCAGTGCTGTGCACTAGGGAGAAGATTGGGGGCACTGGGGGTGCAGCAGCAGACACTGGAGAGGACAGGAAGGAAGGAGGATTGGGGGTGCAGCACCAGATGCCAGGGGCAGGGGGGGAGATTGGGAGGCACTGGGGGTGCAGCACCAGATGCCAGGGGCAGGGGGGGAGATTGGGAGGCACTGGGGGTGCAGCACCAGGCACTGACTAGGGAAATGGGGGGGATGAGTAACCAGCACTGGACACTAGGGGAGATCAGGAGGCACTAGGGATGCAGCACCAGGCAGTGGGGACGAGGGGAGGGGAAGATCGGGGTGCTGAGTGACCAGCACTGGGTACCATATGGGGGGAGGGGAGGAATGTGAGGGTTGGGGGACCAGCACCAGTCACCAGGTCCTGGTAGAGTCTGAGAGCAGAGGGGTGGAGGGGCAAAGGTATATAGAGCAGCAGGCAGAGTGGGACTGAGCCCCAAATGGGGAGACTAGAAATGGGGGGAACCGGAGGAGGAAAAAAAAGGAGAAGTGGGGCTAGGAAGAAGGTGGGGGCAGCAAGACCCTTGCACAGGGGGGCCCTAGGCAGAGCAGGAGGGAGCACCGAGCAGAGCTGGGGGGGAATCAGGTAGGAGAGGGGTCTGGCAGGAGAAGGTGGGTGCTCAGACCAAGCAGGGCAGAGAACTCCCCCCTCCTCTGCATGGATCGCACTCGAATGGTGCAAGGTGAGCGTGCACAGGGCTGGTGCAAGGTCGGGGGCTGCAAGGTCAGCCTGGGCATGTAAGAGGGAATGGGCTGAGGGGCAGTGGGAGAAGCTTGGGGCTGGTGCCAGGCCAGCACTGGCGCATCAGGCTGCGGGTGTGGGGGCAAGGAAAGATCCATGCAAACTGCAAGGGCTGCATGTGCAAAGGGTGGCAGGAAAGGTCACCACCAGCAAGGGGGGGGATACAGGGGCACAGGAGGACATGAGCTGGGGAGTGGGGAGACACAGGCAGGGAGACCTGGATATCCCTGTCATGGGGATTGGGCTGGTATCTGCATGGGGGGGCAAGGTCTGTAGGGGGCACCCAGGTGGGGTAGTGGCAGGACAGAAGCAGGGACCCCTTCACCCTGCCCAGGTCCCCCACGGCCCTGGCTCCCAGGGCTCAGAGGGGCTCAGAGGACAGGTAGCTCCAGGCTGGACAGTACCGCAGCACAGCCGAGCAGGTCGGGGGAGGGGGGAACCGCACTGCAGTCTGCCGCGGTCCTGCCACCACCACCACGGACCCTCTCCCGCATCCCAGCCTGGCCTGGCCTGGCCCCTGCCCCCGCCTCCCCTGAATTCTTCCCAGCCTTATCCCCTCCCCTCACCTGGGAGCTGCTGGTTGAGCCCAGGAGCAGGAGGGTCCCCCCCACCCCAAATCAGTGGTTCCGTGGGGCACCCAGCTGGACTTGAGAGTAGCCTCTCACTGCACTGGTAGTGACTGGGAGAGGAGGGCAGTGCCAGTGTGGGAGCATGTGTGGGAGGGGTGCTGGGTATCAGTGTGTGCCTGGCTGAAGGATGCAGGGATGTATGGTTGGCTGGAGGGGTATGGGGGTACAGGATTGTGGGGTTAGTTGGAGGGGGTATAGGAGTGCAGGGCTATGTAGCTGGCTGAAGTGGGTGGATGCGGGGGTGTATGGCTGGCTGCAGGGGGTGGCTGGGCTGACTGCAAGTTACAGGATACTTCTATTGTGATGCCCTTGGACTCAGCTGTTAAATATCAGAAGCTCCCAGGCATCCAGCCACTTTTATGCCTACATACAGAGTGAGCACATATGTGCCCCCATGTGTGTGCTCATGCCCATGCATACATGTGTCTGTTTCTAGTACATAACTGCCCAATAAGCTCCTTGAGAACCACCCCCACAACACCCTGGAGTTTGAGCAGGCAAATATTCACACAAATGGGACATGCTCCTGCCCATTTTGCTATACCTTTTTCTATCTCCCTTTCCAATATCTACCTACAGACCTGGACACAGTTACACACACACACACACTCAGCTCATTCCTACCAAGGACACACTTTGGTACAGTCCCACATTCACGCACGTACTTATCTACACACACACTTGTGTGTCTTATACTAACATCTGTGGATTTTTAAAAAATATTGAATAATGATATTACAATGTAAAGGTATAAAGGTGATAATACATGATTGCCTGGTTTATATAGATATATATAAACTTATTAGTCTAGATATGACTATATGTAATATACGCATGTGAACACACATATAGATATGGCTTAAGTCTTGTATCTCTAGCTATATGTGTTTTTTCATGTGTACATTGTTTTCATAAGCAGGTACATGCAGATGTACATGTAATAAATGTATAGTATTTCTGCTATACACATGCACACACATTTATTTATATTTGTATATTTGTGTGTATAAGCATTTATGAACATAAGCAAGGGTGTATCTGTTTGCTATCCTACTAAGTAATTCCTCTACAGATATAGGTGTGTAATATCTGTACACATATGTAAAATGTATATGCAGATACACACACACATATTTCTACCTTCAGTGCATGTGCATATTTCTGTGTGTGTTTATATAGATTGTTCTAATATACAGATGTGTTTACATATACACAAGCATATATATGTGTGAATGTGTGTGCACACATATTCATATATCTGCAATATTTACACACTATAGTTTACTATATTTACACTATATTTACACACAATTTATACAGCTACTTATATGCTTTATACATATATACATATACATAGATGCAGACACACACATACATACACACACACACACATATATATATTTGTGTATGTATATATGTATGGGGGGGTATAGGTTGTAGCCGTTATGGTCTAAGGGCATAGGTGGACAATCTTCTTTAGGTAAATCTGATATCTTTTAGTTTAGTTGGTCTAATAAAAGATATTGCATTTACCCAAAGAACATTTTCTACCTATATATGTGTGTGTAATACATATATATGCTTAAAATATGATTTTCCCTATACTTGCATGTATTCCTACACACATTTTTCTGGGCATATGTTTCTAGTATTTATAGCTATAGTTATGCATAATAGACACACTGGTATAGAGACTTGTGTTTATTTCTACTGCATAAGCCCACAACTATATCCTAAAAAAAAGATTTATATTGATAGGTATATTTCTGCAGACATCTTTATGCATAGAGATTACCTATAGTTCATATGTATGTGAATGTATATGTATACATATGTATAATGTACACATATGTGCATGTGGGAGGGTGTACCCACACTGAATACATAAAATAACCATACCTGCATAATCACCCATACATGTATATATTAAATATATATGTAGTGCGTTATAGTCATATACACACAGATTTGTCCCCAGAGCCACATACAGACACTCAAGGGCATGGTAACACAAATCTTATGCCCTTCTCCATGTTTTAGTGAGCTTTCTTCCCTTGTGCCTGATGAGGAGGCCCTGGATCCTCCATGGGCTTGGTGAAGACATGAAATGAGTGGCTCCTATTTCATGGGATATCACTCTGCCATATGCACACACATGTACACATACATGCAAGGGGAGGGTGGGGAGGTGCAGACAAGAAGCCCTGCTAGGCGCCTTCCCAACCTGCTGATTGTCCAGGCACGTGTGTGCACAAGCACATGCTCACACACACTTTCAGCACATCCTCATTCTGCAGGGGACTGCACTGCTACGCCTGCCTGCATATGGGAAGGGGGAGCTATGAAGTCGGGGTGCTGGGATGCTGGGGTGCAGTGCTGGACTTAGAAGGATGAGGCTGCAGTGGGGTTTAGAGGGAGGAATGCTAAGGTTGCAAAGGGGGCAGCTGGGAAAGGATGGAGGTGGGGGGACCAGGACATGGCTGCAGTGGGGCTGGGGGGGATGCATGGACTGGGGACATGATTCTGCTTGAAGTATCCCCCCTGCCCAGATAAAGTGCTCCTCCCTCCCCAGCACCCCCCCTCAGTCACTAAAGTGACAGGTATCCCCAGACCAGGGATGAGGGGAGCCTCCTGTCCCCTGTCTAGGGCTGCACCCACTGCAGTAGTAGAGCAGCAAACTAAGCACTATCCAGTGCCCCAGTAACTGCTCCCCTGCAGTGCCCAGTTTCCCTACATTACCTCCCCTGCATTGATCCACAGTGTCTTCTGCGTGCATGCACGCGCACACACACACATGCACACACACCCCCTAACCCACTGCAGAGGCTGCAGCACCAGCCTGGAATCCAGACTGGGGCACCCTGGCACAAGGGGGCACACAGTGCCCTGCACCCACTCAACCGCTTACCCCCAGTGAGTGCAGAGAGATGGCCTGGAGCCTTAGGCCCTGGTTCGGGGGGAGGAACCCATGCATCTGGGCCCCTCACATTGTCTCCATACCCTGTCTGGCAGGCCTGTTTGTCCCTGACCAGCTGCAGGACACAGTCTCTTGCTGCTGCCAGCAATGCAACCTGGTTGCAGGTGACCCAGCTACAAGAGACTTTGCCCTCCTGCACTCTCCCTGGACCCCTCCCCCCTCCTCCACTAGCCCTGAAGCCAGGATGCCCAGGTTCTCTTCCAGCTCAGGAAAAGGAGGGGTAGCTAGTGGGTTACGGCAAAGGTGATGGGGTGGTGGAAGGGGGCTGGAAGTCAAGATGCTCAAGTTCTTTTGTGGGGCAGGGGAGGCTGTGAGGATGGTGGGAGACGGTAGGAACCCAGACTCCTGGGTTCTCTGTGGTCTGACTTGGCCTCTCTGCTCCTGAATGGAGCGGGGCTGTTTGTATTGATTTTGTGGGGAGGGCATTTTGTTACTGGTATTCTGTACTGGGGTCTCCAGGGTCGCTGCCCCTTTTCCACCTCCTCCACACTGGGAATGATATTGGGGGGGGGGGGGAGAGGGACTTTACCCCTTCACAGTCACCTGCCCCAGTGATGCCCCCCTTCCAGTAACCCCAGGCCCCCAGAAGTGATGAGGGGGGCTGTGAGTCATGACTGCCTTAATGCAGAAGTATTTAGCCCTCTATCCGTCTGTCTGGCCATCTGTCCGGCCCTGGCTAAGTATCCTTTCCACATCCCTCCCTCCCCCTCTGCCCCCCCTACTCCCCTGTGTCCCTGCAGTGCCTTCCCACCCCCCACCCCCTCCCAGCACCGCACTGCGCCGGAGGCCGCAGCAACCCCAATCTGTGCCTGTGCAGGAAAGTGCTGACGGGACAGGATCTGTGCAAGGGAGGAGGGGCCAAGCTGGCCAAGCCAGGGTGCAGTGTGTGTACACCTGATTGCATGGGGAGGGGGGCAGGGGTGGGCAGCATGCATGTACACCTGCAGGGGGTTGTGTGTGTGTGTGTACATGTGCACATGTGGAGAGGCTGCGTGTGCACCCAGGCTCTCTTGGGGTATGTAGGGCTCTGTATACACACTTGTGGGGGTGTTATATGAGTGTGTGTGAGGGAACCATGTGTGCGGTGTGCATGTGTGCTTTCAGAGGGGGGGTTGTGTGTGTGTGCAAGTATATGGGTATACACTTGTGGAGGTTGTGTGTGTGTGTTTGCATGCATGCATGCACTCACAGGAGTGCACACTTGTAAAGGTATGTGTGTGTGTTTGTGTGTGCTCTTGCAGAGGTTGCATGTATGTGCATGCACACACTTACAGGAGTGGTGTGTGTGTATGCCCCTTCTTGCAAAAATTTTGTGTGTATCCACACTTTCAGGGGTTTTGTGTGTGTGCTCTTGTACAGGTTGCATTTGTGTGTGGATGTACACTTACAGGGATGATGTGTGTGTGCCCACCATTGCAAAGGTTGCGTGTGTGTATGCACACATTTTTACAAAGGTTGTGTGTCTAAGTGTGTGCATGTGTGCATTTGCAGGGGTCATATCTGCATCTGTGCTCTCTTGCAGAGTGTGTGTGTATGTATGCATGCACATGTGTTCACTTGCAGGCTCTGTGTGTGTATGTATGTGTATATGTGTGTATACACACACACACACTGCTGCAGAGGATATTTGCATATGTGTGTGCAACGCTTGTGTACAGTCCCCTACTCTGTCACTCTGGCTTCCCCTGTCCCTGCATCACCAACAGCCTGATTCTGAGCCAACCCCAACACCCCTCCTTCAAGTACAAAGTCAAAAGAAGTTCCAGTAGTGTGTTACCACCCCCTTCTCTCCCTTCCCACCCTGCCCCCACACACATGGGTGTCAACACTCCTGCCCACAGTGACCTCTGGATGCCAGATGGGATTGAGGGGACTGGTAGAGCCCAGACACCTGGGTTCTTTTTCTCTCTAGGGGCCAGTGGTGCTGATCTGAGGGTACCCAGGGCACAGGGGGCAATGGTTTGGGCAGTGGGTGGCAATTAGGCAGGGGCTTTTTGTCCAGGTGAGGGGGTTTCCCACTTCTAGGGTGGGGCTGAGATTTCCCAGTTGGGACCCTCTCTAATGATTCTCTCTGTGTCTCTCCCCCCCACACCGTCCATGTGCCCCCCCATTCCATGTCCCACCATCCCCGCACATGACATTCTCCTCCCACAACCACCCACCACCCGGCACCCTCCAGTACGTGGCCTTTGCCTCGCTCTTCTTCATCCTCATCTCCATCACCACGTTCTGCCTGGAGACCCACGAGGCCTTCAACCGCATCATCAACAAGACGGAGACAGTTGTGTTGGCTAACGGGACGGACACACAGGTCGATGTGGAGGTGGAGACAGAGCCCTTCCTCACCTACGTGGAGGGCATGTGCGTGGTGTGGTTCACCTTTGAGTTCCTCATGAGAATTAGCTTCTGCCCAGACAAGCTAGAGTTTGTCAAGAGCAGCCTCAACATCATTGACTTTGTGGCCATCCTGCCTTTCTACCTGGAGGTAGGGCTCAGTGGCCTGTCCTCCAAAGCAGCCAAGGATGTCCTGGGTTTCCTCCGCGTTGTGCGTTTTGTCCGTATTCTCCGCATCTTCAAGCTGACTCGCCATTTCGTGGGTCTCCGGGTCCTGGGCCACACGCTGCGGGCCAGCACCAATGAGTTCCTGCTTCTCATCATCTTCCTGGCCTTGGGGGTCCTCATCTTTGCCACCATGATCTACTATGCTGAGCGCATTGGAGCCGACCCTGACGACATCACGGGCAGCAAGCACACCTACTTCAAAAACATCCCCATCGGTTTCTGGTGGGCCGTGGTCACCATGACCACACTGGGCTATGGCGACATGTACCCCATGACGTGGTCGGGAATGCTGGTCGGGGCACTGTGTGCCCTGGCTGGGGTGCTCACTATTGCCATGCCCGTGCCTGTCATTGTCAACAACTTTGGCATGTACTACTCCCTTGCCATGGCCAAGCAGAAGCTACCAAAGAAGAAGAACAAACATATCCCACGTGCCCCCCAGCCTGGCTCCCCCAACTACTGCAAGCCTGATGCCGCCCCCAGCCCCCATCGTAGCACCCAGGGTGATGCTTGCCCCCTGGCCCAGGAGGAGATCATCGAAATCAACCGGGCAGGTAGGGCCCCCACCTCCTCCCCCAGCCCCCAGCCCCTAGTGCACCTATTCCATGCCCCGAGCCAACCAGTGGATCTCACTCTGTTGCCAGCCCCACTGTGAGACCCCAACCCAACCACCCTGCTCAACTCCATCAACACAGTACAGAGCTCCCAGCCCAGCCAAGAGGCTGTGACCAGCCTTCTCCTGCCCTGAGGAGCTGCCAACCCAGACTCTCGGCCCCAAGGCTCTCACCTCACTTAGCTTCATGAGGCTCCCCACCTTCCACCAGCCTTGGGCATCTGAACCCTGCTACCCCCATAGTCTGGGGTTCTGTTGTGCCCATGGTGCCTTCACCCCCTGGAAATCTCAGACCACCAGAGTGTCCCTCCCCACAGCTCAGCCCCCTTCTCCTCACCCATGTGGGGGGAAGCCAGTGGAGAGAATCATTCTGAGACCTCAAAAGAGCCTGGAAGAACCCAGGAGTCCTGATACCACACCCCTCACACCTCCATCTTTCCCCAGAGTTAAGAGGGAACACAGTAGTCCTGGCTCCCAGCTTCCCCTCCCCAACCTACTGACCCCACTCCCTTCCCAGAGCTGGGAGAGAACCCAGGCATCCTGGCCCCCAGTTACTTGCTCTAACCCACTAGATTAGGGAGATGGGGAAAGGGGAGTTTCCAGAGCTCCACAGGATAGCCTGACCCTGGGGGTACATGGGGTAGTCCCTCATCCCCACACTGAGCCCTGGTGGGGGGAGGGGAAGCTGGGCCCAGGGCAGAAATCCACCAGCTGATGCCTCAGAGCCCCAGTGACAGGAGAGAAGCTGTGGGGCAGGAGTGAGGGGCACTGGCAGGGCTGAAGGGATGGGGGACCGCAGGTCAGGAGTGAGGGGCACCGGCCAGATGTTGCTATGGGAGGCTGTGCAATGTTAGGTTATTCCCATCACCCACAGACCTGGACATGTCAGTGCTTGGGGTGGGAAGGTGGGGATTGTGCAAGCTGTGGTGGTTGTGTAGGGAGGAGGGCTGTGTAGCACAGGGCACTATGCCCATGGGTTTGTGTAGCAGTGTGTGCTTGTGCACCTGCGGGGCCTGTTGTACAGGTGTAATGCGGTGCCAGAATGGAGCGTTTCATGGGTTGTGCAGCCGTGGGGGTGCACAGCAATGCAGTGTAGTTGCATTACCCTTTGCAGGTCCAGGGCTGTGCAGTTGTGTAGCTCAAGGTGGGGGCCAGGCTGCATGTGGGAATTGCGCAGGGATGCATAATTGTGCAGCTATGTCCTTCAGGCATGAGCAGCTCTGTGGTTGTAGGGCAGTGCTGTTGTGTAGCTGTTAGTGTGTGTGTGTCCGTGTGACAGTGCAGGGTAGTTGTGTAGGTGGGTCTGCATGTGGCAGGGCAGTGTATTTGTGTAGTTGTGTGTGAAAGACAATGCAGGAAAGTGCCGTGCAGTTATGTAGCTGCGTGTATGAGGGGCAGGGGGGGCAGGGGGCAGGGTAATTAAATTATATAGCTGTGTGTGATACTGCAGGGCTATGCAGTTGTGTAGCTGTGTGGGGGTGGGGTAGGGCAGTGTGGTTATGTAGCTCTATGAGTGCATGGCAGGACAGGGCAGTTGTGTGGTTGTGTGTGGGCAGGGTAGAGCAGGGCAGTGCATTTGTGTAGGGATGTGTGTGTATGGCAGGGCAGGTGACAGCAGGAAGTGATATGTGGCTGTGCAGCTCTGTGTGTGTGTGTGTGTGTGTGTGTGTGTGTGTAACAGTGCTGAGCAGTGCAGTTGTCTAGCTGTTTGGGTGGGGTAGACCAGGCAGTACATTGTGTAGCTGTGTGTGCATGGCAAGACAGGGCAGTTGTGTGGTATTGCAAGGCAGCACAGTTGTATAGCTGTGTGTTTAGCAGGGCAGTGTGGTTGCGTAGCTATGTGTGTGTGTGACAATGTCATTGTGTATGTGTGTGTGTGTGGCAGGGCAGGGCAGTTGTGCAGCTGTGTATATGAGGCAGTGCAGAGCAGAGTAGTTATGCAGTTGTGTGTGTGTGTGTGTCACACTGCAGGCCTGTATGTTTGTGTACCTACATGCATATGGCAGAGAAGTGCTGCGCAGTTGTATAGCTGTGTGTATGTGGCAGGACAGGGCAGTTGTGTAGCTGTGTGCGCGAGCCTGTGTGTAGCTATTGTGGGGCAGCGAAGCTGGATTATGGTTCAGAGTTCTGTGGATGTGGCAGGGGGTGGAGCTGTGTATGCTCAGGGGCACTAGGTACCCATACACCTGGGTTCTGGCTGCCCTGTGGGAGGTGCTGGTTGTGTGGCTATGTAATGGGGAGCAAAGTTATGTAGCCCCTGTGTGGGTGTGAGGTTGGGCTGCTGGACAGCCCTGGAGGTGCAAGGGCACTGTATTGCATTGTGTAGCTATGTAGGAGCAGGGATGAGAGCACCTGTTGTGAGGCCATATTTTGTGTGTGCTGTGACTTAGCATTGGGAGAAGATGTAGTTGGGAGCTGGGACACCTGGGTTCTCTCCCAGTGCCAAGAGGTGATTGATTTCTAGTGGCTGGAAATAAAGTCAGAGTAAAGGGTATGGGGGGCTGAAGGGGCTGGAAGGCTGGACACCTAGGTTGTATCTCAGTTTTAGCAGGGGAGTGAGGGTTAGTGGATGGGTGGGGGGGAGCTACGCTGTGGCAAGGATGTAGAGTTTAATGGATTAATGTGTGTGTATGTGTGTGTGCATATACATGTGTGTGTGTGCACGCATGTGTGTTTGTGTGCTTTGGGGGGACTGTGGGGAGAGGGGTAGGGAACCAAGACACCTGGGTTCTATCTCCGCTGTGGCAGGGGCATGGGGGCTAGTAGCCTGACATAGGACGCTGGGGGCCCGGATGCCTGGCTCCTCACTGTGAAGGCCTCTCTCTCTCTCTCTTTCTTCCCTCTGCCCCTGGCACCCAGCAGACTCAAAGCAGAATGGGGATGCAGCAAATGCAGCACTGGCCAACGAGGACTGCCCCACCATTGACCAGGCCCTGTCGCCAGAGGAGAAGTCTCCTGTCACACCGGGTGCCCGGGAGCGCTACAACCGTGACCGTGCCTGCTTCCTGCTGTCAGCCACCGAGTACGGCCCTGCGCCTGACGGGCACATCCGCAAAGGTACCCGTGCTGTAAACACCAGTCCCACCCACGCTGCCACTGCCAACCCCATCCCCAAGCTACACACGCCACCGCCTGCCATGGCCCCATCCACCACATTGGCAAAGATACCTGCCCCCACCCCTCATTGCCCCCCAGCTTGCCCTCCACACATAGAAAGGTCCCTGCCCCTGCTCCCCACAGCATAACCCTCCACCCCATCCACAGAGGCACCCACCTTCCTCTGCCACTCTATCCATCCCCACAGCTACACCCTGGCTCCTTCCATCCTTCCCCACGCCTAACAGCCACTCCTGACCTC
The DNA here is from genome assembly GCA_030014935.1 of Caiman crocodilus. Taxonomy (NCBI): domain Eukaryota; kingdom Metazoa; phylum Chordata; order Crocodylia; family Alligatoridae; genus Caiman; species Caiman crocodilus. Next base: position 47,589 of record JAGPOW010001388.1, on the reverse strand, counting down.
CCCAGCAGCCCCCTCACACACACCCCATTTGCAAAGGGGTCAGGTCCCCTGGAGCCTCCTCCCCACACCCTCCAGCCAGCCCCAACCCCCACAGCTCCAGCCACACAGCGACCTGCTCCTCACCGAATATCTCTGTCCAGCAGCTGGTGGTAGAAGTTCCCCATGACAGATGCCCCTTAGATTCAAGATTGACTCCCCACTGCCCTAGCCCCTCAGCCCAGATGGAGAGTACTGCCAAGTAGCAGTCCTCCAACAACACTGAACCCCTCTCCTCCATGCCCCCCGACCTCTCCCCCATCCCATCCAGTCCCCAGGACTGCCCCACAGCTTGTAGCTCCCCCTCCCTCCCCCCACCTCCCCCAGGCAGCATGGCTGGACCTCTGGAGACTTCCTTGTGCCTGATCCCCCCCATATCCCACCCCCACACACAATCACAGCTGCTGGGGAGCAGCAGAGGGGACCATCCTGACTGAGCTGGGGAGCAGTGGTAGGTGGGTGAAGCTGGGAAGGGGCCTGCTGGTCTTTCCTTCCAGATCTCAGGTAGGGGCTTGGGGGGCTGATGGGGGGTGGGGTCAGGTGAGGCTTGTTTCTTTGGGGATGTCCCTGCTCCAGCCATGCCCAGGACAGCTGGGGGGGTGAGGCGCAGCATGGATACTGGGGCGTGGGAAGCCCCCTTCCCCCACTGTTGTCTCCCCTTCCCTGCCGAAGGCCAGGTCAAAGGTGAGTCGTAGGCAGTAATGGGGACCAGGGAGCAGTGGGGGGTGCAGTGAAGGGCAGTGAAAGTGTGTGGGGGTTGCGGTGAACACTGTAGTAAATGGTGCATTGGTGTGGGAGGATGCAGTGAGGTCACAGGGAAGGGTGGAACTGGGCAGGGGGACAGTGGAGTTAGTTGAGGTCAGGCCAGTGGGGTGAGGTTATAGCACATAATGCAGTGTAGTGGGTGGAGGGCAGTGTGCACAGTGAAGTCAGAGTACAGGTGCAGTGGGGGTGGGGCAGGGGCACTGTAGTGGAGTCGGGTCATAGCACAGGGTGCAGTGGTGACAGGGAGTGCAGTGGGACCATGGTGTCAGTGCAGTGGGCAAGGTTGCAGTGCAGGTGCAGTGAGGGCACAGTGTGACAGGGGGACTCACAGTATAGGTGGAGGATGAGGACAGTGTGGGGGGGGTCATAGGGCACCTGCAGTGCTGGTCACAGTGCAGGTGCAGTGGAAGGGCAGGGGGATTGCAATGCAGGGGCAGTGATGACTGGGGTCACAGTGTAAGGGCAGTGGGGGCAGGGGTCACAGTGCAGGGGTAGTGATGGCGGGGCAATGGGGTCATAGTACAGGACAGTGGAGTCACAATGCAGGGGCAGTGGGGGCAAGGGTCGCAGTGCATGGGTAGTGGAGTTAGAGGTCACAGTGCAATGAAGATAGGGCTGTGGGATCACAGTGCAGGGGCAATGGAATCATAGTACAGGGGCAGCAGGATTTCAGTGCAGGGGCAGCAAGGATGGGGATGCAGTGCAGGGACAATGAGGATAGGGTCACAGCCCAGGGGAAGTGGAGCAACGCCATAGGGGTAGTGAGGACTGGGGTCACAGTGCAGGTGTGATTAGGGTGGGAGCAATAGGGTCACAGTGCAGGGGCCATGAGGACAGGGTAGTGGGGGTCCCAGGATGGGGCCAGGGCCAGGGCCAGGGCCAGGGCCAAGGCCAAGGCCAGGGCGGGGTGCATTGCACTGTAGGTCCCTCCCCCTCCCACCATCATCGCTTCCTCCTCACGCAGCGTCTGTTTATCTCCCTCCCATTTCCATCCATGCCCCCCGCCCCCCCATACCCTCCTCCCACCCCGCCTGGGCCCCCCCCAGCCGCGCTCCGCTCGCCACCCATGGACGCCGCCCCCCCGGTGCCTGCATGATCTCTGCGCCAGCGCTGCCTTCCGGACCCAGCCCTAGGACCAGAGCGCGCTGGGACAGGGTGAGTAGCCCCCCACTGTGCCCCCTCCCCCGCCTGGCACCCACCCCTCACTCCACCCTCCTGTGCCCCCATCCCCCTGCACTGCAACCCCATCAGCTCCATTCCCCACCTGTCATCTCAGCCCTATCATCCCTCTGCCCCCCCCAACCCCACTGCCCCCCACCATCCCACAAGACACCCACCTTCCCCCACCCCACATTCTGCACCTGATCATAAATAAAAATTGGGCCTGGCTGGTGTGAGGACAGCTGGGCTCTATTCTGGGTCTGGGGTCTAACGGGTTGGGGACAAGTCTGAGTGCGTGCGGGGAGGAAGGAGGGACCTGGGTTCTGCCCCAGCTCTGGAAGGAGATGGGGGGAGAGTGGTTTAGAGCAGTCAGGGAGCAGGGGAGTGGAATGGCAGTCAGGACTCCTGGGTTCTTGACACTGGCCTTTTAAACGTGTCCTTTGACCTCACCAATCTGGGATATAAACTCTGCCCCTAACCTGGGGTCAATCCTTCAGGCTCTGCCTCTCAATCTCAGAAGCCCTGCCCCTCCCCTGGGACCCTTTTCCTCAGGCTCCACCCCACACCTAGAACCCCACCTTCCTTCACTCAAGCCCCACCCACTTGCCTGGAACACTGCCCTCTCAGGTCCTGCCCCTCACTTGGCCCCACCCCTTCCATCCTGCAAATCCCATCCTGCAACACGTCCACCTCTTATCATGGGGCCCCTGCCCCTTTCTGCACTGCCTGCAACTTTGGCTCAGACCTGGCTCCATCTTGTGACAAATACGGGGCCTGGGCCCAGCTGGTGAATACGATGGGGGTCCCTGCACTGGGAGGGCAGGTGGCTTCCCCCAAAGGCCTCTCAGGCACTTGAGGGGCTGAAGTGGGGGCCCTGCAGTACCAGAGAAGACCAGAATAATACAAGGGACACAGGGGATCTCCCCACTGCTGGTGGTGGGATGGGGGGGCAGACCCCCACAACCAGGGCACAGCTGGTTAAGCTCCCACCCTCTCCTGGGGAGAGGGGGAAAGGCAGGGAAGTTTGGGGTGGGGGTCCTTCACAAGGCTCCCCTCGTATTCACCTGGGCAGGGCCGCCCTGCTATTTGAGTCCCGTTAATGCCCCATTTCATACGTCTTGTAGGGTTCACCCAGTGTCCCCCGTAATGCCCAGACCACAGCAACCAGGTACGTAAGATCCCTCCCTCCTCCCTGCCCCCACATCCCTCCCCATCCCTTCACCCCCTCACCCGGACCCTCAGCAGCTGCCACCATCTAGACCAGGTCAGTATTGGTGCCTATGCCAACAGTCCCCACCCCCTCCTTTGCTCCCTGCCCCCAAACCCATCTCCCAGAACACAGTGCTTCCCCCTTGGAACCAGCCAGGAACCTCAGGGTTATCTGGGTGGTGGGGGACAAAGTTTTGCACAGACCTACATGTGCAAAGACAGGGCATCCCTGCTGGCACTGTGAGAGTGTGCATGCCAGTGCACACATACTTGTACACATCTGGTATCCATTTCTCTTGACGTTTCTTCCTGTGCCAGCAAAGCTGTATGTGCACATGTGTGTGCAACAGCACCTCCTGCTCCCTCTTTGCACACGCACATGCATGCATCCACATGTAAATGTGCCTATGTGGGTGGGCCAGCCCAGTGGGTGCTTTGCATATGTAGATTTCTCTGGAAGCAATTGAGGTCCATGGGCATGTGTGTGTGCGTGCAGTGATCATACCTTCCACCTGCACTTTGCACATGAATGTGCATCCATGTGCACATGTGGGTGTGCAAACCCAGTGGGGGAGGTGCATCTTGCATATGCATATGTATATGCAAATGTATCCATGTGCACACATGTGCAGGCAAGGTGACTGTGTATCCCCTTCTCCAAAAACTCACTGGTTTTAAAGGACCAGTTCCTCCTGGACATGCACATGGAACTGGCATGGAAGCAGAGGGCAGCCACATTGCATACTCACCTTGGTCAGCAGTGTGGAGCTTTGCTTGTGCACACGCACATAGGTACACATGCCAGAGGGTCACCAGTGAAGCACAGAAGCCCCATGTGAGCTCTGCCACCCAATTGTGTTCCCAGGTCATGGGCATGCCAAGCAGCTGCATACATGCCAGCCACTCACATACCGTGTCCTGTGGGGTGTGGCATGACCCAGTGTCTGTGTGTGTTTCTGTCCCCAGCGCTGATAACTACCTGAGGCTGCCTTGGGCCGGTTACATCCAACACCCCCTGGAGGCAGGTTAGCCCCTGTGATTCCTTTCCTGAGAGGGGAGGGGGTCCCTCAGGGAGGGCAGGGGCATCTGGACAGAGCAGGAAGGCATCACAGGTCACCACAGTTTCTCTTCCCTGGACGTAGCACATGAGAGTGGGCCCTTCTGGGTTCCTTCTCCTGGGTGCTAAGATGCAGCTGCTTCTGGGGTGGAACAAGTCAGGGGTCTGTTTATATAGAGACCACTCCCTCACCCAGCATACAGATGCAGCTGCATCTGGCGTGGGGGCAGGTCTGTTGTCTGCTTATAGATAGATCTCACTTGGTGCTGAGATGCAGCTACTTCTGGGGTGAGTGTGTGAGGACTGTTGAAGCTCAGAATTTGAGACAGGAAGTGCAGGGGAGTTTGAACCTGGGGAAGGGATTCCTGGACAAGGGTCCCTTGAGTCAGGTCTGAGCTGGAGAGGAAGCCCCTGGCATCAGCCCTGCCCTGTGGCACCCGGGGGAGAGACTGGGCCAGGTTTAGTGTGATGCCCTACTAACACGTGTGGCACAAGCTGCCCATCCACTACACCCACTGCCCAGGTGTGGGCTGGCACTGGACCCACAGAGAGCAGGTGTGAGCTAGCACATGCCATGACTGCACTGAATGTACTGTGAGAGGGGGCATGCTCCAGGAAGTGTACTCTGGTGACATGTCCAGTGGGCAGCCCATGTGTCGTGCCCACTGGATCCTGTGCTTGCCCACAAACAGGGACAGGTGCACATGTGGGCACCCTGCCAGCGCATACATGTGTGGGCAGGCTGGCCCAGGGGAACGTACTCTTGTGTACTACACGCTGGCCCTGAGGAACTCCCATGATAGAACCAGCCACCATATGTGTGCTGTGTGCCACTTTTTGACATGTCTGCCTCACAGGCAAATCCATCCAGCTAGAGATGCCTCCCCCGGTGCCCTCCTTATGCCACTCTGATGCATGAGTCTTGTTTCTGCCCCCTCCACCCTGCTCCCAGACTGCAGCATGGAGCTTGGCTTTCCCAGCCATGGGGAGTGCCAGGGGCCTGCCACCTCCAGGCCAGGGGCTGTACAGGGGGCTGTTGCAGGGGTGGGGAGCAGGGAGCTAGGATGCTTGGGTTCTGTCCCAGCTCTGGAAAGGAAAGGGATAGGTAGGGGATGGGCAACTGGGCTCCTGGATCCTACCCCAGCTTTGGGTGTGGAAGGCAGTCTTGTGGATGAGAGCAGGGGCATGGCAGGGTCCGCACTCCTGGATTCTTCTCTCCCCAGTCTGTTCCTGTACTGCCTGATTACATGCCCTGCATGGTGCCTGCCCCACATGCATGCCACCACCCTCTCCCCTCGCCTCGTTGTCCCTTGCCCCAGATCCCTCTCCACTGGGGACCTTGGATAATGGGCACCCTAACCTGCAAAGCAGAGATACGTCTGCCTTGCAGGGGGGGAAGCAGACCAAGGGACAGAGAGATCCTGCTCCCAGCACCCCCTTCCCCTACTAACCCCTCCAACCTGACTCCCACCCCCATTTCTCCCACCCCACTGATGGCCACTGACACAAGGGAATTTGGGGAGTGTGGCTGGAGCTGTGGGAAAGCGATTGCCCAGTGATGGGGGGCTCCCATGGGTTGGGGGCCTGGGTCCACAGCTGCCCCATGGGTATATCCCCACCTCCTATTAACCCTTCTTTCTCTCCCTCCCCTTAAAGGTTACGAGAAGTCCCGGAGCCTGAACAGCATTGCGGGATTGAGTCTGTCTCCTGCCCCCAGCACCTATGGTTCGCCCTGCGCCCCCCCGGCGCCCACCCTTGCCCACCCCCCTCCCCCTATTGCCCCCACGGGGCGGGAGCGGCCTGGGAGGAGCCGGCCAGGGGTCCCCAGCGTCCACCTGGACTCTGGACCCACCTTTTTTTAACGCAAAAAAACAACCCAAGGAGGAAAGAAGGAAGAAAGGACCAGAGGAGGTGTCGCCTGGGCAACAGAATGCGCCGGGGGCCATGGGGAATGCCTGCTACCCTCCTCTAAGATGGACATGCGCTGCATTGCACTTCCTGGAGTATCCATGATCCTCCCCTCACCCACCCTGCCCACCTTGCCTGGAGCTGGACACCTGGGTTCCCCTTCCCTCTGGCCCCTAAGGGAGGAGCCTGACTAGCTGCTGGGAGGGGGGAGACTTGATTTGAGTGGGGGTCGGGGGCAGGGGATTGCTCTGAAAATCCCACTTGGGGAAAGGCCACTGCAAGGGCCTGGGGGTCCCAGTCACCCCCTGTCTCTACCCTGCCCAGCTCCCCTTGGCCCCTCACCTGCCCCAGGGCCACCCCCTTGACCTGCCTCTCTCCCACTGTTGACTTGTTTTTTCATTCGTTGGTTCATCCCTCTCATCCCCGGCTCTTTCTCCCCATGACACATACTCAGGATTCTGTGAGCCATACCTCCAAGGGCAGCCCTGGGCCGGCTGCTGCCCGTGCACCTCTGTCTGTACATCCAGCCACCCACCCATCCCTACACCCCCATCCGTCTCTCTCTCTCTCTCTCGATTTGTGTATCTAGTCACCTGTTTGTCTGTCTGTCTATGTATCTATCTACACCTCTGTCTGTCTTGCTATCTATGTCTATCCATTTGCCCACAGTCCCTCTGTCTTTCTCTGTACAGCTCCTCTATGTCTGTCTGTCCATCCCCATACCCCTGGCTTTCTGTCTGTCCAGCCAGCCATCCTGATCTCCTTTATCACCCAATATCCAACCCCCCACTCCCTGCCACATACACACCTGTCTGTCCATACCCATAGGGTCCGTCTGTTTGTCTGTCCATTCCCCTAAACCCCCTCTCTCCATCCATCCTCCTAGGGCCCCTGTTGGTCTGTCTGTACAACCCTTGTCTGTCTGTCCATGCCCATGGCCCACTGTCTGTCCATCCCCCCTACACCCCACTGTCTGTCCATCCATCCTGACTCATATGCCCCCTCTGTTGGTCTGTCTCATCTATCTATGCTTCTCCATACACCCCCCCACCCTCCTCACTGTCTTGTACATCCATCTCTTTAGTGATGTTCCATGTCTTGGGCACAGAGACTTCTCCCAGTTGGGGGAGACACCCCACCCCACTACACCCCTTCGCCTCCCCTGCCCCATGCCCACCTGCATGGAACTCTTTCTTCGTTACAAGCAATAACCAGGGGGCACTGGGAATTTTGCAGAGACAGCTGCACCCCGGGGAACGACCGGACCTAGGAGAGCCGGGACTTGTGGGGGACCAAGGGGCCCAGCCAGCCCCCCACACCACCCCCTGGCCTTTGTCTTCCTCTGCTCTCCTTGTTTCATTCTGTTTCTTCCACAAACAAAGGGAACTGCATGGGGGAGGGGGGACCTGGAGAGGTCCTGGCCCCCTCTTTTTACCCCCTCCTCTGCAGCCCCAGCAGAGATGGATGGGGGCCTCACTGTGATCCCAGATGAGGCTGGGGGGGCCAGTGGCTTTGGAATTCATGGGGGGATTTCCCCCCCACAAAAGACAGACGCTGCCACATCTCCCCAAAGTGGGGTCCCCCCCTTCCTCCTCCGTGGGATGCCAGTCCCTGCCCTGCACTGGCCTGCTCATCCTCTCCCCCAGGAGAGGGGGCCATGAGGACAGCAGTGCCTGGGGGGGATCCTGTTTGCACCCCCTGCCACCCTGCAGGTCCCCCCCAAATCCAAGCTCAACTCCTAGTTACAAGGTTGCATTTTCAAAGCCAGCATGTGTCTGCATGTGATACTGTACCAACAATATTTAATGTTATATGCAAAAAAGACCTACCTGACCCACCGCGCCAATGGGACAGGGGCCTCTGGGACTCTCCCCCCACCCCATCCTACCCCACTCTACCCCACCCCTTAGCCCTGGGTGCTGGTGCTTGTGGGGGATAGCACAGCTTGTGGAGGGCTGAGATGGGGGAAGCGGGCTATGGTGGTGGGGGGCCTGCAGGAAGACATCCTTGTTTTTTGATTCCTACTGCTCCCCTTCTCCCACTTTTCCTGTGAGGAAAGTCAGAGAAGAGGAGCATGAGCAAGGGGGTGGAGATGCCTGGGTGGATGGATGGATGGATGGTGTGTAGGGATGGATGGAAGGAGGTATGTCTGTGTGGATGGATGGATGGAGGTGTGTAGGGAGGGATGGATGGATGGATGGATGGAAGAAGGTGTGTAGATGTAGATGCATGGGGTAGTTGGATTGCTGAATGCAGGGTGTGTCCAGGGATGGATGGATGATGAGGGAGGGTGGGCTCGCTGCCTCCCCTCTTTCCCCCTCATGCCCCACTCCTTGCTGCCTCCCTACCTCCTCCCTAGCACCACTGCCCAGAAACCCATCCATCACACACTATGCAACACAGCCTGTGACATCCCATCTGATCCTGGGGGGCTCCATGCAGGAGTAGTCCTCAGGGGGGTCTCTGTAAGGTGGGGGGGGCGAGTCCCAGCCTTGTTCCACCCCCTCGTGCCCCTGCTGTTGCTCTGCATCGTTTCCCATAGCCCGGCCTCACCTTTCTATGCCCAAACCCCTCTCCCTGAGGTGCCGGGAGCTTTTTTATGCAACAATTCCTATGCAATCTACAGTTATTCTTGCTAGATGCAGCCATGGCCTGCTCAGCCCCCTCCCAACACAGTGGGGCCTGGAGGAGGGTCAGACCTGGAGGGGAAGGGTTAACTAGCACTGGCCCCCCAACCCCAGATACCCCTCTGCAGCACTACCCCACTTGTCAGCAGGGTGGGCTAGCAGGCTGATAGAGGGTCATATTGACCAGTCACTGCATTCAAGGGTCCCAGAAACTGGTTGGGGAGGGCGGTATTTAACTGAGGGGTAGGAGGCTGGGTATAAAGGCAACCACTCCCTCTATATGCATGTCTTGTTGCGGGGGGTGTTCTGATAGCAGGTGTTTCTTCCCCCTATCCCCCAACCCTCTCCTGGATCCCTACCCCCTCCTGCATGCCCCCCTCTCCTTGATAATTTTTGGCTCTATTGTAGTTCATTAGACTTGCCTCTGGACTGTCTTCCCCCTGGCCCTATAGGAGGAGGGTGGTGATGCGGGGGGGGGGTGTGGTTTTGTGTGTGTGTGTGTGTGTGTGTGTGTGTGTG
>JAGPOW010001388.1:0-38207 GCA_030014935.1 Caiman crocodilus | reverse complement strand
GGGGGTGTGGTTTTGTGTGTGTGTGTGTGTGTGTGTGTGTGTGTCTTGGGGGGGGTTCCTTTGTTTTGTTGCACTTTAACTTGACTCTTTGTGTGGAGGGGTGGAAATCAGACTGTGAGATGTGTTATGGGGGGGCTGTTTTGTGGGGCTGGGCAGTGACAAGGTGGCAGTAACACCTGGGATGAGGGGGCAGCAATGGAGTTGGATGGGGGTGCTGAACCCCATCTCCCAAGGCACCCCCCCCTTGTTTGGGTCCAGTTTCCCCCAGCCCCCAACAAGCCCAGTGCAAAGAGGCCAAGGTTGCAATGTCTTCCGCCAGCGTATGCCAGGGAGTGGGGGGGCATCTTAGACTCAGGAAGCGGGGACAGGGTGAGGCGGGGGAGCAAGACACCCAATTGTTCCCCAAGCGGGGCAGGTGCAACAGGCAGCTTGTGTCTGGAATGGTGCCAAAGTGGGGTGGGGGGGTCCCCCCTATGGGGGCAGGAAATGGGGGTCCCCATGAGGGATGGATAGCAGGTGTCCCATGTTGGGAGGAAAAGAGAGGGGCATGATGATGCTGGGGAGTCCTCTATGGAGGATCCCCTAGGGATGATGTGGGCGGTCCCCCTATGGGGGATTCCCCCAGGGATGATGCAGGGGGGGTCCCCCATGGGGATCCCCCTGGGGTGGGGGTTGGGTGGGGGGAGGGCATAGAGCTATTTTTTCACACAGTGAAGGCGATGTTTTATTTTCCAGCCCCACCTCTCCCCATCCTTGGCTTTGCCCCCATTGTCATGGCAACACACCAGCTGTAATGGAGATGGGGGACTTGCCATGAGGGGCAGGGGAAGGGCTCAGATTCCCCCAAAACAATTTAGCCAGGTTGCAGCCCATCGAGGCAGGATGAGAGGCAGGATTGCAGCTGGGGTGGTGGGGTGTAGAGAGAGAAATTGGCCTTTTTAAGGGGGTGGACACGATCTTGCCCTCCCTGCAAACCCCACCTGGACACCTGGGTCCTGGCCTGCCCCTCCCGACTCCCACCTGTGGCAGGTCCTTCCTCCAGTTCCCACTATGTGCCAAATGTCTTTGGGGGTGTCATGGCGGGCAAGGGTGGCAGGGTGAGGGGCTGGGTAATGTTATGTTTATGTGACCCCCTCTTCTGCACCCCTGTTTTCCTCCTCTTACCCCCCCATAGCCTCTCCCCCTTGTCCCCTGTCACCTGCTACCCCCTTCCCCACCATACATCCCCTGGGGGGACGCTCCTGATAGAGGGGAGGTGTGAGGTATTGGAGGTGCCCTGAGCGAGGCCTGCCTGGGCAGTGCCAAGGGTAGGGGCAGGTATGCCACACCGGCCCAGTGAGGACACGCACACATAGGTCATGCCTGCACATACCATGCTTGTGGGACATGGGCATGGGCACATGCACACACACATCAGGCATGGACACATACACATGCGCATACACACAGAGGCATGGACACAAGGGAGTAACATAGGCATGCGTATACGTGTATAGACACACACACAGATAATACAGGGGTGTGGACACAGGTAACACAGCCAAATGCACACGCACAAGGGCCTCCAGGGAACATACACAGGCATACACACATGTGCACCCACCCAGACATACACATACACACACACACACACACACACACACACACACACAGCCCTTGGCTCCCAGCCCCAGGCACTCCTCCACCCAAGTTCTAGGCACCCCCTAGCCCCACTCCCCGCCACTGCTCCCCCACAGCTCTGCCATCTCACACTGAAAGCAATAATCCCCCCAGGACCAGAGCATATGGTTGGGGGGAGGGAGCAGACCTGGGGGCAGCCTCCATGGGCCAGCAGTAAGCAGGGAAGGGGAGCCCCTCCACAAGACACCCCTCTCCCCCAGGTCTCTGACCACCCGTCTGTCCATCCGCTACCCCATCTCTGTCTGTCCAGCCACCCATCACCCCATCTCTGTCCGTCTGTCCACCCCACTCCCCACACTGTTGACGGACAGCACCCCTCCCTCCCCTGCCATTCAACACTGGTGCTATCATGCTGCTTCTGCCTGGGGGGATCCCTTGGGGGGAGTCTGAGGTCCCCCAGTCCCCCCAGCCCCTGGCCCCAGTCCTGTGCTCAGGGCTGGGCCCAAAAGGAGGGGGGGTCACTTCTATCACTGTCTTTTCCTTCCCCCCCTTCCCCATTTCCCGCCTTCCCCACCCCTCGCATCCTGCCCTAGGGTCCCCGTCTGCGTGGAGGGCAGGGGGCCATGGGCTGCATGGCTGGCCACGCCGGGAGTTACAGCATGAAATAAACAGAGCCTTTTCATGGAAACCTTTCACCCCGGCCTCTGCACTCTCCTTGGGGCTGAGGGAAATGGGAGTGAGGAGCTGTGGATCAGGAGCAAGTGGCACCAGCAGGGCTGGGGTGCAGAGGGCTGTGGGTCAGAAGTGAAAGGCACCCCCACCATGGGCTCACCACCCCTGTTCTGCTCACGTTCCCCTCCACCTGCCTGGCATCTTTGTGCTCCCTTCTTTAGCAAACTCATGTCAAGCCTTTTATTAGGTTCCTGCCTTTGTGCTGCTGTATCTGTGGCACAGGAGGCTGTGGCACCTGGCCCCCTCCTAGCATAGGACTGGAACCAAAGATGGGCCCTGCCAGCCAAGACCACCCCTGCACAGGCAGTAGGCAGAGGAGATCCAGCCAAGTGGCACTCCTGCAAGCTGGGCTACAGCAACAGCTTCCAGGAGTTGTGGGGGAAAGGGGGGGCTGTTGTGTCCTGTACCCAGCTCAGCTGCAGGCCCCAGCCACCCCCATGCTCCTGCCCCCATGAGCCACCTTCTCTCAGCATCATTCACCCACCCCCCTGTAATGAGGGGTGGATCCCGATCACAACTAGGGTGGCAGAGAACCCAGGAGTCAGGGCCTGCTCCAGCCAACCAGACCCCTTCTACCCTCTAAAGCTGGGAGAGCACCCAGAGGTCCTGGAAAGAGCCAGTGGCTGGGTGGAAGGTGTTGCCAGCTGGAAGCTGTATTTCAGTACTGCCTGCCCCAGTTCCATGTGTTGGCTGCTAATTAGTTCCTTCCCCCTGAACTGGGGGGGAGGAAGGAGTGTTGACAGCGCCAAGTCCCTAGGGGGTCCTGCCCTCATTTCTTGCCCCCATTCCCTCCTCACAAGGAAGGGATTGAAGCCCCTCCCAATACCCCAACTTTTGAGCAAAGGAACACAGCTAAAGACAGGGATCTCTACCATGCCTCCACTCTGTCCCAGAACCAGGGGTACTGACAGGGCTGATGTGGAGGGGCAGGGGGCTGTAGGTTGGGAATGGAGAGCACTGGCAGGGCTGGGGAGGGCAGGGGGCTGCAGTTCAGGAGCAAAGGGCAGCAGCTGAGCTGTGCATTGGATGTGGGGGCCTCTGAGACTACAGCCCCCACTCCATCCATCCAACAGTCTGCCCCTGCCAGGGGTGGGGGGAAAGCAGGTGGCCCCCCATGGTACCTACTGTGTCCCAGAGAAGTAGGCCAGGTCCCAGGGGCTAGAGCTGGTTGTGTAAAGGAGGTGTGCATGTGTTGGTGGGGGACAGGGAGGTGTTAGCAGACAGAAATAGCCCAGGCTGCAAGGAGGTTGTCCTGGATTCTCCAGCCTAGGCTGTCAGGGGTTGCCGGTGTCAGTGCTGGTGCCAGTGCCTTTGCCTGGGCAGACAGAAGGGGAAGATGGGTGCAGACCCTAGTATCTAGCTATGCCCAGCACCCTGGCCCAGAGCAGAGGTAGAGGAAGGGGAGTCCCCTCCTGACACAGGGACATGGCCTCTTCCCCAGGTGCTCCTCTACAGTCCAACATTTTATCCCAGCACTGACAGAGATGTGGGCTGGCCTTACATAGGAATACTGTGTGTTGTGGGGGAATCCGCACCCCTGAGCCAGCCATCCATCTTCCCCACAGTGGAGAAGGGATGCTGGAAGGGATAGAAAGGGGCTCTGTCCATGCTGAATTCTAACCCCCTCCCCGGGCTGGGAAAGAACCCAGGTGTCTGGGGCTCCCTAACACCCCAGCTCTAACCCACCAGCCCCTACTTCCCTCCTAACGCTGGGATGAAAACCGAGCATCCGGGCCCCTGCCCTACCTGCAGCCAGCAAAAACCAATCAGAAGTACAAACCAAAACCAACAACACTTTGTATTTAATGCATGTTACAAAGAAAGCAAATGGGGGAAGGGGCTTTCCCCCCCCAGGTCACATCCTACCCCACTCTTGGGCAAGACCTGGGTTTCACCTACCCCTAAAGCAGAGGGGAGGAGGGGAGGATTAAAGGGGCCAGGCCCAGTGACCCCCTCAGGCTGTCAGTGCTGGAAGCAGCCAGGCCCTCCCAGCTGCAAGAGGGGGGGCATGGCCAAAGCACCTCCCGCCCTCCCCCACTGGGTACGGGGAGTAACTTGGACCCCAGCTCCATCACACCCTTCACATCATACCAAGCTTACAGATGGGGCGGGCATAATCCTGGGGGGAAGTCAGACAGATGTTGCTCCTAGAAGGAGCTGCAATGGCCGAGATCCTGCCCCCGCCCCCTGGGGAAACACCTCTGTCAGCATACACAGGGCCAACAGTTGCCAAGAGGCTGGGTGAGGGCATTGGTAGGGGGGCAGCGTGTACTGAACCCAGGCATCCAGATTCCCAACGCCCTGGTTTCATCCCCTCCCACACCACCGAGTGAGGAGAGAACTCAGGCATCCTGGCTCCCATGGCTGAGGAGGAATGGGCAAAGGGCATCTTTGGTCTGCCCCCCAGAGAGAGGAGGGGACACAGCTCTCCCCAGGGCACTCTGTGTGTGGGGGGTGAGGCAGGGCGCTCAGGGGCGTGAACAGCACAGGTAGGTCACTAGTTCCTCCCCATGCGGGAACATGGGGAATTAAGGCCTCTGGGCCACAGGGCATGCTGGGAGACATGCCCTCAGCCCAGCCTCAAGTCATCCTGGGAATGAGGACAAAGCCTCCAGTGCATTCTGGGAATCATGCCCAAGCCCCAAGGCACACTGGAAGCTGCAGCCAGGCCCCAGGGCATGCTAGGAGCTGCCCCCTGTCCCTAAGATGCCCCCTATTCTTCTCTGAGACCTTCCCCCCACCCAATCCTTTCCCCTTACTCCCCACAATTAAAGTGCATGTGTGAGCGATGTGCAGCTCCTCCTGGGTGGAGGCTCACGGCGAGGGGCTCTGGCAGGGGCTGGGATCCTCGGTGGGCAGGATCTCAATGCTGCTGTCAGGCTGGCTGGGCGGGATGCTGTCAGCCAGCTCCAGCTCTGGGGCCTGGCCAGGCGACAGCGGCTGGGGAGAGCTGGCAGGATCTGAGCTGGCACTGTGGGAAGGTGAGGTGCCTGCACCCAGGCCCAGCAGCTCCTGCACAGGCCGCAGCAACTCCTGTGGGGACAGCGGGGTCAGCACCTGCTGGGAGGTGATGATAGGGGCGGGGGCAAGGGGTCCAGTAGGGGGATGCCCAGACTGGGAGCAAGGGCATGGGCTGAGCTAGGCCTCAGAGTTGGTTGTTAGGGGACTACAGATGACTAGTGTAAGAACCAGCTGGAGTGGTCAGGGCCAGGCTGGGAAGGGGTATGGCATCTAGCAGGGCATAGGACCTGGGTGGTAGGGACACAGGATCATCCTGGGGACAAGAGGCTAATGGGGCCTGGCCTGGGGGCTGGAGCCAGGCTTGAGCTGGGAGAACTGGGGTGCAGGGTGGGCAGGCTGGGGTCTCACCGGGGTGGCTGCCAACTGCCTGTAGAGCGCCTCGGCCCGGCATAGGATATCATTCACGTTCATCTTCATAGTCAGCTCGTTGATGTGCTGTGAGGACAGGCAGCTCAGCAGGGGGCAGGTACCCTCCTGTACACTGAACTGCTCTGGGGAGAAAGAGGGAGGCAGGGTCCCCCCAGCTCCCTGGAGCTGCCCCCAGGCATTTTGTGGGGTGTGAGGATGGGACTGTGGGGGCATCACCAGAGCTGGAGCCTAGGGGCAACATGGGGCATAGCAAAGTTGAGGCTGAGCTCTATGGTGGGGTTCAGGGGCTGTAGAGTCCCAGAAGTGGGACCCAGCTGATCTAGGGGAGCTGGCGGGGAGGGAGAGGGGTAGGGACCATCACCTTGAGGATCTCATTGAAGCCGAAGCCTGAGTTCATGAGGGCCTCACGTTCTGAGTCCAGGATCCCGCAGGCCACCAACAGGTGGAAGCAGGGGCAGGGCAGCCCCGTCCACAGCACCTTGGAGGGTGGAGAAAGAGACTGGATCACAGAAAACCCCCAGAGCATCCCAGTCCCCGTCCCAAAACCCACATCCTCTCTCCACCAACCCATGCAGACAGGGCTCACACCCTGCTGATTGTCCCCCCACCCCAAGGCAGCCTGAAGCCGCCCCCCCCAAATTTCACCTCACTGCCCATCCCTAGACAGTGCCCCCCACTCGGGGGATCTCATGCCCCACACTTGCCTCCCAGAGCTGTAGCACATCAGTGAAGGCAAACTCCCGTTTGAACCAAATGAGGAGCCAGCGGAAGCAAAAGCAGAGGGTGCCAGACTCCTTGGAGTCTATGGAGAGCAGGGAGACAGGGATTAACAACTGGGTGCCCTCCCACCCTCCCAAGGAACCTGATCTAATCCTGGGGACCCCCCCACCCTGCAGGTGGTAAGGGCTGGTCTGTACCCAGAAAGTCACAAAGCAGGGGATCCAGCAGGCGCAGGAGCTGGGTGAGCTGGGCCAGCTGCCGCTTCATGCTCTCCTGGCTCTCCTCGAAGTTCTGGTGCTGTGGGGAGAGGGTGGTAAGTGGGGAGGGAGTCAGAGACACCCCTACCCACACCAGACACAAAGCTGCTCCCTGCTCCAGATACCCTCACTCAGAAGGGCCCATCTCCCAGCTCACTGGCCAGAGCTGCTCCACCCCACCCCACCCCACCCCACCTCAGAGCCATGCATCCTGCCCCACTATATACTCATCCTTGAACTGAGCCCTAACCCACAGCAGAAATGCCCCTTCCCACCCTACCTGGTCCCTCAACTGCCCCCTCAATCCCTGGCCACACAACACCCAAGAAATGGCCCAAGGCCCATAACCACCCCTCCATGTCCAGGCTCTGCTCCTCCAGCAGCCCCCAATCCCCTGCCTTCATTTCTAGATGCCCGTGAGGGCCATAGAGTAAGACACCCCCAACCAAACAGCAGCCACAACCTGTGCCCCATCCCAGCATGTCCACAAGCCCCTCACCACAAGATCCATGAAGCCAGAGAAGCACCAGAAAGCATCAACCTCATTCTGTGTTACATACAGCACTGGCGACAGCAGGTCACTCATGCCCTGCACGTACCCTGGGGGGGCAGCAGGGGTCAGAGACATGGACACCCACCCTATCAGCCTCCTCCCCCCAACCCTGGGCACCCCTGATCCTCACCAGGTACCCCTGTTCCCTGCCTGAGCACCCCCAACTGATGCTGAAACACTCATCCTCACTGCAGGATGCACCCCCCACTACATGCAACAGGGGTACCCATTTCCCCAGAACAAAGCTGACCATGTGGGGCAGTGCCAGCTCTCCCCTCACCCAGTGCTAATCCTAGAGTGGCAGTACATTTATTCCTCTGCCCCTACTCAGACCCCACAAGGCCCACAGAGAGGAGCATCCTCCACTCCTACATCTGCCCCCAGTGAAGACCCCCTCAACAGCTAACGTGACACCCTCTTGAACAACCTAGTGACTCCTACACCCTTCACCCGACTCAACTCTGTTCTCACCCCTTTTATCCATGGGGTAGGCAAATGTGGGGCCAACCTTTTTGGCAGGCAGGCCATAAATTGGCTCTGCACCTTCCTCAGATGCCTCTCTGATCCCCTAACCCTGCCCATTCTGCTTGCTGCTCCCTACCTAACCAGCTGCTCTGCTTTCCACTCCCTATCCAATCGGTTGCTCTGCTTTCTGCTCCCTGCCCTGCACTCCCTGCTCAATCTACCACTACATTCTGGTCCATGCCTTGTTGCCTGCTCTCTGCCACTGTGATCCCTGCCCCAATCCTGATGTGCCCATGCCTCAGGTTGGCCATCCCTAAAGTAAGCTATGAGTGTACTCTGCCCCATGCTCCCCTGCCCCTGGCACCCTCCCAACTCCACCTCCCTACTGCATTGAAGCTGCAATGCAGTAGGTCATAAGTATCCCTGCCCAGGGGCAAAGCTGTCCACAGGTAAGTCCACAAGTGTGCCCCTCCTCCCTCCTAGCCCTGGCCCCTCACCCAAATCAAAGTTGTACATGCAGTACGTCATGAGGATATCATTTAGCAGCACCAGCCCTGGGTTCTCACTGCCTTCGTAGAACCTGTTGTTGCGGTCGGTTCGGCTCACGTCCCGCTCTGGGGATGAGGAGATGGGCAGTTATCAGCTGGGAACACAATGTGGGGGCAGGGCACTGGTGGGGCAGGGGTGGGTGCCATGGGACTCAGTTTCTCCATGAGGTAGATGTAGGGGGGTTTCAATGGGGGAGGAGGTCCCCTGGAGACTAGCCTGGGATGGGGGGGTAAACGTAGAAGCCGAGGGCTGAGACTAGGAGCACAAGCAGGGACCCCAGAGGGCACAATATCCCATCCCCTGCCCCCACCCCAGCCACAAACCCATACACCTCCTGATGCACCATTACCAATGGGTGAAGGGCTTGAAGACAGGCTCAATCTGAGAGCTACACCCAGGACCTGTCCATAGACAGGGCACTCTGGGAGGGCTGTGACAGAGAGTGCAGCAGGCTGCAGGCCAGTAAGGGCTACATGGAAGCGAGTGATTATGGCCTGGGCACCCTTCACTAGGGGGCTGGGACAGGGGTGAGGACACTGGTAGGAGAAATGAGAAAGGAATCCAAAGCCCACACAATGCATGGGGTAAGAAGAGCAGAAGCATTTCTCACCACCCCACAACCAACAAATAAGAGATGAGTGTGACCTCTCCTGTGCAAGCATGGGGGAGTGGGGCTGGGGGCAGCCACAGGCCAGTTGTGGGGGGGCTCCTGGAATGAGGGGCACACATGAATCCCCAGCCGTGCCAGAGTCCCTCACTCCTGACGTGCAAATCACCCTGGGCAGTGTGGCTGGGCCTACCAACCAATGAGGCTGCGATAGCCACGCAGCAGGGAGTTGTGCTGCTCCTGCTCCTCACTCACTGACTTCCACTGCAGCTTCATGCGGAAATATTCATCCCTGGGGGAAGCAAGGGACAAAGCCTGATTTACAGTTCTTACCAGCAGCCCCCTCACTCCCAACCCACAGCTCCCTGTCCCACCACAGCCCTGCCAGTGCTCCCTTCACTCCCCACTTGCAGCCTCTGCCCTGCCAATTCTGCCAGTGACCCTCATTCCCAACCCACAGCCCACTGCCCTGACAAGCCCTAGCGGTGTCCTTCACTCCTGACCCACAGCCCCACAACCTGCCCTGGCCATGCCCCTCATCCCTGCACACACTCACGTTTTCCGGCGGACATGAGCTCGGTTCTCCTCGCTTGTGTTATCCCAGCTGTAGTAACCCAGCAAGTACTTCCATACGTCCTTGCGCAGCCCTGTGCTGAGGCCCTGCAGATGGGGAGGGGACAGGGGTGAATGCCACCAAAGCTCCCAGAAGCGGACACTGGCCCCCACTGCAGCCCCAGACACCAGAGGGACTTATAAGGCCCCAGCCTCAGTCACACTCCCACTTAGAACCCTCCCCACCCTAAGTATGCCCCACCTTCATAGCCACACCACTCCTAGGGCTCCACCCAGCCAGCCAAGCCCCTCCCACTGACTGAGGCCCCACCCCATTACACACACCCTCGGATCCCTGTTAAACCCCACCTTTGGCTACGCCTCTCTCCAGCCTGCGCCCCACTCACCCCAGCAAAGATGCGCCTGCGAAGCCTGTCAACATCAGTGACACGCCCCTCAGGGTCTAGGTGCTGCTCCCATTCCAGCTCTGTCACTGGGGGCTCCCGCTGCACCACTGGTCGCTCCCCCAGTTGCACCTGCTATGGGCAGGGTTGGAGGTCACAAGTGGCATGGGAAGATCCAGTCCCTTCTCCCAGTCACACACCCCCAGGTCTGAGGGAGTTGGTTGGCTAGCACCATCCCTAGCCATGCCCCCACTGGAGAGCCAACTGGCTGGCACTATCCCAATCAGCCATACCCCCACTCACTACCAAGTCTGCCCATTGGCTGCATGGCCCCCACCAGCCATGCTCTTGAGAGCTAAGAGCCAATTGGCTGGCAACACCTATCAGCCACGCCCCTCCCACCTGCCAAGGGAGCTAATAAGGTGCACTGCCCTCCACCAGGCATGCTCTCTCCTACTGAGAGAACTGACTGGCTGACACCAACCTCATGAGCCAAACGCCACTTGTTGAAAGAGCTGGTTGCCTGCACTTCCCCTGTCAGTCATGTGCTCCCCTGCCGATTAGCTGGCACCCTCCATAAGTCTCTCCCCACCTACCAAGTGAGCCCATTGGCTGGCACTGCCCTTACCAGTCTCACCCCCATCTGCCAAGGAAGCCCATTGGCTGGCACTGCCCCTCTCAACCAGGAATTTTCCTGCTGAAGGAACTGATCAGTTGGCACTGTCCTCACCAGCTACACCCCCACCTCCTAAGGAAGCCCACTGGTTTGCATGATCCCCAGCCACACCTCCACCTGCCGAAGTAGCCACCTGCTTGACATCACCCATCAGCCACACCCTCTCCCACCTTGGCAGCCGGTTGGCTGGCACTGCCCCAGTGACCTCCCCCACCCCAACTAGGCAGGGACCCCAACCAGGCACACCAACCAGGAAGGGAAACTCACGCAGGTGATGACCTCAAAGCCTGGCTCATCCTCCAGGCCTGCAGAAGGGTCGCCCAGGGCCCTCTGGGTAGTGCCGTCCTCATGGTGCAGGGCCCCACGGAAGAAGTTGGTGACTTTGGAAAAGCCCCCAAAAGCAGCAGTATAGGGGTCCTGCAGAAACCGCTGCAGGGAACATGGGGAAAATGGGGGGGTCACTCCATATCCAGAAATAGAACCCAGGCATCCAGCCTCCTCCTGCTCTAACCCATCAGACTCACTCCCTCCCCAACACTGAGATACAACTGAGGCATTCAGGTTCCCAGCTCTCCCTGCAGCATGTACCAAGGTGCTGGTAAGGGAGGGGAGCCCCAGGGTGTGTGGAACCAGGAAGGGGAGAGAGAGAGAGATAGTGTGTGTGTGGGGGGCGGGGATGGGACAACGACGACAACTCACCGACACCAGGTTGGAGGAGTTGTCATCGAAGAGCTGCAGCTCATCGAAGGAGTGTGAAAGAGCATAGGAGTCATGCGTGTACACCAGATAGAGGCGCGAGTCCTTGGGGGAGCTGTGGGGAGGCAACCATGAACCCCTTCTGGGCTGCCTGCCCCGATCCCCAACACAGCGAGTGCCCCCCATCCTATACTGACAGCTCCAACCGTGCCACACCTCCCCAAAGACCTTTCCGCCTCCCCACAGCCATCCCAAAGAGCTCTGCCTGGGGACCTCTCCATCACAGGTGCTGCGAGCTTCCACCAGTAGTGCCTTGGCAGCCCTCCAGGGCCTGGCATGGTGATCTCCTACCCTGCCCTGATGCAATAAGCTTCCTCCCAGCAGTGGCTCAGCTGGACATCCTGAGCTCCCCCTAGCCACAAATGGGCCCCTCTCTCTCCCATCAGCGCTGTGAACTTCCTTTGGCAGTGCCCTGGCTTTCCCCAGTCATGAATCAGCACTCCTTCCCCATCCAATGCCATGATCTTCTCTCCCAGCAGTGCCCTAACTTCCCCCCAGCTATGCATGGGCCACTCCTTTCAAACCCAGTACGGTGAGCTTCCTCCAACACTGCAACCTCCAGTCACGAACAGGCCCTTCCTTTCTCAACCAATGCTGTAATATTCCCTCCAGCAGTGTTCTAACTGCTCTTCTTCCCCACAACTCACGTGGCCAGGATGAGGTACTTGCAGAGAGCCCGCATCAGGGCTTTGGTGCCACCCCGGTGGAAATGCAGTGCCTGCAGAGACACCCCGTCCTTGGTGATAAAGATGAGGTACGACCAGCCCAGGCCCGGACGGCTCTTGCGGATGGACTTCAGCTCTGACAGGCTGATGGAGAAGGCCCATTGCCCCCGGGGGCTGGGCAGAGGGGCCACAGGGGCTGTGCGAGAGCATGGAAGAGACAGAATAGGGTCCTTGCAACTTTTCCCTTTCCATAGTGCTTCCTACACCCCCAATACTACCCCACGGATGTCCTCACAGCCACCCCTAGCACAGCCACGCACCCATTCCCAAGACCATTTGTGCAAACACCCCCCTCACTTAAAGATGTGTTGCCCCCTAGCAACGCCCAGTGCTGTAATCTTCCCCCCAGCAGTGCTCTGGCTCCCATAGCCAGGAAACCTCCCTTTGGCTCCCATTCCCTAGACAGCTCCAACCGCCCCAGCTCTGCCTTCCAATTTGCTGCCCCATTACCTGGGGGCTCATCCTGGACGCGTGGCCGAGTCCCCACGGTGCTTATGACAGCCCAGTCAGGTTCATAGCCAGGGTCAAAGAGAACTTCTGTTGTGCTGCCTGAGAGATCCTGGGAAGGAGGGGCAGGAAGCTGAGTCAGGGGAGGGAGGAGTCCCCAACACAGAGGCAGGGGCAGGAGATGCTCACCTTCTTGGAGAAAACAATCTGGGGGGCATCACCAGCCTCCTCCACTGGCGTCCACTGCAGCATTGTGTCCGAGCCCTGGGCACAGAGAGCAGTATAAGAATCCTGCCAGTGCCCCTCACTCCTGACCCACAGCCCCCTCTCCCACAATTCGGCCAGGGCCTCTCCCTCTCAACATGCAGACCTGCCCCTCACTTTCGACCTGTGGACCCCTACCACAACCCAGGACTACCAGTGCCCCCCACACCCAACCCACAGTGCACCCCTCCCCCCATTACCTTCTCGATGATGCGGATGACTCCAGGGATGAGCGAGTCCTGGTCCTGGTGCCGCTTGGCGCTTGTGTGTAGAAAGACGCTGTCTTTCTCAAATACCACCTGGGGGGAGACACCGGTGGAGCATCAGGGGGTCAACAGCAGACAGATACAGGCAGAGGGGACTCCTCCCAGCCCAGGACCCAAGGCCTGGTCCCTGCCCCTTAAGGCCCACTGCCCCGACCCCAGGTGTCCTCCTTGCCCCAGCCTGGGTATTCCCTCCAATCCAGCTCCAGCCCCACAGGATCCCTTTCTCTAATCCGGCCTCTTCCCCTACCCTCATCTGACCCCCGCACCTTGTAGCCCTCTGACTCCATCCTCCCTGACAGCCACTTCCGGAAACAACAAAACGTCACGTCCTATCAAAAGAACCCCACCCCTTTCTCTCCCCCGCCTTCGGGGGCACCGCCATATTTGTGCGGGGCAACCACATGAACTGTGGGGGGTAATTAGGGGGAAGCATTTTTATTAGGGGAAAGAAAGGCAGCATAAGCGCCATCTTTGTGAGGAGCAGGAGAGACTAGGGAGGGAGGCTGTCGCCGCCATGTTTGTGAGGGGCACAAGAGCCACTCACAAGGGCCCGTGCGTATGTGGAACAGCAAGAGAAGAGCCGCCATGTTTGTGCGGGGCAGTGGACTGCGTATACAAGAGCATAAGAGGGCCGCCATGTTTGTACGCGGCACAGCTGAAGTCACGGAACTGTTTAACTCCTAACTTCCGGGGGGTGCCATGCTTGTGCGGGGTGTGTTCCGGGGTCGCCATGCTTGTGTGGGGCAGTTGCCCGGAGGCGAGGGGCGGAGGTGGCTTCTGTTTGGTGGAGCCGCTCCTGACTGGGCTATAAGGCGGGGTGAGAGGTCAAGGGTCAACGTGACATTAGCGGGGCGCGCGGTGATCTGTGGGGGCTGGGCGCTAGGGAGGCTGGCTGGCGGGCGCAGGCGCAGGCAACGGGGCCTTGGGATCCCCCGAGCCGGAGGAGGTGGGGAGAACCCAGGCGTCCGGGCCCCCACCCCACCCCAGCCCACTCCTAGATCTCGGCGAGAACACAGGCCTCCAAACTCCCAGCCCCGATCTGTTATAGCACCAGACCCCACTGCTCACCCAGGCCTTGGAGAGAACCCAGGTGTCCTGGCTTCTGCCTCCCCGCACCCCCCACTATTCACTAGGCCCTAGTTCCCACCCAGGATCGGGTCACAACTCGGGTGTGCAGCTCCCCACCAACAGACCCACTCTCCCAAAACTGGGCTGGCTTCTGCTGCTACAGGGTGACCCTAGGTGTGTGTTCACCCCATTCCACAGGCCCGGATGGCTGGCATGGCAGACAACCACCAGGAGAGCTGGGCAGCACTGATCGCAGAGGCAGAGCGGTACCGTCGCCAGACCGGCAATGAGGTGTTCCTGCTTACAGCCTACCGGGCCCAGCAGCCAGGGGGCTTTGCCTACGCCCAGCATGGCGGTGGGGCCCTGGGGGATGCTGCCCAGCGCTACTTGGAGGACATCGCTGTAGTGCACAAGACCACCGCCTTCACCTACACCACACGGCCTCCACCTGCCCCCCGCCCCCTGCCGCCCCACGGCTCCTACTCCCGCAGCTATCCCTCCATCTACTGCCCTGAGGAGCCCCTCACCACCCCCCACCGGACCCCAGGGGCCCCCCAGGCACCTTTGGCTGAAGCTGTGGGTGGGCAGGAGCCTCAGGGAGAGGAGGAGAAGAACTCAGAAACCCAGGGGAGGCAGCAGCAGCACCCCAGTGATGCCATGGGTGAGTATGGGCCCTGCCCTACCTAACACCCCCACCCCCTGTGTGGCTGGAGCTGGGTGGGAGAGTGGTCCCATGTGGGTATACTGGTGACCCCTGGAGGTGCCCAGAGCCTCCCCTTACATAGCTTGAAGCTCAGCCTTCCTCCCCTCACCCCCAACACACACACAGCTGGGGATCTTGGGGCTGCCTTGGATTGCTCTTGGTTGGAGGAAGCAGCTTCTAAGTTGTGGGGGGGTAGGTTCTGCAGGCCATTTGGGCAGAAGTGGAGAGTCTTCTGGTAAGCCTAGATCCCAAAGGCTCGGGTTGCTTCTGTTGTGGCTCCTACCACAGAACTGTAGCTGTATCAAAAGAGAAGGCAAAAAGTAGGAGAAAGGCAGGGGGTCTACAGGCATCTAGGCACAGGGTGAGGTGCAGCCTCTGGAGCTGTTCCTATAGCACCAGGGGAGCTGACCCCAAATAAATAGGTCTCACTTGGAGGCAGCTGCATCTCTGTGCTGCATGGGAGGGTCTCGACCCCTATGCTCCACTCCAGAGCCACCTGAAGTTCAGTACTGGGCTCTGTATAACCAGCACCCCTGTGGGAGGGCTCGGCCTCTCCTGACTGATGCAGTCCTATCCCTGCCGCTAGGACACGTGACTCCCATCTCTGAAACCCAGGCTGAGCTGTGCCAAGCCTTTAGTTTCTGATCCCCGACTGGGACTATTCTTGGCTGGGCCAAGCCCTGTCCACTCTGGGGCCCCAGCTTCATCAGCTCTGCTCCCCTTCTGACATCCCCTGGATATTTATAGACAGCAACCAGATCATCTTGACTCATGTCAGGCTTTCTCAGGGTTGCACCAGCCTGGGCCCAGCCGTGGCTGGGGGTAGCTGGGATGGGCTGTGTTTCCCTGGATGCAGCTGCCCCAGTGCTTTTCTAGCCCAGCTAGAAACCCCCTCAGGCTCTGCCCATATCCTGTTGGGAGCTCATATATCCTGTGACTGACTAACACATCCCAGAAGAAGCTGCCTTTTTCTTGCTAGGCGAAGGAGGCCTTGTATGAAAGCTCTCACTATATGCCCCATGAGGGGGGCCTTGTAAACCAGCTCCTTGATGCATCTCATCCCAGAGGTAGTTGCATTTTATGTTGGGTGAAGAGCCCCCGTATAACTGGCTCCTGTATAACCAGCCCCCAATGTGCCAGGGTACAGAAACTGCTGCAACTCTGCACCAAGGAAGGTTTTCTCTAAATAGCCCCCAACACAACACCCCAGCACCCCAGGTGGTTGAATCTCTGATCCCTTGCCTGGTGCTCTGTATAAGCAGCCTCTTGCAGTGCTCCACCCCAGAGGCAAGTGCATCTCTGCACAGCCTGATTTCCTTCCTCCAGGTCTCTTTGTGATGGATGAGGACTCTCCAAGCCAGGACTATGAGCCCTTCTTTGACTCAGACCCTGAGAGCACAGATGGTAGGTTTGGGGCTGGGGTGCTTCCCTATTTCTTCTCTCCTGCTGAGAATGGCAGGGCATGGATAAAGGGTATCTACAAGCAGCCCCTCTATGTACCTTGGCCCAGAGGCAGCTGCATCTTAGTGCTGCGTGAGAGGTCCCTGTAAAGCCGGCTCTTGCACTCCACCCCAGAGTCAGCTGCAGTTCAGCACCAAGTGCTATATAATCAGCTGCATAGGAGGGCCCTGCCACATGGGGAGAGGGGGAAGCTGCTGATTTTGGGGAAGGAGGTGATGTGAGGGGTAGGATGGGGTCCATCAGGATCAGGCCTTTCCCCTTCCCCTCCAGACGGAAGTCTGAGTGAGGATGCCCCTGGGCAGCCCCCTCCGGCCCCCCACAGCCACCAGTACGCCAAGTCCCTGCCCGTGTCTGTGCCAGTCTGGGCCTTCCGGGAGCCAGGCCAGGAGCAGCGCTCTTCGGAGGAGGACAGCACCAAGGTGAGGGAAGGGGACAGGGACTCACCACTGCCACCACTACCACCACCCTTTGTGGGGAGGGGCAAAGATTGTACGCATCTTAGGGGCTCAAGGCTGTAGTGGGGTTAGTGTGGGAGGTCCTGGATGGGGAGTGCAGGGAGGGGGAAATGTACGTGTGTGGGGTGGGGAACAGGAGCTTTAAATGTGGGTATCTTGGACCTGGGAGGGCTGTGAAGCTGAGCTGGGAGCAGGGGTGAGGTGGTTGTGAGTAGTTTGGGTGGGTCCCAGATGTGAGGGGCAGTAAGGGTTAGGTCTGGGAAGGTTAGAGCTTCAAGTGGAGGTGTCCAAGGTCAGGGTGGGGCTGGGATGCTCAGGTTCTCAAATGGGGGTGTTCTGGGTCTGGGGTTGTGGGGAGCAGTGGGTTGGGTGTGGGGGTTTAAGTAAGGGAAGTCCTGTATCTGAGGGGGAGGTGAGGAGTAGTATGTGTGTGTAGAGTTGTGGGGTCTGGTCTTGGAGGGATGGAGGCTAGGGTGGAGACATTCTGGGTGGAGGTAGGGACTGCAGCACAAGGAGGGATGTCGTGGGCAGGTACTTGGGGCTCCCCCAATGCTGACCCCTCCCTGGCCCCCTCAGCACTCTTCACCAGACCTGGAGAAAATTGCAGCCAGCATGCGTGCCCTGGCTCTGCGTGTCTCTGACGGCACTGAGATGTTCGGGGACCTGCCCCGCCCCCGTCTCAACACCGGAGACCTCCAGAAGCTGCAGCGAAAGTACTGACCCCTCCCCCCAATGCTGGGGGGTGGGGGCACAGGGGTCCCCTCCAATGCTGCACAGGCCCCAGTCCTCCCCAGGGCAAAGGGCTGGGAGTATCTACGCTAGGGCATGAAGCACATGTCCACATGCACACTACAGCCCCTTCCCCAGGTCTGGGGGAGCCCTACCTTTACTTTGCCCCAGCTTTGGGGAGGAGGAGGGACACATCCTAGGATCCCCTCAGTCCCCACACTACAGCCCCCCTGCAGCTGCTGCTGGAGTTCCATGTGCCCAATGCCAGGAGTTCCCCCCGGATCCTGGGGCTGGCCCACAAGTGTCTTAATAGAGGATTTTTTTGTAACTGACCCCTCCCTTTTTTTGCACAGAAACTATCTGTGGGGGGGGTTAGATCTCCCCACCCCCAATGGGGTAAGTGTAGCAATGACACACTCTTCCGCCTGACAGTGAACACCCCTAATTCTTCAGCAGAGGGGGAAGGTTAATCTGCGAACACCCCAGGAAGGATGGGAGAGCTTTCTTCCACCCCAGCTCCATGGACCTAGTGCTCCCTGCCCACCTTCTAGTGGGCCCCCAAACCAGCTTCCAGGGGCAAGGGGTTCCTGCTAAGTTGGCCTACCCCTTCTCCATTCCCTCACCCTCCCCAAAATCCTGCTGCGGGTCCCTGGACTGGACCCCCTTTTTTATACCAGAGCTCAGGGGCCCTGGCCCTGCCCCTCTATTTTTGTCCAAAGATGATTGGTGGAGGAGGGGGCAGGGAGTCCTGGCCCTCAAGCCCGTCTTGGCCAATAAAGAGATGCTGACTTTTACCAGCTCCTGGGCTGTTGTCTCTAGTTGTGGGTGGGTGGAGGACATGCAGGTGCCTTATGCATCTCAGCCTTGGCAAAGATAGAACCCCCTGCCTTTCCCTTCTCCCAGGGCCCCCCCCACCCAACCTCCCCTGGGTACAGCCAGAGTCAGGCACAGCCACTGGGGGGACAGTTTATTAGAACCTGGGGTGGGACAGGGGGCTGTACAGGAAGAGCTGGGTGGGAGGGAATGTAAGGAAAGCTGTGCCCTTAACCCTGGATTTTGCCAAGAGGTGTGGTGGGGACTGAGGCAGTACATAGGGGACCCCTAGGCTGGTGCAGACCCCTCCCAGTCTCTACAAGGGGGGGAGCAGGTCTCTTTATGGCTTTGGGAGGCTCTGAGGACACCTGTAATATCTGTGGCCTCCCCCAAAGGGAGGTTGGGGGTGGAGGCAGCAGTCCCTCATTCATAGTACTTCTCTGCCTGCAGCACCTGGCAGTACATCAGCATGGAGGAGATGAGGCCAAGGACCTGGGGGACAAGATGAAGGATGGGGGGAAGAAGCCAGTTCAGCCCCTGCCCCATTACATGCTATGCTACCACCTCCTCTTCCACACCCATCTAGTGTCTCCCCCTCCCCTCACCTGGACAACCCCGATGCAGGCAGCGAAGATACCCATGGCCCAGATGTTCTCACCCACCCAGCGCTTCACCTTCTCATAGCAAGGCTGGGGGTGGAGGGAGGAGAAGTAGTTATTATGGTGATACATCCCACCCCCTATACGGTGTTACCAAAGCAATGGTCTGCTCCCTCCCACCAGGCTTTGCTATGGTTATAGGGCCTGTTATTTGCAGGGCCTTACCTCAACAGTACCTCCCCCCCCACATACACACACAGCCCCCATTTAGACTATCTCAGTGTGATCACATGCTACAAACCTCCCCCCACCATATGTACCCCTATATGATCTCATGCCACAGCTTCCCACAATATGGACTACCTCAGTGTGATCTCATGCTATAGCACTCCTCCCATATGAACTACCCCAAAATGATCTCATGCTACAGGCCCCCCGTATATGGACTACTCCAATGCAGACTATCTCAGTGAGATTAGTTTGGAGTAGTCCATATTGGGGGATGGGGGCTGTAGCATGGGATTTCATACTGCAGCCCCCCTGCCCCACTCGGTATGAACTACCCTACCCCAATGTGATTTCATGCTGCACCCTGCCCTCCATCTCTGTGTGATCTCATCCTACAGGACCCCCTGCCCCACCCACCTCCTTACCCCAGGCCATTTCTGGGGGCACAAACCACCTTGCCCAGCCCAGGCATGACAAAGCCACGTGCCCCCCATGGGGACTGACCTCCTTCCACCAGGTGGCTGTGGGGCTATGGCAGGGTATGCCATGTTCCAGGCAGCAGGACTCAGGCAGGGCCGTAGCATTCTGGATCTCAAACCAGTCGGTGAAGTTCTGCACCCCGCAACACCGGAACTGGAGGGGTGGGCATTAAAGGAGTGGGACAGAGAACCCCCACCCCACAGTGACAGCCCCAGCAGGGGCACTGTGGAGCAGGCACTGACTGGCTGGGGTAGGTGGGAGTCTCACCTCTGTCTGAACTGTGTCCCAGGCCTGGGTAAGCGCAGGGTCTCCAGAGGTCCCATAGCGCCTCAGCCCCCATTTCAGGTCATCCTGGGCGTATCTGTCAAACTGAGAGGTGGAGGCCCTGAATGGGGGCTGTGGTGGGTCAGGAGAAAGGGGCTTGTGAAGGTGGAGACTTCGGGGCATGGGTCTGGAGGGGGTGCAGTGGGGGCCCTTACCTGGTCCCGGCAAGCATAGAAAACCACGAAGCCCCCCAGCTCCAACAGGACAATGGCAGCCAGAATCACAAAGAACTGAGGAGAGCAAAGTCAGACAGATTAGACCCTCTGAGACCGACAGGGTCCCAGCTGGCCCCCCAACTTCACCCCTATAGGACATCATGCACCCCAGCAGGGGATGCTCCCATGACCCACCCCATCCCAGGGCAGCTCCCCCCTCATACCGTTAGCAGAAGGCAACGGTGCTCAGTGCTGGCTCCCAGGCAGCCCACAAAGCCCACAGCCATGACCACAGCGCCGGCAGCCAGGAAGAGCCCCGCGATGCCCAGGGACGGGAAGGACAGTGACAGCGCCGAAAACCGTCCCTGGGACAGAGACAGCCAGACCCCCACACCCAGCGCCCCACAGCCCCCCAGCTGGGCGGGGGCATAGCAAGGTCAGTGCCCACCAGGACCCTAGCCCAGTACCACTCCCCTCCCCCACACACACACCCAGTTAGGTCTCCCCCATAGCACCCCCAGGGATGCTGCCAACCCCTGCCACTAGGGCACTGTTGGAAGAAGCCTGCAGCTCCCACTCACCCAGAAGATGAGGTTGAAGATGAAGAGCTGGACTTTGAGGTACAGCAGACAGCGCTGGCTCAGAGCCATGACCTGGACCTGCGGGGCATGGGGATGCAGGGGCTGAGATGAGGGAGTGCTTATGGCAGCCCTTGGGAGCAGCAATGGGGGAGACCCCAGCCATACCTGGGGGAGTAATGGTACACCTCAGTCCCTGACCCACAGCCCCCTTTACCCCACAGCCCTACTGGTACCCCTCACTCCTGACCCGCAGGCCTCTGAACCTGGGGTGCATCTGGCTGTGACCCCAGACAGGGTTCGGGATGGGGGGCGGCGCTGACTCGGGGGGAGGGGGTGCTCCCGGGGTCAGCAGACGGGTCACTTCGGCCTTCTTCGAAGAGCTGCGGCAGCGCCGAAGAGGCCCGGGTGCCCCCATGGTGCCCCCACCCCAGCCTCCACCCCACCCTGCAGCCCCGCCCAAACTTGCCCTGACTTCTGGGCGGACAGACGACGCTGGGACAGACCTGGTCTCGGGCAGGGAGCGCGGGGGTCCGGATGGGGGGGGGGGGAGCGGGAAACGGGGCGGGGGAGAGGTCCGCGATGGAATGCGGGGGCGGGGCCTCGGCTGGGGGCGGGACTGGAGGTGGGAAGGGGTGAGGCAATGGGGTTCTTCCATTGCTCATCCACTGCCCGCCCCTTGAACCCCCAGCCTGGGGTCCCGCCCGCAAGACAACTGGGCAGCCCAGTGCCCCAGGCCCCGGCCCCAGCCCCAGCCCCGCCCCGGCTCCCCAAGCTCCGCCCCCGCCAGCTGCGTTGCATAAACAGGCGGGTGCGAAGCCGCTGGCTGAGGAGGCGATAGTGTTGTCTTGCGGTCCTAGCTCCGCCTGTCCTCCCCGCAGGATGATCATCCCGGTGCGGTGCTTCACATGCGGCAAGGTGGTCGGGAACAAGTGGGAGGCCTACCTGGGCCTGCTGCAGGCTGAGTACACGGAGGGGTAAGCCTCCCGGTCCCTCTTGTCCCGCACTCTATTGCCCCCGCCTTTCCCCCGCTCCTGACCGGTAGCCTGGCCCAACCCACCTCTGGGCCGGAGTGACCCCCTGCTCCAGGATAGAGGGCTGGGAATCAGGCCTCAGCCCCTCTTGCTGACCCTCTCCCTTCTGCAGCCCTTGGGGGGGGGGGATGTATCCCTGTTCCCCTTGCAGGGGCATTGGACTCCCCCCTCCCCAACCCCATCTCTGTTTCCTCCACAGTGATGCGCTGGATGCCCTGGGTCTGAAACGCTACTGCTGCCGCCGGATGCTCCTGTCCCACGTGGATCTCATTGAGAAGCTGCTAAACTATGCTCCTCTAGAGAAATAGGGGGGCCTGGCTATGGGAGGAGGTAGGGGGCCCCTTACCCCTAGCTACTGCTGCCTGCACTTTTATTAGACCTGATGATGCTTTAGCCTAGGATGGGCTTTGGAAGGACCCCTGGGACACTTAGTCTGCCCCACTTTGTCCCCAGCACAGGGGGCCCCCAAAAGCAAAGAGGGGGTCATACTTGTATGTAATAAATCAAGAGCAAGACCCTGGCCTGGGTGTACCTCATTTTGTTGCCCCGCCCCACCCCACCCCAGGCAGTGAAGATGCCCATGGCCCAGATGTGCTCACCACTCCCAGAGCCCTACCGCCAAACCTGGGAGAGAACCCAGGAGTCTTGGCTCGCATCCCTTATCTTGCTTCCCCCTACCTCCCTCCTGTATAGCCTTCACCCCAGGATTAGGTCCTACCCCCAAGATGAGCTCCATAAAGTCTCTCCCACCACTCCTGTTCTGCTACCCCCTGCCCCAGCCTGCCCGTGCCCCCTGTGAGGCTGTGTGCAAGATAGCAGGGGTTTCCCCCATGGGAGAAAATAATCCTGGGTGCTCAGATACCCTGGCATGGAGTAGGGGCCCCTAACAAGGTAGCTTGAAGGGGGGAAGGTTTAGGAATAACAAGGCCAAGTGCCATGAAACCCCACACTTCCCTGTGCACATCCCAATTCCTCCCACCTGGCACAGCCCTCCCATGTCCCTGAGGAAGGGGGCAGGAATCCATGGGTAACTGCCAAGGGCTTGGGTCCTGCCTTAGCGAGGAACTGATTTGGGGGGGGGGGGGGGGAGAGAAAATCCTCAATTGCTTTTAAAATGGGGAAAGGACCTGGTCCTGCCCAGCCCAGCCCAATCTCACCTGAAGGGGAAATTCCTCCCATCCCCACTTTTGCTCCCATCCCAGGTAAAACAAAGGCCCTGGTACTAGGCAGGTCCTGCCCAAAAGCAGCTGGGGTAAATTTAAGACCAGGTAGGCATTGTTCGAAGTACCCAGTAGCAAATAGGGGAAAGGTGGAGTGGGCAGAGCCACTGTGCTATATGGATGGTCTAGGGCATAGACAGCTCATTATGCCTGTGGGTAGAGAAATTGGGAGTGTCCAGCACTCCCAAAATGGGCACCAGTGACCTAGAACCAGATCATATACCAGTTTGTACACCACCTGCATGCTCCAGATCTAAGTCAGAGGGGTGAAGATCAAGATGGAGAACTCCAAAAGGATCTGGACCTATTGAGCCAATGTGCAACCTCAACAACAAGTGGTTTTTTGGGGGTTTTTTTTGTTTTCAATGTGGATTAAGTGTAAAGTGATGCATATAGGCAAAAATAATCCAAACTCTAGCCTACACTATGAGGGGTACTACCTTAGTTGTCACCACATTGGAAGAGATCTAGGTGTAGGCTAAATGCACCAGCTCCATGCTCAGCAGCCATCAAAAAAGTAAACAAAATGTTCAGGATTACGAAGAAAGGAATTGTGAGCAAAAGGGAAAAGTACTGTGATACCCTTCTAGAAATCCATAGTGCAGCCACACCTTGAATCCAGTCCTGGTCCCTGCATCTCAGGAAGGATCTAGAAGAACTAGATAAGGTCCAGAGAAAGGCAACAAGGATGATCAGGGGTATAGAGAGGCTTCCACTGGAGAAGAAAATTAAGAGGCCAGGCCTAGTCAGGTTAGAAAAGAGACACTTAAGGAGGGACATAAGGGTTTACAAAATGCTAAAGAGAAAGTCCATAGGGATTTACTGTTTACTGTCTTGCAAGATGAAAACTAGGGGGGTCACAGCATGTAACCAGTAGGTCATAAGTTTAAAAGTAACAAAAGGAATCACTCTTCCACCCAGCATGTGATTCAAGTGTGGAAGTCCTTACCACCAGCTACTCTGGAAGCTGACAGCTCAGCCAAATTCAAAACAGGGTTGGACAAATTCTTGGAGGAAAGGGGCATCAGTAGCTATTGAGCACATGAGTGTGGGGCACAGCCTTGGAATCGGCACTTCTTGGACCTTAAATGCTGGAGGCTGTGAGTGAGAGAAGAACAGTGGGGGGGGAAAACCCTGATCATGTCCTGTTCTGTGTGCTCTCTGTCTATGTGACATAGGACTAGGCAAGATAGAACTATGTGAACCAGTAAGTGGGTATTCTTATGCATGTGGGTTTAGAACCAAATCTAGAACCACTCTTGACACTGCTAAGAACAATCAGCAGTAGGTCCCTCCCCCTCGAAAGTATCATGTGCGGCCCAGGGACTGGCTGAAGGACCATTTTAGAGCAGCTGAGCCTAAAAGTGCACCAAGGGGATGAACTGGAGGGTGGCAGAGCCAATGAGTGGTAGTAGGGGTCTAAACCATGAGCACTCTGTTGTGGCCACAAATGGAGAGACCTAGGACCCCCAATCCAGAGGCAGGAGTCAATTGAGAACCAGCATATGGAGCCCATAGATGGGGATCTAGAACACTGGGATGGGTGGGGCACAACCAGGTCTCTGTGTCTAGGCCAAGAAACATCAGGCTGAAATATCACCAAGGACATTCAGGTGAGTGATGGAGGAAGAACCTAACCAAGAAGGTGGTGAGGTGCTGGAGCAAACCCAGCCAGAGAGAGGTTTCCAGCCTTGAAGTTCAAAAGGGAAGGAGGACAAACATGGCTCAGTGGGTCGGGGCTAGGGCAGGGTAACCGAGAATGAGGACACCTGGGTTCTCTCCCAGCTCAGGGAGGTAAGTGGGATCTGGCAGGTTAGAACAGAGTAGGCTGGGAGCTAGGATACCTGGCGTTCTCGCCAAACTCAGGAAACTGGAGTCTGGTGGATTGTAGCAGAGAGCCCAGATTCCTACCTTCTAGCCCTAGTTTTATTCCTGTTCTTTATCTGCTCTGTTTTGAGGCCTCACAACTTGGTCTTGAGTATCACTGACTATCCCACATGGGACTGGCTGTGATTACAGATTTATAAAGGGCCAATGTCCTTAAGAACAGAAATTTGGGAGATTGAGTGGGAAAATATGCAATAAGCTAAAAATATGTCACTGGCTGGCCAAAAAAATGCTGTTGGCTACAAGCTGTGTAGGCAGGGAAGAATCAAAAAGCAATGCAGCTGAAAAGGTAAGGTGAGAAATGAATTGGGAAAAGATAACCCCTGCCCAGACAGCAGAAGCAGAGGACTGTAGGAAATAGAAAAGAGAATCCAAAGGCCACAGGGGCTTAACTCTGTCTAGGAAAATTGAAGACAATGAAGAGGTTGGGTACCATATCGTTTTTGCAGGGCACCCCAGAATGAGGCCCATGCTACATATACTACATAATTAACTGATGACTTGTGCAACAAATTTAGACCAGCCACATGTGTAAAGTAATTATCACACCATAAAAAGGACTATCCAGCTCTAAGAGTCAACCAGCTATCAAGTTAATGCTTGAAAATGTCTAACAACTCCATAGCTGGTTCTTACCCAGCTTTCATTTGAACATGTGTACCTCCTTCACTTTGAATAGCAAAACTTTCCCTGTCTTTCCCTGTAGTAACATGCCTGGCACCAGCAAGATTTACATGCTGTTACTTCTGATTTAAGTGGCAGAAACTGTTTTTACTGTATTTCTCACACATAATGTGCACTCCAATTTCCAGCAGCTGTTTCTTCTTGGGTGGGGAGGTGTGTGTTTTTATGTCAGGAAATACAGTGTTTTTAGGAGATAAAGGGGATCTTATGGGATGGGCACACCTGTAGTTGAAGCCCCTTTCAAATGGGCAACAGCTGTTAGGTTCAACAGCTGTGGATAAGCTGGGAGCAATACAAATACAGAAAAACTACTGCAACTTTAACCCTAGCACCACTTGGATTACCCACAGCTGAAAACTGGGGACTCTATTGTGGATACAGGCTGAGGGATGATCCTACCCCATGAGCTCCCTAGTTGAAAGAGACAATGCACAATTAAAACAAAGTGTCACTGGCTCTTCTGAAGCATCTCCAAATCTCCTGTGACCCTACCTTTCAGCAGCTGAGCTGAGGCACTACCCAACAGAGAATGGTGGGTTGTCAACAGAAAGGGGACAGCCTTTGAGTACTTCAAAGGAGATGCCAGAAGCTCTTGGCATGGGGTAGAATGCCAGTGAAAGGCTTCCTGATCCACTAGTGTTTCCAGAGGATGTCAGTCTGATTCCAGCAAGTCCAGGTGCCTTACATCCAAGAGTTTTTAAAGAGGTGGCCAACAGCAGGACAGAGCTTTCCTGGTATGCTGAAGCTTTTACATCTGGGAGCACTAGGACAGTTCCAGAGAAGAGGAAGAAATGCTCATGTGGTACCAGCAATGGAGGGCAAGACAATGACCTGGTATATATCTGGGGTAAAGAGCTACTGCTACCAGGCTGAGATAAAAGAAGATGGCAGATTTCATACCAGTCCAGGGAGGCTTATGGAACATAGGCTTTAGCAACCCAGCTGGACCCCTGACTTGGAGGAATGAAGGGACAAGCAAAGGTAGAAGCACTAATGTAGCAGAAGGCAAGGTTAGGACCCCTTAGCCTCCCAGGACTTGTAGCCCCTGATGCAGTGTCCACCCCATATTCCACAGCAGTGGAGGTGTCAGACCATGGCAATGTGCTTGGAGGGGCACAGGCCAGACAGGGCAAAAGGGTAAGGGACCTGACACTGGAGGAAACCTAGGTGCTATTGAACTGGGGGAATGTGCTCACCCCAGCCCTATACCCACACCCATCTGGTGTCCAACCCAGATGGGTAAGGCTCCAGCTCTCCCCTATGCATCTCTACCCCTGGCACTGCCTGTGGTGCCACAGAGGTTCCCACCTCCGAGCCCCCATCCCAGAAGATGAAGACTCCACCCCATGACAACCAGCCACCCCCCCACCACACACACATATACAATGTGTCTTTATTTTCAGCTACGATACAAAAGTGACAGTGAGCAGAGGTCTGAGATTGCCTCTTTCTGCTTCCTTCCTGCCCAAAGCACTAGGAAGGCCTCATCCCCACCTGCCACCATTTACCTGACCTGAGGAAAGCACCCAGATCGATGGCATCCCCCACCCACATGGCTTTGAAAGGTGCATAGGCCTCACCCCCCAAGGAGGAAGGCGTGAGGCTAAGCCTGCATGACAGGACGGGACTTCTTGGCTTCCAGACGTACCCCAGATCCTGCAAAGCCGGTGCCACCCTGGAAGTGAGAAAGGACAGGGCAGGGGTCAGAAGACATGGATGCACCCCTCAGTCCTTCTCACATGCTCAGACTGGTTCAGGCCAGCCCCTGATGGTGGGAGCAACTAGAGGTGCCCCTAGAGGTGGGGAGAGGCAGGACAACTGCAGGCAAACCTCACTCCCACTCACCCGCTGCAGCACAATGATGTCATCCTCACACAGCTTCTCCTCATTAAGGGGGTCCACCATGTCCTTACGAATGAGACGCTCCACACAGTCCAGAGTCACCACCGCACCCCTGCCAAAGGGGAGGGGTCAGGACTCAGAGGCCAGTGCCCCATGCCCTCCACCAGCATTGCAGAAGCTATCTACCCTCAGCCTTCTACCCAGCCTTGCTGGTGCCCCTCACTCCCAACCTGCAATACCCTGCCCCCACAACAGCCCTGCCGGTACCCCTCACTCCTGACCTGCAGCGCCCTCTCTTCCACAGCCCCTCTGGCCCCGTCAGCACCCCTCACTCCCAACTTGCAGCCCCAGACTCACGAAGGGCGGAGCACAGCACAGGGCACTGAGTTGCCCAGCATATCATGGGTGACAGCACAGATGTAACGGTCCTGCCGGTTGATCAGCCCCACCCGGTCCACAGAGGGGTCAGCAGGGGTGAAGCACACAGGTGTCAGGTCCTTCATCTTAAGTGGCTTCCCACTCATGGGGCAGTACACGCACTTGTCCTGCAGGGGACAGCTGGAGTTGGAGTGGGTCTGGACATCTGGATTCTCTCCCAACTCTGGTAGGGGAGTGGAATCTGGGGGGTGGGAGCCAGGACACCTGTTCCAGGCTCTAGAACAGCAAACCTCAGTACTATTCCAGATTTCCCATGATTCATTCCCCCACATGGGTGGACACTGGTTTATGAGTGTACCGTACCTCAGGAAGGGGTGGGTGGCAATATAGAGTGGGGGGCAGAAGCCAGCCCTACTCCCAGCTGCTTAGGCTAGGGCCCTGTAGGGAGGTGGGGATGTTGCTAGATGGCTAGGAGGAACATGGAAAATGGGGGCTAAGATGCTGCAAGAGGGGAAGAACTGGGGAAGCAGGGTCTCAGGGCAGCCAGAAGCGGTGGTCTCTACAACACTCACTGGTTTGCGCAGGACACTGGCCTTTGCTTCAGGCGTCAGTGAAGGGATCCAGAAACTGGGAAGCTTCTTGTCCTTGTCCTCACTGCTGGTGCCAGGCTGGGCATCCCCTGAAATTCACCACAGTCACTCACTCCTGATCCAAGGTCCCCTGCTCCTCTGGCCTCGCCCCACCACCCTTGCCAGTGCCCCTCACACCTGACCCACATCCCCCTGCAGCCTTACTGGTACCCCTCACTCCCAGTTTGTAGTCCCCTGCTTCTCCTCAAACCTGCTGATTCCTCTCACTCCCGATTCAGCCCCTTGCCCCCCGCCCTGCCTAGTCCCTCAATCCTGCCCTGCAAACGCCCCACCACCCCTCACTCCCAACCCTCACACTGCTGCCCCACCCCCAGCCCTGCCTGTGCCCCTAACTCCTGCCCCAGCTCACCTGCTTTGCGCTCAAAGGGGTTAAGTGGCTTGCTGACAATGCTCATCTCCTTGTCCAAGAAGCCCTTCACCTTGGATTCTTCAGCCGCCCGGCTCAGCTCCTCCAGCTCTGTTCTCTTCTCATTTTTCTGCTTCTCATAGGCCTGGAAAATCAGTGGGAGGGAACCCCTCAGATAGTGAGGGGCCTGGCTAGAGGGAACCCTGCCCAGACTTGCTCCCCAGACCCACCCCCTCCCTACAATCAGTGCCAGGTCTTGAACTTGTGGTGTCCAGGTCCTTCATTGTAGACTTTGGGGACTACAGCAGACCCAGCTGCTCACTCCATCAGGACTGGACCCCTCCTCAAGGGGTGTTTCCCCACAGGGCCATAGGAGGAACTAGGAAAATCCAGCCTGCTCCATGATGCCCCTCACAACCCAACCCCCAGCCCTCCACCCCAAAGCCCTGAACTCCCCAGTTCTGCCAGTGCCTCTCACTCCCAAATAATAGCCAGCTGTGCTAGGTCCCAGTCCCGACCTGCATCCCCTATCCCTGCCAGTGCTCTTCACTCTTGACCCACTGCCGCTTCTACCCCCAGTCCTGGCAGCGCTCCTCACTTCCACCCTGCAGTCCTCACCTCCCATGTCTGCACCTTCCCAGCCCCTTCACCTTTATCTGTCGGGCAATCTCCTTCTTCTGGTGCAGGATATACTCCAGGATGACCTCCTTCTCGTAAAGGTACCCATCAGGGCTAGAAGAATGAGATGGCATCTCAGTCTCCCCCTACCCATGTCAACCTCTCTGCACTCCCATGTGTCAGTTGGAGACACCCTCTCCATTTCAGGGGGAATCTGCCAGCTGGAGACCCAGCACCTCTGGCCTGCCCCAGAGCAGCTTGGCCTCCTGCTGTCTAAAGGCAATAAGGAAGCAGCAAGAGTTCTGCCCTCTCTCTTCCTCTCTTGTGCGACTCCAAGAGTTGGAGCTTCAAGGGGAAATACAACCCCCTAGATACCACCAACCTCAAAGGACTGGTGTCAGTGAAACTGAGCAGAGAAGAGATGACAAGTAAGATGAAACCCCTACAAGGCATGGCTGCTGGCACCTGGGTGATCCTCTCCACTTTTATACCTCTGCTAAGGCCCAGGCCATGGCCATGGCCATCTCTGCTCTCCCACACCTCCCAAATCTCATTTCTCCAGATACCTACGTGACCACAGGGTCTTTGCAAGGCTGCAGTGAGAGGCAGCAGCAGTCAAAATCCTTGATGGCATCTCGGCTCAGCCGCACATTCTGGGTACCGTAACCGGAGGCAGCTACCAAAGGAAAGGGTCAGAAGAAAGGGGGGGGGGGAAATGAGAAAATGGAAGGGGAGAGGGGGGACACTGCTTTCTCCCCACCTCCCCCAGCCTTGACACTGCCCCTCACCCTTGCCCCACAGTCTCCTTCCTCCTGACAAGCCTTGTCAGTGCCTTGCACACCCAAACCGTAGCCTCCCAACTGCCCCACAGGCTCACCTGTATCCTTCTTTTTCTCATGGTAGGTGTAAACAGCCCCTGCAGTGCAATTCTTGCCGTGGCGGGTCATCCTCACTCAGAGTCCCTGAGGGAAAGAAACACAGAGGGATGCAGTGTCGATCCCAGATCCAGGGCCCTGTGGGGGTCCCAACCCAGATCTGCAGTCCTGTCCCACCCAAGGGATGTGACCAAGCACAGACTACCTCAACACTCCTAGGGAGGCTGATCCCTTAAGGTCTGGCTATACCTCAAGTCTTTCTCTACCACCTGGATGCAACTTATGACCCTCTACCCTCCTCCCACAGGAGGTGGGCAGGGGCAACCCAGGGGAAGGAGACCCAAAGTGATAGGCTAGGGCACGGCGGGGCACCCTTTACTTCCACCCCAAGGGCCAAGACAGAGAAGGGGGCCAGAGGAACACCAGTTGTGAGGGCCCCCCCAATCTAGAGCCCTATTGTATATCCCCAGAATAAGGTGGACAACAAAGTTTGTACACTTCCAGTGTAAAGGAGAATCCAAACCCCCAGGCTGGGAAGAACCCAGGCGTCTGGGCTCCCCACGCCACGCCCCCTCCACAGCTGTTAGAGAACCCAGGTGTCCAAGCACCCCACCCCTGAGGTCAGGGCGATGGCGAAGTGGGGGAGGGTTTTCCAGCTGCACACCCCTCGCAAGGCCTCCAGCCTTTGCCTCACCCGCCACCTGCCCTACCAACCGGAAATGGCGGCAGCCGGAAATGTCCCGTATCTCCCCCGCCCCGAGCGGGATCCTCAGGAAAATAAATCCGATAGAGGAAACAGGTAGCGCGGCCCACTGGTTCCGCATCGCCACGATTCCGCCTCGGTGGAGGCGAAGCGGGCGTCCTCCCGCGCCGCGGTTTGCATGGAGCCGAGGCCCCGCCCAGAGCTGGGGTTGAACCCAGCCTCCCGGCCCCTCCCAGCATCCTGCCTCAGACCCCAAACTCCGCCTAGAGCCAGCGCGGAAGCTAGGAGTCCGGACGCTTGGCTCGTAGCTTCCAGAGCTGGGCGGGAACCCCAGGCTCGCAGCCAAGCCCCCGCTGCTTGTAGAGCCCGCACGGAACCCAGGCTTCCACCCGCGTTTCTTTCTAAGGCCCCTCGTTCCGTGAAGGCTGTTGGGGCCCAGATGTGGGGTGTCCCCAGGCCCCCACCACCCCCGCGGGTGGCGGGGCCCTGGGTTCTTCTATACTATCAATTGGGGGGGGGTCGCTGCCCCAGCTCCGTTCCACAACGTCCCCCCCACCCCCGCCCCAAGGCACGCACTCACCTGCCCCTCCTCCACCATGTGACCCTTGGCCCCTCCCCCGCCCTCACCTGCCCGGGAGAGCCCGGGTGTGCGGGCACTCGAGACGCACCAGCCTCCGGAGGGGGAAGAAGAGAGGGAGCTCCGGAGCGTGCGGGTGAAGTGGTGTGGACTCGTCCCCCACCTTGGGGGCACCTGGACCGCCCCCCCCACCCCCGGCAACAGCTGTATCGGGGCCCCCCACGGCTAGACCGGGACGAGCTGGGGCAGGGAAGGACACAGCGCCTCCCAGCGGCTGCCCGCTCTCGGGCAGGTGAGTTCGCCCCGACTCTGGAATTGACGCGTTTCATTTGCCCTCACCTGCCGCCAGTGCAGCATGGGGGGGTCGTGCCCCGAGGGCGGGAGGGGCCCGGCGCGAGGGCAGCTGACAGCGGGGCGGGTGCTGGCGGAGGTGTCCTGGTGTCCGGGATCCGCAATGGAAAGCGAAACTCCTGGTCCCGACCAGGAAACAGCGCTGGTTGCAGCACCGAGCACGTCGGGCACGCCCCCCGCCTCGGGGCTTCCACCCCAACTTGTACTGGGAAGTCTTCATCATAACCCCAGGAATCAGACACTCACCCAGGCTGTGACATGGGGGTTGTTACTAAGAAGTGTAGTGATGTTTGGGGTGCAGACAGGGGAGACCCCACCTGGGGGGATGTGAATTCACATGGGTTTTGGGGAGTCCATTGTGGAGAGGGATCAGGGGCCAGGGGGTGTTAGGGAGGTGCATGGGGTCCTTCAGGGGCTGAGCACTAGGGCTGTGGCTCAGGGGTGTTGGGGTCGCATGTGGTAGCACAATCCCCTGATACTACCACCCACTCCCCATAGGTACATCTGGCCATGCAGGGGGCCCTGGCTCTTCTCCTGGGCAGCCTCCCGCAACTCTCTGGCCTTGCCAGCTTTCCCCGGCGGCGTCAGCTTCTCACACAGGGACCAGAGCAAGGTACATGGAGTGGAGCTGTAAATGGGGGTCTTGGATATGGGGGTGAGAGATGTCCTTCCCCACAGGCACTTTAAGTGGTGGGAGCCCAGACTTCTCAAGAGAGCCCCGCTCCCCTCCCAGTGCTGGGAGAGAGAACCCAGGTGTCTTGGCTCCCAGCCCCCTGCTCTAACCCATATCAACCCCACTCCCTACCCAGAAGTAGGAGAGTGCCAGGGTGGAACCCAGGTGTCTTGACTCTGTGGCCCTGTTGCACAGTGTTCCTGGAGGCAGGACAGGCACACAGGTTCCTGGGGCGCCGGCTGCACTACAACCACTGGGACTTTGAGCTGGTGACACCAGGAAACCTGGAGCGCGAGTGCCGTGAAGAAGTGTGCAACTACGAGGAGGCCCGAGAGATCTTTGAGGATGACGCCCTCACAGCTGAGTATAGGGACATCTGGCAGGAAAGGAGTGCGGGGGGAGCAGGGACCTGCCAGGTCACTGCCCCATCCACCTCAGTGAGCCCAGCTAGCCTGGTGCCTGAGCTTTGGGGTTCACTGCTCATCCCAGGGGCAGATGAATTCCCTTCATAGCCATGTGTGGCAGGCGGTTGGGTGGGGGGCATCATCTGGTCTTGGGCCAGCTGACTGTCATGTCCTAGTACTTGGATAGAACATAGCCAGGAGGGCTGGGGATGTTGGGGTGAGGGGCAGGAAGTGCTGAGGTATCCCTCCTCTAGCCCAGCATCCTGTCTCTGAGCACGGACAGTTCCAGGGCTCTGAGCTGCTATGGAGTTGCCTTGCTGCCAACAGGGAGTTCTCCCTACCCTTGGATGGCCTTGAAGCTAGGCCCAAAGGAAGGGAGAGCTGAGAGACAGGACTCCAGGGTTCTCTCCCAGTTCAGCATAGGAAACAGATGTGTGGTAGTGAGGGCTGGGAGCCTAGATGTCTGGGTTGTCTCCCAGCTCTGGGAGGGTAGTGGGGGTCCAGGGACACAGTGCCCTAAATGCAGGGAGGTGTCAGATGTGGGAAGCAGAGCACCTGCCCCCAACAGCCATGCTCACTCCCTGTCTCCTGCCCTCGCAGAAAGCCTTCTGGGAGACCTACCCCTATAATGGCAGAGGCGGTAGCTCAGGTGAGTCCTGGGCATAGCCCCGACCTCCATACCCCTTTAACCATCCTGTGCTTGGGTGGGAACTGGTTCCCTCTCCCTCTACACTCCACCCAGACCCCTTACCTCCTCCTCCACTCCTTTCTGCCCCCCCAGACATGGCCGGTGTGGATATGGCTGGCCTGGTAGCTGCACTAGTAGCTGCTGTGGTGCTGACCGTCTTGTTTGCTGTTATCCTCATGTATTGGGTCAGGTACCGGAACAAAGACAGGAGGCAGCGCAGGTAATGTGGGAGTGGAGTAGGGTGCACAGTTCTTGGAGGGAAATGGGCCGGCAGACTGCAGTGCCCCTGGGCATCCCTGGGGAGGGTGCTAGGCCTGGCTTCCTCTCCAGGGAGCAGAGAAGCAGCTTATTAAAGGGGTGGGAGGGGGGGATGCTGCAGTGAGGGGGCCACAGCAGCTCAGGAGAGGGGTATCAGGGCTGGGGCACCCAGATCCCCCAAGGGAAAGGGGAGGGTTTCATTATGCTCCTTCCCAAGCAGGGCTGGTGGGGGGAGGGGTTGAGGGTAGAAGCAGGGGGCAGTGTCTCCCTGGGGGGCAATGCCCCCCCCAGACCATGGTTGTCAGGGACGTCCCCTAAACCCCTGCTTCTCCTCCCTCCCAGCATCCTGGTGCCCCTGAACCCTGAGCTGCCCCTGAGCCGCCTTCCAGAGACCCCCAAACCACCGGATGCTCCTGGGCTGCCATCCTACCAGGAGGCCCTGGAGGCTTCAGGGGCCTATGATGCGCCCCCGCCACCCTATAACAGGTGGGTCTGTCTGTCTGTGTGTTTGTCCATTGCCAGCTCCTATCCTGAAACACAGCTGCATCTGGGGTCCCCAGTGTGTGTGTGTGTGTGTGTGTGTGTGTGCGCGCGTGTGCGTGTGCGCGTGCGCACACGTGCATTGGGGGGGAGGGGAAGTGGACACAGATGTATAGTCTGGAACTGACAGCCAAGACACATGGGTTCTATCCTGGCTCTGGAAGGGGAGTGTGATCTTTGTGAGTTAGAACAAGGTGGATGCCTAGGTTCTACCACTCACCCCAGAACAGCTGTTAGCAAGTCCTTCCATGCCTCAGTTTCCTTGCCTAAAAGTGTTGCTCTGGCTTGTGTTATCTCACTTAACCCAGGAACTCTAGGGGTAGGGATTCTCCCCCACTGTGCAACATAAAGCACATGCTTAGCAGCATAAAGCCCCCAGGTCTCAGCTGCACGGTGCCCTGCCTCATGGGGGAGTTCCCCAACCCTGCTCAGATCCTGGTTAGAGGGGAACCAAATGCCCTTACAGACCCCATTCCCCAGCATTTATTTCCCCTGCTTCCTTAACATTGACCACTTTTCTTCCAACTGTGTGTTGTCAGACTCAAGTGTCCAGTGTCCCGACCAATGCCCCTTCCCACTCTGCAGCCTTATTTCAAGGCCAGGAGGTGATAGATATCATTAACTACATGGAGATATTGGTGTGGGGAGTGGGGACAGAAGCTAAAGTAGATAAAGGGACTTTTCCTGCTCATGCCAAGGGGGAGTTGACCCAGGGTTCCCCCTGCAGTACTAGGTTCTAGAGCTAAGGGTGTCGCTGTGATTCATGCACTTGCCTGGCACCTCGGACCTCCCAGATCCAGGCCGGGACTCCCTGGGGCTGTGACTTGGCTCCTCTGTGCCTCAATTTCCTTAGCTGGTCCACGATGTCCTGATGTCCCTCACCCCTTGAAGAACCCAGACACTACAGTGACGGACCTCCTTTCAGTTCATCCACATGGAAACTCCTGCCATAGAGCCCAGCTCTGGCTGAGATCCATTTCCCTGCCCCTCCAGTCTGTCCATCTATCCATCCTGAAATGGCCACATCCAGAGTTCTGTGCGTGCATGTGTGTGTGTGTCTGGGGGGAGGGTGGGGGGGAACTTCTCTGAATCATGAGAAGTCCGTGATCCAGAGCAGGGGGTGAGTGGGCACCAGCCCCTGAATCTCAGCAGGGGCCAAACAAGAAGTAGGGGAGGTAGAAACTTGAAGCACAGCACAGGATGGGTGTTTGGCCTTTACCTACCGCAAGGTGGTTGTGGGAGCTGATCCCTACCGCCACCTGCCATGTTGCTCCATCCAGCAGGGGGCACCAGGCTGTAGTGGGTACCTGCCTCCCCTTAGGATGCCAGGGGCCTTCTGGGAAATCTCAAGGGAGAGAGGAGATGCTGCTGGGTTTGGGGAGGGGCTG
Organism: Caiman crocodilus; assembly: GCA_030014935.1. Lineage (NCBI taxonomy): Eukaryota > Metazoa > Chordata > Crocodylia > Alligatoridae > Caiman > Caiman crocodilus. The sequence goes on along the minus strand of JAGPOW010001388.1, from coordinate 2,515 downwards.
CAGTTGTTACCCCAGCTGACCGCATTTCCCTTCCTCCCCCAGGGACTCTGTCCGCTGATCAGACTGACAGCCCCTGCAGCATGATGGGGGTGGGGAGAGCATGGGCGAGAGATGTAAGTGTGTGTTTAATATGACCAGCATGTGTGTGACATTGGGGGGGCATGCGAGACATGAGTGTGTGAGGCAAACAATGTGTATGTAATATGGTGAGGGGGTGCAAGGGACATGACAATTGTGTAAGGTGGTGGGGGCAGAGGACTGGGTGAGAAGGGACTGTGCAGGTGCAACCAGTTACCAGGCATGTGTGGATGAGCGTGCAATGGAGTAAACACATGTGTCAATTGGTGAGTGAGGGGGCAGATATAAAAGATGGGGCGTGTGTGAGAGGGAATGGGTATGTGATAGAGGTGTGCACATGATGTACCACTGAGGTACATGTGGCAGTGTGCACAAAGGGTGAATCTGCAAGGCAGAATGGCATGGGGGGGTGTGTGCATGATGTGAGAGCATGCACACCTGTTGAGATGAGTGTGCAAATGTATCTGTTCCCATGTGTCTCTCTCTCTCTTGACTCAGCTCCCCCCAGGCCCCAGTGGCCTTTACCCAGGGGCTTCCCCAATTTCCCACCCCACAGCTCCTGGGAGGAGGAGCCACCCCTGCTTGTAACTGTTATATGGAAATAAAATGTGAATAACCTGCCAGACCCCTGTCTGTCCCGTGTCACATTACTACACCGCCACACCCCATCCTTGCAATGGGATTACCAGGAGCTTTCATCTGTGCAAGATGCTGTCACTTGCTGAAAAGAATGCGTGGATGCTAATGACTCACCTCTGGGGCTTCCACCTGGGACACAGGCTTGCTTTGCACGACTATTCCAGTAGTCGTGTGGCATGGGTCCTCTGGTGCAACACACGAATGAACAGGTAGTGGTGAGTACTGCTAGAGGGCTCATGAATCTCAGTGTGTTGGGCTGTGGGGGAACCTCAAAGGGGGGCAGGGATGGTGGAGTGCAGCAGCAATACCTGCCCCCTCATTTGAAATAATTGGGTGGGAGAGTGACTGGCAGGTTCTCCCAGCCAATGAGGCCTCGAGTAGAGCCGTTGAGGGAAACATGGTAGGAGCCTGTTTAACCCAGCCCTTGGGGACTACATGTCCCAGCATGCAGTGCACTCACTCTCCCTTTAGCAGCCTGTACCCCAGCTCCCGTTGCATCATGGGGATTGTAGTTCCCTCAGGCGCTTAGGCAAACCCTGTTCGCTGTAGGGCTGAACGGAAGTCATGGGGCCAGGTGGGGGGCCCCCTGAGCGTCACAGTCACTGCATGGGGAAGGGCAGAGAGGGCTCTCTCCCAGGAAGAGAAGGTCTGGTACCCCAGCAAAGGGTGGGTTCCCCCTGCTGCCGGCACTTCATTTGTAGCATCCCCTTTCCCTATTGTGCTCTTCCTCCTGCCCCAGGTAATCAGTCCCACCGCCACAGACAGACCCTGCTTGGCACAACCCCCACCCCAAGCTTGGACACAGCAGGGTTCATTCCCCAGGCTCTAATCATAGGTCTTAAGGCAGCACCCAGTGGTAGCAATTAGCCTGAGAGGAAGTGGGGGACCCATCAGCAGACATCCCCTGGCCCACCAACTTATTACATGCATGTGCATCCTTGCACACACATGCCCTGCTTTCAGGTTGCTCTTGGTCCATGTGGGCATGCAGGGCAGGACTGGCGTGTGCATGAGCCAGGGGGCTATATGTTATACACATATGAATGGGTGGGGGGCATTGTGCGTGGCACACAAGTGGGAAGGCTGGTGAGGGGGCACAGGTGTGTGGGAGCACTGGGAGGGGCACATGGATGGGGCACCTCCATAATTCCCCTACGCCCTGCCCTGCTCTCCTGGCAGGGGAGAAGGCCCCGGGAACACATGCCTCCCAGGAAGTGGGGGAATCTCTCCCCATGTCTCCTACACCCCCTCCTACCCCAACCTCAATACCCTGGCGAGGGGGGAAGCCTAAAATCCCATGCATTGCAGGGCGGGAGAAGTCCTGTGGTTGTCTCCTTCTGCCTCTACTTCCCCCCTCTTTTACCCCTCCTTCCTACCCGGGCCCTAATATCCTAGCGGGCACGGGCATCCCAGATCTCTCCGTGCCCCCCTCCCCTCCTACCCGCCTCTGCCTTGCACCAGGCTCCGGACGCGGGAAGCCCTGGCACCTAGGGCGGGGGGTCTCTCCTTGAGTCCCCTCCTGCTTCCCCCTCTCCCCTGGCGGGGCAGGGGGCGGCCGGGCACCTCCCGGGGAGCAGCGAGCCCGTCCGTGGGCCCCCGCGCCGCGGCGGGCAGAGGCGGGGGTCCCCCCCAGGCCGGCGGCGCCCCCGTGCCCGCAGCGCCGCCCCCCCGTTAGCACGGGATTGTGGGAGGAAGCGGGGCGGACACAGGCTCTAGCGAACATGGCTGCGCTGTGATCCGCCTCCCCGCGCTCCGCCGCCTCCCGCAGCCCCCCGCGCCCGCCCGCCCGCCGGGCCTT
>JAGPOW010001382.1:14094-40437 GCA_030014935.1 Caiman crocodilus | reverse complement strand
GGTGGCAGCGGGACCCCAGGCTAGCGGGTGTGCTCCAGGGAAGGGGTCGGCCGGACGGAGGCACCCCAGGGAGGCACTCGGGGCCGGGACGGGGGTCGGGCGCGGGGAGGTGGGCGGCTCAGCGCCGGAGCGCCCCCGACTGGCCCCCCCACAGCCCCGGCTGCCGACAGACTAACAGGGACCCACGGCTCTCTCAGCAGACACTGGCTCGCTGCCTACAACTCAACTGCTATCAAAAGGCAAAACACTGGTTGTTACTTTTAGCTGCTGTGAAGCACTTTCCCAAAAGCAGTTATTCATACTTGGCCTAGCCTCATATTAGTGGTCTTGATAAACAGATTCTTACTCTGCTTTCCCAGGCTGCTGTTTATGACTTAAATGCACTTATTGATGAGCGGCTGTATGCCAGCTTCAGCACGTAGCATTCATAACGCAGGCTTTTGCTCAGTCTGCACCTGTCAGCGTGGTTTGCCTGTCGCTGATCCTGCCTACAGGGGCTGGAGCCCAGGGGCGGGAGGGAATTTCTTTCCTCATCCTGGTGCCATGTGTCAGTGGGGTTGACGCCTCCCCCAGAGGCGCTGGGTGCAGCCCAGGCTGGGGCAATGCTCCTGTGGGACCACCCCTGCAGGGTCCTGGCTGGCGGGGCTCGCCCCTGCGCTCTGGCTCAGCCCCGCGCTGCACTGGGGCAGATAGGGATTTCCCCCTGCTCAGACTGGCCTGGACTCGAGGGTTTTGCCTTCCTCTGCAGTGGGGGCACAGACCCAACCTGGGGGCTCTGGGGTATCCAGGACTTCCCTTTGGAGCAGCAGGACACCGGCCCCCGCAGCTCGCCTGTGTCCCGGGGGTGGTGACAGGGGCAGGGGCAACGGCTGGGGCGGTGTCAGGGTGATGGCATCGTGTTGCTCAGAGCGCGGACACAGGGTTTGTCTGGGCTGGTCTGGATGGGGTGGTCCTGCCTTGGGCTCGCTGTGACGCCGCAGCCCCCTGCGGCGCTGGGATTTCTGTGACTCTACGAACTGAAACCGCAGGCAGTCACGGCCCGTCACAGTCAAACCAACCTGGGGAGGCTCCAGCCATCCCGGTCTGCGGGGAAGGGAGAGTCCCGCGGGCTGCCGTCCAGGGCTCTGCACCCACGCCAGCCGGAGGGGCTCGCCCTGCACTTCCAGACCTTCCCTGATCCAGAGGCTGCAGCTCTCCGAGCTCCCCGGAGCTGGGCGCCCGCCTGCGCCACGGCAGGGCCTTGTGCACGTGGACGGGGTGGGGAAATGCGGTGGCCCAGCCAGGGAGCAGCCCCTCACATGCTGTCGCTGCAGATGGGACCTCCACTCCGCTTTCCATTCACGTTCGTGTGCCTACCAGCTTCACACCATGGCATGGGACTAGGCTGGGATTGCGGGTGCGGTGGAAACCCTTTCTGGGTCACCCCAAAGCACACGTCTGTGCCACCGGGGGCTCTCCCGAAGAAGCCTGGGCAGACTCCGGCCCACCCTGAAGCTCAGGCTTTGCATGCCAGCCTCCCAATCGATGGTCCCCAGAGCTGCATGCGATTCACGTAAGGGGCAGAGTACGGCATGGGCGCTGGGCTGGCTGCAGGCACTGGGCACAGTACGGGCACCGGGATCCCTAGGACGGGGGGAACCTCCAGGACCCAGACGACCGAGGGTGCTGCGTCCCTGGATGAGCTCTCCGGCTGCTGCCCGCCTCGTGCTGTGTCCCCGTGGCAGTGCCTGGCTCCAGCAGCCTGCCGTGCTGAGCACTCCGGCGGGGTTTCTGGGGGGAGGCACGGACACAGGGTGGAGCAGCTGTCCCCGGGGAGCCTGGCAGGGCATGCTTCGGCTGGAAGGACGGACGAAGGTGTCGTTCCTGCCTGGCTCAGCTCACTTGGAGAGTGTCCACGAGTGGCCTTAGCCCGGAGCAACGCTGCCCCCGCCCAGCACCGTGCCCAGCATGCTCGCAGCCCCCTGGCCATGCCTCCCAGTGCAAGGCCCAGGCCCACGGACTCGCCAGGGACCTGGGCAGGAGGATGCCCTCGGACACGAGCCCTCAGGATGGAGCAAGACCCGCCAGGCCCTGGGGACCGTGGCTGTGCCCAGCCATGCCGGTGTCCATCACTGGGATGGTGGAGGCTCTGGGGGTCCTGGCTGGTGCCTGGGGGCTCCCCCAGGCTGGACTTATGCTCCAGCACATGCTGGGACAGGGCCATCTGCGCTGAGCCCCTCCAGGCTCCCTGGTGACTCCAAGCCAGTGTCCTGTGCCTGCAGCACCCCCGTGCCCTGGGGTCCCCCGGCGCCAGCACCCCAGCCCTGAGCCCCGGGACAGGCCCAGAGCGAGCAGGAAACACGAGGCCCCAGGTGAGCGGCAGGCCCCGGCCCCCTCCCCGCAGGCCCTCGCGGGGGTCCGCGGGCCGCTGGCTGGCGCTCGCCCTGGCCGCGTTCCCGGGGGCAGCGCGGCGGGCTCTTGGCCGGCACCGCTGCCTGCTGGAGGGGAGCGAGCCGCGCTCTCCCGGGGTCGGCGCTGACTCACAGGAAGGGCAGGAAGCGTTCGGGGGGCTCAGCCGCGATGAATCATGTGCTCATTTCCTCGCGGGGCCGGTCGTGCGGCACCTGCCGGGGGAGATTTATGGAGTGCCGGCTGCCCGCGCTGGCCGCTCTCCGGGCTTCTCCTCCTGGCCCCTGAATGCCCTCCAGCCTCGCGGCACCCTTGGAGCTGCGGGCACCATGCAGGGGTGGCAGCAAGGCCCCCGGCCCAGGCCGTGGGCGCGGAGGGGACCGGGTGCAGCCCACCCCTACCCGCCTGCTCTGCCCTGCATCGCTGCACGCTGAGAGCCAGGAGTGGAGGCGGCTTGGGTGCCAGGCCGCGGCGCTGGGTGTCAGCCCTGGATGGTGGCGCTGGCACGGAGCGGGGCCTGGACTGCAGCAGCGTACGCGGGGGGAACGGCCCCGCTCGGTGCCAGAGGCTGCTGGAGGGACGCTGCCTTCCCGTGCCGGGGCTGGGGGCTGCAGCGTTAGGGGGGACACGGTCTGCGCGCGCCCACGGGCAGGAGGCCACTGCCGGCTGGCGAGGGCTGCAGCCCCCGGGGTTTGTGTGGGATCGCGGGGAGCGCTGGTCGCTTTCCAGCCAGGGACGTGGCCGCGGCCCAAGCAGGAACAGCTCTGCTCCGCGGGAGGGTGGGGGCAGAGAAGGGTCACGGCTGCCGGACCCCCCCGGGGCACCGGGCTCACATCCAGGGGTGAGGTGTGCCGGACGGATGGAGTGGGCGGGGGGCTCTGGAGTGCACGGGTCAGGGCAGACAAACAGCAGCTCCCAGGCACCGGGGTGGGGGGGTCCCGCTGTCCGTGGCACCAGCAGTGCCATGGCAGGATTGCTGCCCCCTGCTCTGGGGGCCACGCTCCGGGGTGGGGGCTGGGTGGCTGGAGAGGACCCCTCACATGGACGTGGGGGCTGGAAGAAAGCCCTGCAAGGGGGGGCTCACGCAGCAGCTGCAGGGCCAGGCGCGGGGCACCTCGGTCCCCTGCACAAAGCCCTTCTGCTAGGCGACACGCCGGTGCCACGGGCTGCTCAGGAAGGGCGGAGCCAGGCCCGGGGTGGGGGGCAGACCCCTTCGCGTGGGCAGCCCCAGTGCTCAGCGCCGCACACCCTGGGCAAGGACAGGCCCAAAGTGCCTTGTCCTGGAGGTACCTGCATGCTGCACCCCCTGCCCCGCTCCCCTCCTGGGCTCCCCAGTCCTGGCTGCTGGGACCCATCCCCTCCGGGTCGGGTCACTGCCCTGCTCCCCCTTCCACATGATGCCCAGCCCAGGCCTCCAGCCTGGCCCCAGGCTCTCCCCTCGTGGGAGTCCTCGTGACCCCGGGAGTCACCCCTCCATGGCGGCTGGTGACGCCCAGGGCGCTAGAGGGGACTCCCTCCCCTCCCTCCCCACCCGGATTCCCGGGGTGGCCCCTGAGCCCCCAGACCCCCTCCTCAGGCCCCCGTGCAGCCCATGCCCTCCGTGGCCGGGCTCTGCCCGCTCGAGGTGCAGTTGGCACCGGACGAAAGGCGCCTCCAGCCCTGCTGCTGCTGCACCCCGAGTGCCGTGGCGCCCCCGCCGGCAGGGCCCTGCCCCCTTTGTGGAGTCATGGAGAAGTGGGGCTGGCAGGGACCCGAGAGCTCCCATCCAGCCCCAGCCCGGCCCGAGGCAGGACCGGTCCCGTCCGAACCAGCCTGGACAAACACCGTGCCCGAGCTGCGCCCACTTGCTCCCTGCCCAGTGGCTGCCCAACCTCTCCTTGCCCCCCCAGCAAGGGAGCGTCCACGGCTCCCCGGGCATGTCTCATCTGAATGAAGCAGGGATCGTGGCCGTGGGGTCGCTCTGCCCAGCAGGGTCTGGGTCCCCGTCTCTGCGCGGGCCGGGCGCCCGCCCCCTGCATGCAGATCTGAGTGCGAATGCTGCCTCGTGTGCTTTGCTTGGGGGCCCAGGCCACCCCGTCTGCGCTGTTGCTCCCTGCCTGCGGCCCCTGGGCTGCAGCCCAGACAGGCTGTCTCCGTGCAGAGGAGCCGAGTGCGAGGCACGGCCTTGGCCGGGTGTCCGCAGAGCCGCGCGGCAGGAGGGTCCCCAGTGACATCTGCCATGCCCTCAGGCCCAGCCCACGCGGCAGGCAGCAGCCGGGGTCTCCCGCTGTCCCGGGCAGGCGGCGAGGCCCACCTGCTGCCCCCGCCCCAGGCAGCCCGGTTCCTGCAGATCCGTTACCTCTGGACCTGCACGTTGCTCCGGGCACTGCCCGGGGCTCGGAGGTTTTCCTTCCTCTGCAGTGGGGGCGCGGCCTGGGCCTGGGTCTCTGGGGCATGTATGAACCCCCTTTGCAGCAGCACGATGCTGGCCCCGCTGTGTCCCAGGGGCAGGGGCGATGCTGGGGCTGTCTGGGAGTCAATGTTGTGCTGCTCAGAGCTCAGACAAGGGGTTTATCTGGCTGGTTTGCACAGAGAAGATGCTACGTCAGGCCAGGCTTGGACTGGATGTGGCCCCTCAGTCCCTGCCAGCCCTGCAGTGCTGTGACTCCTCAGCAGACCCCGGTGCTCGCGGTCCAGGGCAGGGGCACAAGCCTTTGGCAGCCGGAGCGGGCAGCGGCTCCCAGGAGCTGTCCTGGTGCGCGGCCCAGGGAGCAAGCATGCGTGATGCTTGCAGCTCACAAAGGGCTTCAGAGCTGTAGTAGGGGAGGGCATCGCACAGCCCCAGGGCCAACCACCCTCGTCCCCGAGACCTGCCGGAGCCGGCCGAGGAGGTCTCCGGCCCCAGCTTGTGCGCAGCACTGCCCTCGCGAACCTCCCGGGAGATGCTTTGTTGAGCCAGGTTCAAGCTCTGGTTTCACTGGCTCCAGAGTGACTCCAGTTTCCCGCAGGGAAACCCCTTTTGCGACAACAGCACCAGCTGGCGGGCCCTTGTGCCAGACAGGCGGTGAGGGCACGGCAAGAGGGGCCGAGGAGGGCTGGGGCCATGGGGTGCGCGCGGCTGGTGCCTGGATGCCCCTGCCCAGGGCCCGGCTCTCCCTGCTCCAGACACCCCATGGCCAGGCAGGGAAGCACCCAGCCCTCTCCGTGCCCCCGGGGCGGGTGCTGGGCCTGGGCTGCTGAAGGAAGGTGGGTCCCAGGCAGGGCCGAGCGGACACCCCCCCGGGGCAGAGACCAGGGCAGGTGGGGCAGGGCTGGGGGCCCAGGGTGAGACCTGCCCGGCTTTGCCGGGGCTCTGCAGGGGCCCCTGGGCAGTTTGGCTGCTGTTTAGAGAGAAAACAAGCCCGCGCGGGAGCAGCAGCCAAGGCCTCCCCGGCGCGAGCGCGGCACCCCCCCACTTCCTTGGATTTATGGTGTTTGCTCTCCCGGTGCCAGCGGCATCCTGTTTGCTTCCTGCTCTGCAGCTGCCACTCGGCACGGCCGGCCGTAATGCTCCTGCCAGCCGGCGCCGGCGCGGGCCGAGCCGTGGTCTCAGCTGCCCCGCGGCAGCTCCTCGGCTCTGGCCGGGGCCGCGGGGCCGTGTCCGCTGGCATGGCACTCGGCCTCCGCCAACAGCTGCTGGACATGTCTCCAGCTCAGCGCTGTGGGAGCCCTCTCCGGTGCACCAGCTTTGCCACGGGAGCCCCCAGCCGGCTGGGCGGCGGGAGGAGGATTTCTGTGCCGCGTCACCCGGGTGCCCTGCCTGTCTGGGCCCTGGCCTGCCCCAGGCGCTGCATAGTGCCACAGTGCAACGGTCCAGCTCTCCACGGCAGCGCGGGCAGAGGGTGTCCTCGAGCCATGATGCCCAGAAGGGACCAGCGACCTTGGCCCAAGCAGAGGCAGTGGTGGGGTGGGTGTCCAGGGCATGCACGGCACTTTGCAACCATCACGTCCCTTCCAGGTGCATCTGGACACTAGAGCCCAAGTCCCAGCTCGCTCCAAACCCTGGCCCAGGCCAGCTCCTGTGGAGTAATGCAGCTGCCCCAGGCACGAGGACCCTCTGGCTGCGGGGAGCACGGTGCTGTGGCCGGCAGCCTGGGCCCTGGGGCTTGCAAGTGGCCCGTTTCCCCAGCCCAGAGCAACTTAGGGGTGCTGCCGTCTCCTCTGTCTGCCTGCCTTAGCACGGTACAAGCTGCTCTTGGACGTGGTGACCAGCTTCGTGGAGTGGCCTTTGGACTCGCTGGGGCCCTTCATGCTGTGCCCCAGCCCAGCAGGCACCATTTCCAGTCTGACCAGGCAGGGGAGAGCCCCGGGGAGGGTACAGCGTGTGCCAGCGAGGTGCCTGGTTACTGTGAGGGGTCGTCAGAGAGGGAGAAGCTGGTCCCGACCGGCTCCAGCGCCTGGCGCACAGGTTGGTGCTCTCCCTGCAGCTGGTCCGGCTCCGGCCCTCAGCTCCCAGCAGCCTCTCGGGTCCAGCAGACGCTCGGCAGGAGCTCACCCACCTCCAGCAGGCACGGCCAGGCGGCGAGGGAGGCCACCCCACACCCCACCAGCCTCCCCCGTCTGAAGGTTTTCTGCCCCGAGTGGTTTGCGGGGCCGTTTCCATCTCCTCTCCAGTTGCCCTGGCAGACACGGGAGTGCACGCGAGCAGCGAGCGTTGCTCGCAGGTGCTGTCGACAGCAGTGCCCCCGCCCCGCTCACGCCCTCTGATCAAGCATCACATCCGACGCCCCTTGGCTGCTCTGGGGGAGATGCCTCTGGACTGGGCAGGGTCTCACGGGCTGGCAGGGACCCCTGGGCCCAGCCGTGGTCAGCGTGGCAAGGACTCCCATGCACCGCCTGTTCGAATCCGGCCTCCGTGGCGCTCTCCTGCTCGGCTGCTTCTGGACGACGGTGCCGTGCAGAAGCTGTTGTGAGCCACCGAGCCCGGCTCTGTCCCACCTTCCTCCCACCGCTCCCCGGGATACGTGAACCATCCACCCGTGGTGCCATGCTGCCGGGAGCCAAACCTCGGCGGCATCGCCAAGCGGCACTGCTGCTAACCCCCAACACGAGACGAGGCAGCCCGATCCGGGGGCACCGTCGCCCCTCCTGCCAGAGCAACTCGATCGCAGAGCTGTGGGGAAGCGACTGCTGGAACGGCCGGCGTGCCACGCACACCCACGTGGCCGGCCAACGCCGCAGCCATGGTGCTTCGAAAGTGCCAGACCGGAAGGACCTGAAAACCATCGGGAGCTAAACCGAGCGGGAGGAAATGGGGGCGATCACTGGGACGCTTTAAGGGCTGTCCAGAACAAGGCAAAGCCGCTGGGGACCGTGAAGGAAGGCACTTGAGGTTTACAAAGTCCTGGCTAAGAGGAGCGGTGAAAACCGCAGTTTCGGTGGAGAAACGGAGAAGCTGTGTCCGGGCGTGCAGGCGCAGCAGAGAGCTGACGGGGAGGCTCCGGGCACCAGCCAGGCGCGGGGGCTCCGGACACGGAGCGGGAAACCTCTGAGCGCTGCAGGAAGGCGCAGGAGCCCGGCCTGGGCCGCAGCAGGAGGACGCGGCGGGCGAGGGAGAAGAGGCAGCTCTGCACTTGGAGCAAAGCGGAGGGGATTCTGCAGACAGCCGTGCAGACGGCTCCCACTCCCGCAGCGCCGACGCCGCCAGGACGGCAGAGCCGGTCCCAGTGGGCAAGGCCAGGCGAGCCGCCAGTTCCTCCAGGACGACGCGAAGAGCCGGCGACTTCCATCCAGAGAAGCAGGAGCGAGCGAAGGACGAGACGACACCGATCACCAGACTCCAGGAGCTCGGTGCGTTAGTGTGCGAGGGGGAGAGGCAGGGGCGACCTGTTCCCATTCTGTGAGTGTCCACCACGTGCCTACCACGAGGCTGCCTGACCACACAATTAGAGCGATGGAGGGGAGCGGTGGCCACGCTGGGGTGTGGAGGGCGTCAAGGTGCAGCCTGGAGCCTGGATGAAGTTAGCCGCAGCCTGTCACGAGCACGGTGACGGCAGGGGAGAGCGGGACTGCGAGCGGGGACGGAGACGAGCAGAACCGAGGTGGAAATGAAGCTCAGCAAGGTCGTGTACTCGCGTCAGGGGACTGCACATCTCCAGCCGCGCTCCTGAATCCACGCAGGCAGCAAAGTGCCTAATTCACCTACGTGGGGGTCAGGAGGCAGGGCTGCAGAATGGCACGGGGGTGAAGTCTGTTTGCCCGAAGGTTTGCACCACGAAAACCACAGCCTGCGCTCGGGTCCTCCTTTCTAGCCGGATGACTGTGCCCCATTTTGGGGCTCGGAGGTGTGAAGCACCGCACAGGGCCACGTGTGCCCTTGCTGCTGTCGGCACGTGCGGGCGGCGGGGAGACAGCTTCGAACTGCGGTGTCTGGTCATCCAGGACGACGGCGTCCCTGCTTATTCCAGACACGTGGCTGTCTCCACGTACTCGGCTCTAAGGCGGTAAATGGTAGTCCGCAGGCCTCGCCGTGATTTTGAGGGAAAGAACAGAGACATGGAGAAGACCAGGGTGAGCTGCACCACGCGTGGGTTGTACTGGACCCTGACGTCCACCTTCAGTGGCTCAAGGCAGTGCGTGGATCCGGCCTGCCTGCACTGGGCAGGCGTTGGACACGGTGCCACGGGGGTCGCTGCTAGTTCAGGGCAGAGGCTGGGCTCTCGCCGAGGCGCGAGGTGCTAAGGCGACGGGTGCTGAGAGGAGCGGTGCGGGCTGGGGGTGACCCGAGGGCTGCTCTTGGGACGCAGCGTGTCTACAGTAGTCACACGGGGCCAGCACGCAGGCAGAGGCGCGGTGATGAAACGGGCCGGGAGGCACCGCGACTGCAGAGCGGAGGGGAGCACCGCGCCGGACTGGGAAGGTGCTGAGGCCCAGAGTCCTGGGCATGCCACGGCATCACCTGGTCACGGCTTCGGGGGCGGAGGACGAGAAGTGCTGCGCCTGCAGCTGGGACAGGCCTGAGCAGGGGAAAGCCCTGGGGCAGCCGGGGACCCGGATCCCTACGAACCCGGGGCTGCTACGCAGGGAGCAGGGCTCCCCTGCCCCAGCAGAGGAAGCAGGGGTGCAGCCACCAACGCCCTGCTGCTGCAAAGCGGGGTCACAGACGCTCTTGAGACCCCAGGCAGGGCCGTGCCCCCGCGGCAGACGTCTGAGCAGACCCCCCCAGTCTGCACCCGTCTGAGCAGGGGATAAACCCCTTCTCCCTCACTGCAGTGTGGGTCTGGGCCTGAGCGCAGGGGCAAGACCCTCCAGTCAGGACCCCGCGAGTTGGTCTCATAGCAGCATTGGCGCAGCCCCGTTCCCATCCCGGCCTGGGCTGCAGCCGGCCCCCAGCACCGCGGAAAGGGGTGACAAGTCCCTGACACGGCGCAGGAGTGGTGGAAGGGGCCCGGGGAGCCCCACAGCAGCGCATGGCGTCGCAATGCCGAGTTCATCCCTGGCCGGTGGCTGTGCAGCCTCTGGTGATGGAGCGTCCCCCCGTCCCTGGACGCCTGCCCCCCTGCCCAGGACAGTGGTGGACGTGGCAGTGGCCGGCAGGAGTCTCCAGAGCTAGGATGCACTGGAGGGTCAGTTAGCCTCAGACGCAAACCCAGACTTGTACCAAACCCGGAGGAGGCCTATGGGGCAGCTCACGCCAGCTCCACCACCGAGGCAGCAGGTGCTGGATTTGACACCGGGCCGTCCTGGGGCCCCATTTGCTGCCCTTGTCCTCTGGCCATGCAGGTGCCACAACTGAGCCCCTGCCCCCTGCACACTTCTGTCCACCCTTGCATCCTCTGCTGCTTCCAGGAGCCGTGGCTGCACTGTGCAGGCCGGAGGACCGGCTGCCCACGTCTCCTGCCCAGCCCTGAGAAGAGCTCATCTAGCTATGGAAACCCGCTGGGCAGGGCAGGGCAGGGCTGGGCTGTCCCCCAGGCACCCGCGTGGCTCTGGGGCCTGGCCACATGCCGCCGTCCAGCCAGGCAGGGTCGCGAGGCCAGATTCTGGGATGCGGTGAGAGCCCGGGGACTTTGCTGGCGTGTGTCCTCTGTGCCCTGCATCCTGCTCTTTGTAGTGCGGGGCCAGAGCATCCCTCTTCGCAGCATCTCCCGGTGGCTGCAGACACGCTGGCCCGTGGCAGCTGTCGCCAAGGGGAGGGCCGCCCTCGTGCCCTGGGTTGCCAGCAGCTGCAAGGCCGCAGCGTTGCAGGGCAGGGAGGGCTGGGCCCAGTGACAGCTGCGCGGTGGCTTTGGTCCCACGCTCTGCCACGGGGTTGGGGCAACCTTCCTGCCAGCCCAGGGGTGGATGCACAGCTGCCATGATTGCAGCCCTTGGCCCTTCTCCAGGCTTGGATGTGCTGGTCACTCGGAGACCTGCTGCCCTGACATCTAATCCGTGGATGTTCTCAGGGACCGGAGCCAGCTCGGCGCCCCGGGCAGACTGGGAGAGCGCCTGCGCCCGGGCCCCGGCGCGAGGGCTGCCCTGCACCTGCGGGTGCCGGCTCCGTGACCTCCCCGCCGCGTCCCGGGTCCCTTGGGGCTTCCAACTGGAGCCCTGCCCGGAGGGCATGAATCAGCTTCTCGCAGCTTGTTAAAGTCCTGATCCTGCCTCTTGTTTTCGTGCCTTTCAAATCAGGAAATGAGTTTTACAACTTTCCAGTGGGGCACAGCTGGTGGCCAGGGTCGTAAAGCTGAACTTTATAAATATCTCCCATGGGGACGGGGAAGAGCATTAAAAGGGAGAGCGAAGGACAGAGCAGGAGACAGAGAGAAGTGGGACTTCGCCAGGGCCAGGAAGAACCCATCTGAGCTGCAGCCATGGCCAGGCAAGGGCTGAGGGCCGGGCAGGTCTGGGGCAGGCTCTGCCTGGTGCTGTCTCTGCTCCTCCAGCTCCAGGGCTCCCAGGCCAAGTGCTACTTCCAGGCGAAAGGTAAGGGGGTCGCAGTAGAGGTGGGGATGTGGGGCACGGGGAGAGGCCTCCCCTTCCCCTGGCAGTGGGTGCTGTGCTCTGCAATTAAGGGATGTCATTGCAACCCGGGGGCTGACGAGGGAGCAGCAGTCCATGAACCACCACCACCTGCCGGGGAAACTGCTGCGGAGCTCCCAGCCACCCTGGGCAGGGCAGGGCAGGACGAGGCTCTGGTGCTCTTGGCATGGTCCTGGGGCTGCCAGTGCCTCGGTGCCAGCACCCACACCCGCCCCTGCACCAGGCCCGGGGCTCCTTCAGCAACAGCTGCCGCATGCTCCTACCCGTCACGGGGCTGGGGCCGCACCCGGGCCACGGGGGTGTTCCCGGCTGCCCCGGCCTCCATGTCCCACGTCAGAGGCGGGGGTCCTGGGCCACTGCCTCATCACTGCCTTTCCCCTCCCAGCCACCTGCCAGTATGAGGGGAAGCAGTTCAGCTTGGGGGAGTCGTGGCTCAGCACCAACTGCCTGCTCTGCACCTGCCTGCACCCCGTCGGCGTGGGCTGCTGCGAGATGTGAGTGTCGGGGGGCTGGTCCGCAGGGCGCGGTAACAGGGCGAGAGGAGCACCGGGCAGACGTGCCGCCAATGCAGGATGAGCGGCTGGTACCAGATGGGCTGGGCTGGGCTGTGGGGGGGACGGAGGGGTGCGTGGGGAAGCAGCTTCAGGTAGCTCACTGGTCAGCCTGTCCTGGGAGCCCGTGCCCCACAGCACGGGGTGACGGCCATCCCTTCTCTCCCTGCAGCACCCAGCACCCCATCGACTTCCCCGACTGGTGCGAGGCCCACTACGATGCCCAGACCTGCCAGATCTCCGTGGTGCAGAAAGCCAACCCCGGCCTGCCCTGCGTCAACAGCCTGGAGCGCGAGTGGGGCTCGGCTGGCACCCCTGAGCCCGCGCTCAACAAGGTGCTGGAGACAGGGCTGAGCCGGTAGAGGCCCGGCAGCCCCGCGCCGCCGGCGCGCCCACTGCATGTGCCAGACCTGCACCACCGCCACGTAGACCCTCCACTGCAGCCACCTCCCAGGGAAACCACTATCCGGGTCCGCACCCACGGCCTAGCGCTGCCTTGGCATGGCTTTGCTTCTGCTTCAGCTTCCCAAGCCCACCAGGCTCCTCCTGCCCACAGCACAGCTCCCTCTCCAAGAAGAGCAGCCCCACCTCTGAGCAGGGGGCTCCGGGCACCCCACTGCTCCTACCCATGCGCAGAAGCCCCTGGCTGGGGGGAGCCACGTGGAGGCCGGGCCAGGAGAGTGGGGGCTCTTGCCTGACCAGAGACAGGCACAGCAAGGGCAGTGTGCCTCACAAAGCAAGGGAGGGGATGATGGCACCATGCTAGTGTCCAGGTGGGAGTAGACAGGCAGCCCCCAGCCCGGCTCGGTGGGAGCAGCTTTTGGGTATAGGGGAAGGAGATCGATTCTTTCCAGCTCGATCTACGGCTCCAAATGTGCACGGCCCCCAGGCAGCCTCCTGCCCCTGCACCCGGGGCTCTTGCCTCCAGACCCCTTGTCTGCCCCACTGGCAGGGCACACCCCACCAGCGAGACCTGCAGCATGTCCTGGGCCGCCCGGCACCGCGCTGCGCTGCCCAGAGGCTCCTTCCACCCTCAGAACCACTACAGCCCCTGCCTCTGCCCACGAGCGGAGGAGCTTACCTGCCTCACACCTGGGCCCCGGGGGGGAGCCAAGCCAGGAGGCGGCCATGTGCTGGGTGCCCTGGGGCAACTGCAGTCGTGGGACGTCCCTGCCTCGTGCTGTGAGGGGGCCGCAGTGCCCTGCTGGGGTGAAGCGACCGAGGCGCTGTGCGGCACCCCGCCCGGCCGGCGCAGAGCCTGTGTAGATGTTCTGTTCTCGCAATAAACGTATCACAGTCCACCTGGGCTCTGCCTGTCTGCCCGGGATGTGCATGGGGGAGACAGCAGGACACCAGCCGAGGCCTCCACACCCCGCTGCCCCCCACGCTCCGGGCTCTGAAAGGCCCATGGGACAGCGAGGAGGCGCCTGCACGCAGGCCCAGCGCAGAGCAGGGGCTTGGGGCGCAGTGAGGGCTGTTCGGGGGCCCCCCGGTGCAAAGCCCTGGGCAGGATCGGGGCTGCTAGAGGCTGTGGGTCAGGCACTCGGCTGTTTATTGATTCACACACAAACAGACTTGGGAAGGGCTTGTGAGGGAAGGGGCCGGGGGCCGAGCTGGGAAGGGCCTGGCCCATGTGGTCCTGCTTGGTGTCAGCTCTGTGTGGGCAGTGCCAGGGCCTCGGACAGCCTAGAGAGACTGGACCTGCCCTCCAGCCCAGGGGATACGAGGTCCAGCACAGGCTTCTCTGGTCTGGCCCTGGTGGGAAACGGGAGCCCGCTGTTCCCTAGCCAGGGCCACAGCCCTAGGGAGCACAAGTCCATCCCTGTGCTGTGCCGAGGGCAAAGGCGCTGCCCCCCAGCAAGGCACGGGCAGACTGGGTGGAGCTGGACCTGGAGCAGGCCAAGCCTGCAGCTCAGAGCAGACTGCATGGGCTGGCAAGGCAGCCAGCGCACAAGCCCGGTGACAGGCAGTGGCTAAACGAGCCCCGCTGTCTTCCTTTTCCTGCTCTGGGGCAGGGGCACAATGTTGGGAGGGGTCGGGGCAGCTCACCGATTCGCCCAGCTCTCTCCAGCAGAGCCCATGTGTGGGTGAAAGGAGCGGAAGATGGGTCACCAACCCAAAAGCCCACAGCTCAGGGAAGCCCAGCCAGGCATGGGCCGGCTGCTGGGGACAAGCCGCAGAGGCAACGCGCAGTCTGCACGTCAGCGCTAGTCCCTCCCCTCCTCGCACAGGGGCAGCGAGAGTCCTGCAGGACATGGGGGAGGATGCGCAGGGCCCAGGCCAAGCCTCCCATCAGATGGTGGTGGAGTTGGTGCTGGAGAAGGGGGACACATAGGAGGCCAGGACAGGGTTAGTGGGCAGAACCTTGATGGGCAGGTCCCAGCTGAAGGTGTCCACGTCGATCTGCTCCACGCCGCTCCAGGTGACCATCTCCGACTGGTTCTCGCGCACCAGGTGAGTCTCCACCGGCTCCCGCGACGTCACAAACTCAAAGTGCAGCCTCCACTTCAGAGACACTGGGCAGAGTGGGGAGAGGGCTCAGAGGCTGCCAGCACAAGGGCACTGGGCAGCAGCTATGGGAGCACTGGGTTAGGGCGGCAGCACCCGGCCGCAAGAGCCCAGCCACAGCTCTGGGATGGCATCGCGCCTGCCCACCCAGTGGCTCCCTCCTGATGGCCGGCCCCGGGGGGCACTCACCGATGTTGGTGCTGAACCCTGGCGTGGAGCCCAGCGGGATGGGCAGGCTGAAGCTGCTGCGCGACGTGTGCAGGCAGGACTCCTGGTGACGGGCGTGAGTGCTGAAGGAGACGGGCTGCCCGCGCCGGCGCTGGAACTCCTCCTGGATGCTCTCCTCTGTCTGCAGACTCACCGAGTACTGCGGGCCATGGCGCACATGTGAGGGGTCAAGGGTGATGCCAAGCTGGGTGGCCCCTCTGCCAGGAGGGTAAAGGGACGTGATCCCCTGAGGTGACACCCCTCACCCCACCCCTGACCAAACCCAGAGGGAAGCCTGAGGAGGGCCCCGCCACTGAACGGGAAGCCCATGGATATCTGTGCACCCCCGCATGCACCCATGGGCCAGCTAAGGGGCTGCCTGCATTCCTAGTCTTGGCCACGGAGATGGTGGGGCTGGGAGCAGGGGCTGCACTGACCTGCAGGCAGGGGATGTCCCCTTCCGAGAAGTTGAATGTCCCGATGACGTCTTCCCCGATCTTATAGACGGTCTTGAAGATGCAGAACTTCCCCACCTTCCCACGGGTGTTGCTGATGTTATACAGGTCTGCGGAGAGAGGGAATAGCTCGGTAAGCTCAGGCTGCAGCCATGAGATGGTTCCTAGAGAGCCCAGGGCGCTGGGGCAGCACAGCAGACTAGTGGCAGGCAGCTGTACCGAGCTGCCCATCCCTTCCCTTCCCCAGTACCCGAGTTTTCACAGAACCACAGACAACGAGGGCTGGCAGAGACCTCACCGGAGCCATCCAGTCCACTCCCCTGTTCCAAGCAGCACCATCCCCAACTACATCATCCCAGCCAAGGCTTCATCCTAAAAACCTCTGAGAAAATTCCCCCACCACTCTAGGGAGCCTGTTCCAGTGCTTTACCACCTTCCTCATGAGTTTTTCCTAATATCTAACCCCAACTTCCCTTGCTGCAGCTTGAGCCCATTGCTCCTTCTGTCGTCTGAGAACAGTCCAGCTCCATCCTCTTTGCAACCCCCTGCAGGGAGCTGAAGGCTGCTATTAAATCCCCCCCTTAATCTTCTCTTTTGCAGACTAAATCAGCCCGGTTCCCTCAGCTTCTCCTCACCAGTCATGTCCCCCAGCCCCACAACCATTTTTGTTGCCATTTGCTGGACTTTCTCCAGTGTCCACATCTGGACACAGGGCTCCAGATGTGGTCTCTCCAGTACTGAATAGTGGGGGAGAATCACTACCCTTGATCTGCTGCAATGCTCCTACCGATGCAGTCCAGGATGCCGGTCACCTTCTTGGCACCAAGGGCACATTGCTGGCTCCTGTTCAGCTTCTTGTCCACTCTAACTCACAGGTCTTTTTCTGCACAACAGAGCTCCCAGCATAGGATTTTTCCCTCCTAAGTGCAGGAGTTTGCACTTCTCCTTACTGAACCCTCATGGCATTTCTTTTGGCCCAATCCTCCAATTTATCAAGGTCTCTCTGAATCCTAGCCCTACCCTCCAGTGCATCTACTCCCCACTGCTTGGTGTCATCTGCAAACTCGCTGAGGGCATGTGCTCCATCCCCTCTTCCAGGTACTCACCCACCGGGACTCCTTAGTGGCTGTCCAAGGGGAGAGGACAGTGTGGGTATTGGATCTAGCAAAAAAATACGCTGCCACCTGCTGCAACGTACTTTGTGCATCAGCTGGAGCCGGGGACTGGCTGGCTGAAGGAGGACAAGTCTGGGGGTGGCTGGCTGGAGGGAGCAGGATGCTCCCAGCTGCCCGTGCCCTTGACTGGGTGGTGCAGCTTCCCCCGGCTGCTGCGAACCCCAGGGCTCCTGTACCGGTGGGTAGGCAGGACTGCCAGAGCAGCCTCTATGCTCTGGTGGCCAGGATGGGGCAGGAGACACGAGCACGGCCTGTGGCCAAAGCAGCAGGAGGACAGCAGGGTCAGGCAGGGAACAACCTACGCAGGCTACGCCGAGAGGTGGCTGCCATCAGCAGCTCTGTGGCCAGGTCTGCCAGCCGAGGGTCCTTCTTCATCCCCTCCTCCTCCTCCAAGAAGGGGTTTGAGGGGGCAACAGCTTCATCCTGGGGGAACTGGTAATCCTTGAGCCCTGAGAGAGGGAGGGAAGGAGGAAGAGTCAATGCCACGGTGGTGGGCGGCTGCGGGGAGGATGCCGCCTGCAGCAGGCCCTACCGTGCAGCACCAGGACCCGGAAGGGCACGCGCAGCAGCTTGATGGGGGAGTTGACGCGCTGGCAGCCGACCGTCAGCTTGTACGCGTACTTCACCGACTGCCCCCGGAAGGAAGGCGGCCCGTCCACCGGCAGCACCTCGCAGTAGGAGTCTGCAACGAGAGGGGCCAGCTCACCTCAGCTGGGCTGAGCAGAGGATCCCAAGGGGGGAGCAGCGTCAAAGACTGGCTAGGGGCAGGGCTAATCTTCCCTGGTGCTCTTCTCAAAGGCCAAGGACCCAACCCAGCCCGCTGTCAGCACCGTAGCAGCCCCGGTCTACCCAGAGATCAATCACACAGAAGCACTGCCCTTCCCCTCTCCAAGGGTACTTAGTGAATTAGCTGGAGTTACAGCAGAACTACTGGCACGACTGTTTGAGCGCTCATGGCACTCAGGACAGGTCTTGGAGGACTGGAAAAGGGCCAGTGTGGTCCCTATTTCCAAGAAGGGGAGGAAAGAGGAACCAGGTAACTATAGCCCGGTTAGTCTCACCTCTATCTTTGGCAAGACCTTTGAGAAAATTATTAAGGATCACATTTGTGGGGGACCAGCGAGTAACATAATAGTAATGGGCAACCGGCATGGGATCACAGCAGGCAGATCCTGCCTGACTAGCCTGGTTTTTTTACCACCAGGTCACAAAATGCTTGGATGAAGAAATAGAGTCAAATGTTATTTACTTAGATTTTTAAAAGGCCTTTGACACAGCGTCACACCCCGTTCTTACAAATAAACTAAACAGTTGCAATGTACATTATTACACAGTTCGGCGGGTGGAAATTTGGCTTATGGGATGCACCCAGAGAGTGGTGGCGGCCGGGTCAGTTTCTACCTGGGGAAACGTGGACAGCAGAGCCCCCAAAGCTCTGTGCTGGGACCGGTGCTGTTCAATATCTTCATTAGTGACTTAAAAGAGGGAGTAGAAGGCACCCTGTCCAAGTTTGCTGATGGCACCACACTATGGGGGAGGTAGACAAACTAGAGGGCAGGGAGAGAATCCAGGCAGGTTTGGACAGGCTGGGGAAATGGGCTGAACAAAATAGGATGCAGTTTAACAGGGACAAGTGCCATGTGTTGCACCTGGAGAGGAAAAGTCGTCAACACACCTACAGCCTGGGAGGCACCACTCTGAGGAGCACGACTGTGGAAAGGGATCTGAGTCGTAGTCGATTCCAAAATGAAGTTGAGTCACCGGTGTGGTGAAGTAACAAGTAAAGGTAACGGCCGCCTTTCTTGCACAAGCAGGTGCATCACAAACAGGTCCAGGGAGGTGATGCCTCCCCTCTATGTGACACTGGTCAGGTCGCAGCTGGAGCACTGCGTCCGGTTTTGGGCACCCCACTTCAGGAAGGATGTAGATAACCTGGAGAGGGTTCAGAGGAGGGCCACCCGTCTGGTTAAAGGCCTACAGAAAAAACCCTACGAGGAGAGACTGAGGGTCCCGAATCTCTTCAGCTTCCACAAGAGCAGGCTGAGAGGTGATCTAGTGGCTGCCTACAAACTCACTGGGGGAGGACAGCAGGAAATACGGAATACAATATTTACCGGGGCGCCCACCTGGGTAACTAAAAATAATGGCCACAAACTGAGGGAGAGCAAATTTAGACTGGACCTCAGGAAAAAATTCTTGACAGTGAGGGTTGCCCAGACACGGACTAGGCTTCCAAGGGCGGTGGTGGTCCCCATCCTCGGAGGTGTTTAAGAGCAGACTGGACAGACACCTGGCTGGGGTCGTCCGAACCCAGCACTCTTTCCTGGCCAGGGCAGGGGGTCAGACTCGATGATCTAATAGGTCCCTTCCGACCCTACAAATCTATGAATCTGTGAAATTGCAGAGACACAAGCGTCCAAGGGAGGGCAGAGGCTGGGACACACAGACATTAATAACAACACTCCTCAGAGCAACTTGGGTCTCATGAACCCGTCACCAGCAGTCTCCAAGGATGTCTACAGGCGCACCCGCAGCACGTACGCCAGCAGCCGGCAACACCTACGATCACAGACAAGCAGGGCTGCCACTGCTCCCCGTGCTGCCTTAGGCTGGAAGGACCTTTGCAAGCCGGACCCAAGCTCTCTGCAGGCGGGGAGCTGACCCAGGAACGGTAGGTTGTGAAATCCTGGTTTTATGCATGTACGAGTCCAGTTTATGGAAATGGGAGTCTCCTCCCTTGCTTGCTCTGAGGGCCTTATGGTAAGCAAAACTTGGGGGCATCCGAACCCCAAGCCTCCGGGCTCAGGCCTGCAAGTAGGATGCCCGCCAAATGTTTTGGAAACATCTGAAGCCCCAGTTTTGGGTGGAGGATGTTTGCCGGTAGTAGGGCTACTTATGGTTCTGGACTCTTAGATGTGGAATTAGTTTTGGCAAATTTGGCCTTGGAAACAAATTATAAAAAAAAAAATATAAAAAAAATGCACAAGTCCATACACAAAAGCAATCTTAACTGAACGTTAAGCACTCAAGTCAGGACAGTCCAAAACGATCAGCACTGTCCGAGCTACAGCAAAATCCTCCGCAACCCAGCGCGTGAGCCTGGGCCAGACCTGTCCAGAGTCTGTCCTGACCGCTGCCATAACCCGAGGGGTCAGAGGAACGCGAGAAACCCGTAAGAGGCAGCAGGGAACCATGCCCTGTGCAGATCTCATCCTGGCCCCTGGGGAGCAGAGCGTGACCCGAGCCCTGCAGCAGGTTTCACGTTCTTTCCATCAGCCACAGCAGACACCCTGAGCTAACAGGGGAACTGGCACCAGCTGGCCCGTTATCCATCTGGCCCGTTATCCATCGCGGGGCCGCCCAGCACTGGGGGTGAGGGCACTCCCTGTGGGTTACGGTGCTGAGGTCTCTCCTGGGTCCTAGAAAGGTACAGGCCTCTCCAACCCTCTCCACCCTGCCTGTCTTTGCCTCATCTGGAAATACACAGCCCAGTAGCAGCTGAAGGATGATAAAAACATGGGAAGGAAGCAGAGAAGTAATTCCAGGCTTGGAAAAAGCAATCGACAGAGCAAGAGTGAGAGCTCCATCTGCTTGGCTTTATGAAAAGACAATGAGAGGGCACTTGGTGTGTACAGTGCACAAGCCTCTCCCTGGGGAGATTGTCTTGGAGGCTAAAAGGGCTCCTGAATCCATCAGAAGAGGAGCCAGAGGAAGGAAGACAAAGCCAGATGAGCCTGTACAAGTAAGGCCCAAGTGATTAACAGCGAAGGGTGTTGGCCATCAGAACAAGTGGCTGATGGGAGCAGCAGTTCAAGGCTGCCTGGCTTGGGGTGACAAAGCAAACCAGCAGGTAGTAAGTTCAAAACAAACACCAGGGAGTTGTTTTTCTGGCTCTTAGTCAGAACTTCCTGGACCTTCAATGGTGCAGGCTGCAAGGGAAAACAGGGGGAACCCTGCTCAGACCCGGTCACTCTCCCTTCTAGCCTCTGCTCTGTCGTTCATCGTGCGACACCAGGCGAGACAGAACCAGGGTCTGACCAGGTGAACGGCAGCTCTTACGTTCGTATGGCTCCATCTCAGCCCTTCCTGAATCCTAGTTTGGTAAACCTCAAACAGCTGGAAAACAGGAAATGAAGGCTTAAGATGCTCGCCCACGCACCCTTAACCCTGCCCTCCGGAGCCGGCAGTGACACTGAGTGACCTGCATGCACTCTGGCTCCATCCAGATACCTGAGAGCTGTGGGGGCCAAGCTCCTCTGGGGAAAGCATGCCCTTCTCCTGGACCCTGCTTGGGAGATGACCGGGGAGAGGCACAGTGCAGCCAGGGAGCTGGGCCGCACGTGGGCTCTCATGGCAGGGTACAGCGGGGTCTTTGCTATGCAGCCTGTCAGCAGAGAGGCGAGGGGAGAGCTTGAGCTGTGCAGGGGTGAGTGTGCTTGGGGAGAAGGGGCTGTAAAGGGCACCAGCCCTGGGCATGCCCCAGTGCAGTGGGCTGTGCGACTGCAGGGCAGGTGCTGACAGCCCCATGCAGGACACGGCAGGTGTTACAAGGGCGCAGGGTATCGCCCAGACAGATCCACTCCACCTTAGCTACATACTCAGACATTTCTGTACGTAAACCTATCACAGAGATGTAGAATCTCTGCCCTCCAGAGCTGACAGGGGAGGAAGGAAGACCTGGGAAACTATAGGCCCGTTAGTCTTACCTCGGTCCTGGGGAAGCTCTTTGAGAAGATTATCCAGGAGCACATCTGCGAGGGGCAGCAGGGCAGATTGTGCTTACGGGCAACCAACATGGGTTCATTAGGGGTATGTCCTGTCAGACCGACCTGGTGCCTTCTATGACCAGGTCACAAAACCCTTGGGTGCCGGTGTCATGGTGGACGTAGTCTTTCTGGACTTCAGGAAGGCCTTTGACACTATCTCTCACCCCATTCTCATTAAAAAATTAGGCAACTGTGGTGTTGATGCCTACACAGGCAGATAGGTCACTAGTTGGCTAGACGGCTGCACCCAGAGAGCGGTGGTGGACAGGTCATTTTCGACCTGGAGGGATGTGGGCAGTGGGGTCCCCCAGGGCTCAGTCCTTGGGCTCATGTTGCTCAACATCTTCATCAGTGACTTGGATGAAGGGGTGAAAAGTGCCCTGTTCAAATTCGCAGATGACGCTAAGATGTGGGGAGAAGTGGGCACACTAGAAGAGCAGGACAGGCTACAACTAGGTCTGGACAGGTTACAGGGGTGGGCGGATGAGAACAGGATGGGTTTCAACACTGACAAGTGCAAGGTGCTGCACCTGGGAAGGAAGAGCCAGCAGCAGACCTACACGGTGGGGAACTCCCTTCTCATCAGTGCAGAGGCAGAAAAGGATCTTGGAGTCATTATAGATGCCAAAATGGACATGGGCCGGCAGTGTGGGGACGCGGTCAGGAAGGCCAACCGCCATCCGAGGAGGTGATCCTCCCCCTCCATGCGACACTGGTCAGGCCGCAGTTGGAGTACTGCGTCCAGGTCTGGGCGCCGCACATCAGGAGGGATGTGGACAGCATGGAGAGGGTCCAGAGGAGGGCACCTGCATGATCCGGGGTCAGCAGGGCAGGCCCTACAAGAAGCGACAGGATGTGAACCTGTTCAGCTTCCACAAGAGAAGGCTGAGGGGGATCTAGTGGCCGTCTATAAACTAGTCAGAGAGGACCATCAGGGATTGGGGGAGTCCCTGTTCTCCCCAAGCACTACCGGGAGTAACAAGGAACAACAGCCATAAGCTGACGGAGAGTAGATTCGGACTAGACATCAGGAGGCACGACTTCACAGTCAGGGCAGCTAGGAGCTGGAACCAACTTCCAAGGGAAGTGGTGCTTGCCCCTACCCTGGGGGTCTTCAAAAGGAGACTAGATAATCACCTTGTCAGGGTTGTTTGACCCCAGCATCCTTTCTTGCCCACGGCAGGGGGTCGGACTTGATGACCTGCTCAGGTCCCTTCTAACGCTACCAACTATGAAACAAAGGATCGCAGACAACGAGGGTTGAAGGGACCTCAGGAGGTCACATCTAGGCCAACCCCCTGCTAAAAGCAGGATCCGCCCCACCTAGATCATCCCAGACAAGGCTTTGTCTACCCAGGTCTTCAAAACCTCCAAGGATGGAGATTTCCACCTCTCTTGGGAGCCTGCTCCAGTGCTTTACGACCCTCCTCATGAGAGGTTCTTCCCTCATAATTAACCTCAACTTCCCTTGCTGCAGCCTGAGCCCATTGCTCCTTGTCCTGCCATCTGCCCCCACCAAGACCAGCCCAGCTCCATCCTTTTTGCAGCCCCCCGGCAGGGAGGTGAAGGCTGCTATTCAAACCCCTCGGTCTGCTCTTCCGCAGACTCAGTCAGCCCAGTTCCCTCCTCCTCTCATCAGTCATGTGCCCCAGCCATTTTCACTGTCCTCCCCTGGACTCTCCAACTTGCCCACATTTCTTCTGTAGCCTCACCTTGGCTGCTCCCTGGGCCATGGCAGGACAGGCCCCAGGGCCCATTGTCCAGGGCTTGTCCCAGCCCAGTCAAGGGGGCCATAAGCAGTGTGACTCTGTGGGAACAGCAACTTCACGCTGGCTCCCAGGAGACACTGTCTAACACCCCCCATGACAGCTCTTCCCAGCGGTGAAAACCTGAGCCAACGACTCAACACTTGGGCAACTGCCTCAACCTGCCGAGAAAACCTTTGCCCGGGGAGGCCTGTCAGCATAAAACCTGCCACTTCTAGCAAAAACAGGGCTGCAGCCTCATGGACCACTGGGATGGCAGCGATTCTGCCCTGAACTCCCGGCAGACCCAGACAACAGCAGACTTGTTGTTGCAGGGAAGTCCCAGGGACGAGAGGCTGGCAGCACCTGGAGGAACGAGCTCCACCAGCAGAGGGGAAAAAGCGGGGAATGGAAAATCCCTGCAGGGTACGAAGGGGCCAAGGCACCAGTGCAGAGGCTGCAGAGGGATGAACAAAGCTGGGGCAGAAGTGGGGATTGGAAAGGCTCGCCCTCATTGCACATGGAACAGGAGAGCGCTACGGGAACTAACCTACAGCAGAGGCAGACTCCACCGTCCGGAGCAGAGGGGGATCCAGGACCCCAGAAGGCCTGAGCCTCTGCCTGCGAACACTACACTGCAGTGAGAAACAGGCCTGTCTGCCCCTGCACAGTTCAGCTCCGGCTCTCAGCAAGGAATGACCCAGTCAAGAGCTGGTCTAGAGTCCAAGCAAAGACCGTGCGCGTCTCATGGCTGCACAGACGCCAGCTGCAGACTCCTCTTCCCCCGCCCCCACCTCCTCCCATGAGAGCAGACATGGAGCTTACAGGACTTTGATTCTCCAGGATCCAGCCGCAGGTCACAGAAGAGGATCTTGGGGGGAGTGGACAGGATGCACTGGCCTCTCTCTCCTGCAAGGGAAGGACAGGATAACAGCTACACAGCAGCAGAGCAGCTCTCTGGGGAAAGTGCCAGGACCACACCATGCCGCAGCCAGCTGTGTTGAGCTCTCACCAATAGCCTGGGGAATGGGATTTCATCTCCACTTCTTGATGGGTGGAGGAACGTGCAAAAGCAGCAGGATTGATGGCCCCCGTACTTTAATGCCAGTGCCCCTGCCTGTGTTAGTCACAGAATCACAGAAAAGTCCGGCCGGCAAGGCTCTCCAGAGGTCACAGCCAGTCCAACCTTGCTCAAGGCAGGATCAAACCCGTTCGTAACATCCCAGACACGTCCTTGTCTAACTTATTCCTAAACCTACACAACATGCAACTATGCAGCTCAAAGACCCCAAGAGCCTCCAAATCTGCCCCAGGAAAAGCAGGGACATGGAGGCTGGCAGTGTCCTGCCACTGCAAGGGGTGCTTAAATACACTCAGAAGTCCAAGGAAGAGGCTATGTTCCCTGCTGCAGAGGAAGGCCAACTGCCATCCCCAGTCTGTATCAATCTGACCAGGGGGAAAATCCTTTCCTGACCCCCAGTGCAGCACTCAGGCTGACCCTGAACCGGGGGGCAAGACCCTGTGACCTCCAACCTCGTGCTCTAGGCCCAGCAGGGCTGCCTCCCCTGGTCTCATCACCCACTTCCAAAGGCTCCTGCAGAAACGTCGGCCCAGGGAATCCTACCAGGTGGGAAGGGGGTTTCTTCATCTACTGCCTCATAGGCCTGTTGAGAGCACCAGGACCAGTCTGGCTCGCTCTCTCCATTGCAATCACCTTCTCCCCATCGATGCCCTTTCCTCTCCCCATCCCAGAGGCCTGTGCTCACCTCTGTTGGGGACGAAGACGGTCTCGTTCTCGGCCTGCACATCATGCTTGCTGTCGTCTGAGGGAGGCAGTGCCACCCGGTTCTCGCTGGCATGGAACTGGCAGTGAATCTGGGCACTGGCCCATGCAAGCATCTCACTGGGGAGAGAGGAGAGAGAAGGGCAGTGAGACACCGACATCCAGACGGGTCCAGAGGGCGGGTGGGCCTGGAAAGTCCACACAGCCACAGCCCTTCCAGCTGTGCCTCTCTGTCGACGGCTCTGGCCCCTGTCTGGGAAAGGGCCTTTCGGTCCCAGTCCCGATGGCTCAGGCGTCTCCCCACGCAACTGTCCCAAGTCCAGCCAGGAGAGGCTTGGCCCGCAGCCCCATAGTGGAGAGGCTCCCTGTGGGGGTTCTCAGCCCCCTCCCTGCTTCACACCAGGCTACAACAGGCAACCATCAGGTCTTGGCAAGTCTGGTGACCCGGTCGAAGGCTGAGAAGGATGCTGGCCATGGCAGGTTCTCCCCCACCCCCTGCCTTGCATTTCAGGACAAGGAGAGGAGTGGGGCTGCTCTGGTCACACCGCTCTCAGCTCTGGGACCCGGGTCCTTGCCCAGAGGCCCCCACTAAAGCACCATGTGGTCACCTCTGACCTGTGTCAGCAACAGGGAGGCTCCAGCCTGCAAGAGCCCAGGGAGTGGGGAGAACAGCAGGGACAAAGGACCAGGTGCAGGGGGGTAGGTGGAGACTGACCCTCATTTCTTTTTCCACCACGATCATGTGGCATGGGTCTGATTACAGAAGACAGCACCGAGCCGCAGGGCGGAAGCAGAAGCTGCAGGGAAGGCCTTGGAGTCACCTGCTCCTTCAGCACAGGTGGAGCACAGTATTAACCAGCGACACCTCCAACCCTGGCTCCAGGCGAGCACCCGTGCGCTCACGCCGGTCAGAGGACCAGAAACCCACTGGTAGCGATGAGTGCACGGCCCCTTCCCCAGATGGCTGCCTCCTGCCCTGGCCTGACCGTCACGGAGCGGGCGGGTTGCAAGAGCAGGGCCGGAGTACTCCTGCCTTTGGCTAGACACCTTCCCTCCCTTGCCACCCCGAGGGGTCCCGAGAGCAGTGCTGGCATGCTACACCTGCTACCACGGTGCGCTGCTGGAGGCTTTCTCCACACAGCCCAGAGGAGCAGGAGGGATCGTTGCATGGCAAACAGGCTCGGCCTTCCTTGCCACCGCACCTCTTCCAGGCCAGCTGTCTCGGCCCCCGCACCACTGCTCTCTGGTCCAGACGCTGCATGGAAAACGCCCTCAGATCTTCTCTCTCTGCCCACAGAGCCCAAACCGGTGACATGAGCTGTACAGCAAGTGGTGCTGGAACAGCACTGCTAAGCCAGGTTCCCTTGAAGCTACCAGGCATGTTCCTCCTTACTTATGGTCTCAGCCCACTGCTGCGACGTTCCTGCCACCCCAGCAGCCTGCAAAAGCTTGCCATGGTGCCCAGAACGAGACACGGCAAACCTGGAAGCTGCTCCTCATTAATGAGCAGGACCCTGCGGGGAGCATTTAGTGTGCTGGGAGCTGGGCAGCGATACAGCAAAGAGCCTTGCAGCCTGCCAACGAGAGGCTCTTGCCCGCTCAGTTCAGCCCCAATATCAGAGTAGGGCACCGAGGCCCGCGTGTCACTCTGGTGTTTGCCTAGCAAGGCCAAGGAACAGTGTCCTCTGCCCAGGACCTCAGCACAAACCCTTTCACGTGCTTGAAGGTGCCAAGGCCTCCTCTGACTTCCAGGGGCACGTTGCACAGCGGTGCCGTCTCTAGA